>JZKD02S0058963.1:998292-1009017 GCA_000966675.3 Picea glauca | reverse complement strand
ATTTGATGCAGATGATGATAGCATTCTTTCGAGAATGATGATGTTGTTGATGAAGAAAACTTCCAATGACTCGTAAATGTGCTAGACAATGGTTCAAGATGATATTGACGATATTGTCCCCTAGATGCCACTGATGATGCAGACCTCTCTCGCCTGATGCTGATGAAGAATACCCTTCTTGTTAAGGGGGAGTGTTGAAATAATGTAACTGCGAAGAGCATTCTTATTATTATTTTGTTACTAGATTAAGTCCCCATTGTGGATTAATCATGTCATTATTATTATTGGATTAAATCCCCATTGTGGATTAATCATGTCATTATTATTATTATTGTTATTGAATTAATCCCCATTGAGGATTAATCATGTCAGTAATTGTATAAGGACCAAATCCCCTTTTGCGGATTGGTCATCAGACAATTACAAAGTGTTGAATAAGAAGTCGGCCCCAGCAATTATAATGGAAGACCCAGAATTAATTAAAGGTGGGTTTACCTACCCAGAGTAAGAGGTCGACCCTGCCAGATGGTGACCTTTCACACGTGCTAGGTTGATATAAATAAGAGGCTAGCGCTTCACTTCTAACACACACTCACTTGCTCATTCTCTTATGATGCAAGCTGCAATTAGAAGTTGGAGAGAGGAGAAGAAGGGTGGCGCATCTCTTAGGGAGGACTTTCTGTATTGGTTTGAGCTATCTCTTGAACATTGTATAAGCCATTTATGATAAGGAAGTTTTTGCTGGGTTTTCTTCCCCTAGATGGTTTCCCAGGATAAATGTTGTGTCTCTTGTGAATGTGTATTTCTCAGTGATCTTGTTCTTATTATGCTCTTATCTTATGAAATGCAAAGAACTATAATAATGGCATAAAACATTAACACAATCAATGGAGAGATTGGTACTAGTTTGAGGATTTGGAAGGGGATAGCCCTTGGGATGGCCAATGGGCTACCATCCACAAATTATTTAGTAAGGGTTCTTAATAAAGATCTGCAAATTGTTGTGTCCATATCATATATGTATCATGCTTACAGTGTTCATTATTTATGTGCATTATCATGTCTTTGCACTAATCTCTTGGTATCCTAAGATGTACCATGATAGTAAGATGCTATCATCAATAATCATACATTAATTTGGTAGGGTGGTGTTAACCCCTAGATTTTCACCCTTGAAAATCTCGAGGGTTAAGAGCCAGCATGCACTATTTTGGCTGGCATTCTGAGATTCTCCCAGAGTTTAGCACTTATGGTTAGCAGAGGTTGGTTCCCATCAGAGGCAAGTATATGATTGGTACATGGTCGTTTGGTTCAGAGTTAGAGTTGGCTTGGTTTCCCATCCATTTTGAGAAAAATGTCTACATACAACAGGCATTGCTACTTTTTAGGAGACACGGTTTGAGTGGGTCTCTTGATAGTTTGGAGTGATTCTGAGCATACAAGGAGAGTCCTTGCATGATTCTAGGCCGGTTAGTACTTTTCCGGGCGACATGCGAAAAATTTATATTTTTGGCAGATCTTGCTCCAAGCCTCGGATTCAGATTCCAAGCATGTATTGTTGATCCTTGAGACATTCAAAGTCTTTTGGATCTTTTTCGGGATGATTTGGCATATAAAGTCAAGGGCATTCGGACAACTTTCTATTTTTAGTAGTGTCTATTTTTAGACAGTGACATGTGGAGATGTTCTCCCATTCTTCCTAGATGATGTGGATAGTTTCCTAAAACTTAGAAGTTGGATTCTATTTTTAGAAAGTTCTATATTTAGCAAGTACGATCATCATCCATGCAGTGTCAAGTGGCACCTTCACAGGTCGACACGTCGCAGATCTACAGAGTGGTGTGGCATCCACTTAGGCAAGGGGGCACATATTTCCGATACTTGAGCATAAATAAATAATTAATTGAGAAAAGGGAGTCGCATAACTAGACCTAAATTTAACTGTATATTCCTCTATATAATCAGTGATCACCCCTCCACTTGCCATGCATCAGCTACTTAAAATTTGCCTCAAGTTGAGTTTAAACTGTATTTTTCCTAAAAATTAGGAAATTCCCTAAAAAATAAGGCAAATTTCCTCTTAGCCATAACTCACTCATGCTTTTGTCAAATTTAGCAAAAAGACATCCATTAGAAAGCTAAATTTGGCCTCCATGTGTTTCTTTCACTCCATAAAGCCAATTCACATTCATTATCATTCATTACTCCTCCCTTTCTTCCTCAAGTATGCCTTCCTAAGTTTAGGGTGCATTCTCCTCTCTTGTGCGCATCTAACTCTAATGCAAACTCTCACATACACTCACTCATCTCACACTCCTCACATATCTCTCTCCCTCATGCGCTTAGCCTCCATTTGTAGCCACCCATGCGTCCTCTTCCTCTCCCTTGGGATATGCGCCCTCATTGTGCTATATATGGGATGCTTGACATTGGTTATTCGTCGGTTCATTGCAGCAGCAGCATGGTGTCTTTCTCATTCTCCTCTCTCTTTTTCTCTAGTCTAGTGGCTCTTCTATGAGCAAATTAGTCATTGTACCGGTTGTAGACTTGCCAAGTGTGGCACAACCAACCCTCTTGCAAGCCTAATCAATAAAGAAGTGTGTGTTCTGTAAACCTCTTTTCTTGGAGGTACTATGGTAAATTTGTGATCTGATTTGTTATTTTCTGAACTGTTTATTGTGATTATTTTGATCCTTTGAATGGTTTTTCTTCTCTATTTCTAGTCTATTATCATTGTGCTAACCCTGCAGGTTCCCTCCAAGCAAAAGTAATCATGTTTCCTCATCGTTTTGCACCGCTTTTACACGCTGTCCAAGACGAACAGCTTGCTGATTTTTGGTTTTTTAACACAGAAATCAGACTTTAGGTCAGCAGCAAGGCGCTTCAATGTGCCTAGGGACTCCCCCCTAAGGCTAGCAAGCACTAGCCCAAACGAAGAGGGGTTTGGTCAGTAAAAATTTGGGACCCTACTCCTTTAATTAGCCTGGTTTTTACCACTGTATTAACACATATATCATCTCAGATTGGAGGGTAAAAATTTGTGCTAACAGGTGGGAAATACAGCATATATTAGATTAGAAAGCAATATACATGTACATCAAGATCAACACACCCAGGAACCAAAGAGTGGGCTCAATAGAGATTCCATCCTACACAAAGCAAGAAGCGCTAGCATATTTGCTTTGGTTCCAAGCAGAAGAGAATCATATGTCACTTGTTTTTGTCGGTAAGTATTTATTCTTATAATGGTTCACCTTAGGGGTTTTGATTTGAATAAAGTAGCAACAACTATTGTTTCCAAACCCTGGATTATGTTGACTATCTACACAAATGGCCATGGAACTACCTTTGATCCATCCTGGTTCAACATTAACCTGCCAACCTTGATCAGGATTCAACCAGTCATCCTTGAGATCAACCAAACAAACTTGACCAACAAGAAGATGAAATCCTCATGATACCTATCAGCTAATGAAGTTATAGCGACTTGTAATTGACAACTACCATGTTATATACATAGAACAATGATCTCTGAATGAGGTCTTCTTTCAGCTCAGAAATAGAGAAAGGCAAAAATATTATAGTTGCATAAAAAATTACAAAGGTGGTATTTGGAATTTGAATTCCTACCTTATAAATCTAATTATTCCTCTAAGAAGTTTATAATTGCAGTTGAGCGACCTCAAGCTCTGTACATTGTAATTTGCACTGTAATGTAACAAATTTTGTAAACTTTCTTGGTAGATGTGGGTGAAGAATTTATGTTAGGAGATGCGCACTGATCTGGATTGGATCATTATATTATTTGTTATCTATCTCAGTACTTTTTGGGTGGAAAAATTGGAGGAATCAGCTTGCAGGGCCATTTTAGCGGCTGATCCATATTTAGAAATTTGGGTTCAAAAAACTATCTGAAATCTTCTGGAGCCATTTTGAGGCATCAAACGAAAGTTATGCCTCCTGCAAGTTATTACTCAATCGGAGTTTGTATGTAAAAGTTATGCCTCCCGCAAGTTATGGCTCAATAGGAGTTCATAAGCGAAAGTTATGCCTCCTGCAAGTTGACCTACAGTATTGATCACCATGGTGTGACTGGATGCCACGTTAGCCCCCATTACTTAAAGGTGTTGGGCTAGCCATGTAGTGGATTTTCTAGAACACTCTAGAAGGTCCAAACCTGATCACTAATTGAGGGTTGAGGAAGTTAATACCCTAACCCTAGATGGCCATCGGGCTATGTTAGATATCGGGTCGCTAGGGGGAGAAGGGGTTCCATTCTATTTTATTGTATTTTGTTTCATAACAGAGCAGAACAACTGAGAGTGGGAAATTAGAGAGCATAATAGGGGGAGTTAATGTTCTATAGTAGCCTAACAGGTCACAGGTCTTAGGTAACTCCGTAGAGAGTTCCTTTTCCTTTGTGCTTGCATTATTTCCATACCAGAGAGAAGAGAGCAAAGCAGGCTCACCTTCTAGCTGGGTTTTCTCCCATAAGGATCTCGTAGAGCAAATCTTTGTGTTATTTTGTGGATGGTGTGTGATTGTATTTCATTGTTCTTTATTTTCCACATTTTAACTATTTCATGCATAAGCAAAAAATCAGTAACTAAATATTCTGGAATCTAAAGGAATTTAACCTTCATAGTGTAGATTTCAGTTTTATTTATCAGATCTGTTGTGACGAACTCTTCCATTGGAATATCCACAGTAGTTTACATATCATATTGGTATCAGAGCAGGTTTTCTTGGGGTATTTGTGGAAAGTTTCAAGGATCCAAAAAACAGTTTAAGAAGAAAGTCGTAGAACCCTAGCCATGGCATACGAGTATGTTTATAACAACCCTCGAGATCCAACAGAAGAGAGATTTGAGAGGTTGGAAGCACAAGTCTAGTCCATCCCATGGCCTTATGTAGGGTAAGTCCAGCCCACGGTCTTATGCACACCTATGTATTTTCCCACATGGTCATGTGTCTAGAGTATGTATGCATCTTCTTGGCCTTGGTGCACTATCCATTTACATTTCTCAACATGGCAGTCTCACAATTCGCAGTAATCTCATATTTCCTAAGGTGATATAAGTATCATGAGGAATTGTTCACACGGATTTTCTCTTCTTGATCACATATCGTTTGTTGATAGATGCTAGCCCCCATCTCACGGTTTCGTGCACATCTTACGAGGGTTTGATAATGCCATCTATGGATTATATTGCTAACATGGATCTGGACTTATATGCTAAGTCATGAAGAGAGACAAAGTGAAAATATTTTAACAAAGGGGTCACCCCCCTTTAATCATGTCAAGGAATGATTATTCTAAGCAAGGGGCCACTCCCTTTACATTAACATATGCACTATGGTAAAAAGGACAAAGGTAAAGTTATGTTAAAAGGTTGTATTAAAATAAGTGGCCATCCCCTTTTCATATTATATCCTAAGTCTTTAGTGGAAGATGATGAAAGCGGTTGCCCCTTTTATTTTAATACTTGGAGAAAACCATCGAATGACGGGGGCACATTGTGAATATATTACATGAAAGAGACACCCATTAATTGGCCCACCATCTTAGAGAGTCGTGGGTCAAAAAACATATCGGAGCGTTGGGTCAACAAATTAAAACATGGATGGACCCTCATAAATTAAATCTATCCGCCAAAGAAAGGGCGTTGCCCCATCCAAGTCACCCCTGAGGATTTGTTATCCCTGACTTCTAGAGATAACTAGGAGATCATGTCTCGAGGCCCACAAGTCCTAGACATGGAGTAACGAGAGCAGGATTGACCTAAGCATGGCCCTGGAGGGCCCATCCTTCTTTTCTTTCATCACATTCATCTTGTCAGCAGCAGCAGCATCCATCACCATTGGCTTGGTCTTGTATCGAAAAAGGCTCTTGCTCCATGAGGTAATTGGTCCAGGTATCATGGTATGTGTCACTTTTGATCATTATAACCTTCAGATATATGCATCTTACTCCTTTTATCTCTGACGACTGCTTGGATCTTACATTAACCCACTTGACCATGATTGGGGGGATTGACAGGGTGTCCTAGCAAGCCTGTACCCATAGGTTTTGGTTTGTCACCGAGGGGATTTCTGAAGAGCCATCGTCCGGTCCCATCATATCATCACTTTGACATCTTATCTCCCGCTCATCTGTCCCATTCCCCTAGTCCAGGCATTAGGATGATCTGTTTGTGGGGTTGCACCTTATCTCGTGGGAAGAAGGGGCTAAAGGCCCGGAAGGTAAAAGCAACTGGTAAACGATAAAAGCCATAAAAATGAAACCTAGAGATGCCTCGCCCAGGGATCCCCGAGAAGGCAATAAAAAGCCTCTCAGCAAGAAACAAGAGGGACTCGAAGAAAAATAACAAAACAAGACCTAGCCAAGAGGATAGGGGGTCTCATCACGAGCCAGCCTATTATGCTCATGGGTACCTAATAGCATGACATTGCCACTATCTAGTTACCACGCCAGGGCAGTGACCTTTGGTTGCATGGCCAAGGGAAAGGGGCTCTCATCACGAGCCAGCCTTATCATCTCTGTGAAAGTGCTTGTGGGTAACACTGTCAGCTCTGGTCACCACACCAAGGCAGTGTCCTCTAGCTAGTCCTTGAAATAAAAAGAAAAAGCAAATAAAGAAAAGAAATAATAAAGGCAAGAAAGGGCTTGAAAAAATTTGCATCCATGACGGGTACAGCTCGCCTTCTATAAAGGCACCCACAAGTAATATCATGCATCCCTGTCTCTCACTCTACCCGTATGTCTGGACATCCCTTATCCACATCGCCTCGTTTTACATGGCTTGGATGATACCCCTTGGAGACTTTCCTTTCCTTCTGGATACTAGCCCAATAGGGTGCCTTGTCTTTTTCTTCAGCCTTGTATTGTAGGTCTTTGTAATGTCTTTGAGCTATTGGATGATATATAAGGGTTTTTATGCATATGTTTGATAATATTAATGATGAGACGTGATTAACATTGCTATGATCCCTGTGACTAATGAGCCCATGGAGGGCGAAGTTTTTGATGTGTAGGACCATGCCCGACGGACAAGTACCACGTGGACCGGTACACATGGAGAGATGATTAGTTCGGACCTCCATGGAGCTAAAGAGCCCATCAAATGGTTGTTGGGACCCCATCAGGGGCAGAGACAGGACAGTGTTTGACCGAGGTCTTGCATCGGAGAAGAAGAGGACGTTCCATCAAGGGCACTTTGGCTAAGCCAGACCTAGGGGGATTGACCCACTTGCAGTGGAACGTTGGCCCCAGATGACCCAGGACACCACCAGGAGGCTTGTGACGTCATCATGAGCGTATGGCAGATGGAAAGGGTTATTGGCACGTGTGGCAGCTTGGAAGAGCCCAAGGAGGGCTAACATTTGGCTTCTGGATGCTGCACTAGCCCCAAAAGGGCCTAACATCTCCCTCAAGAGGACTTGACGTCTCATCTTTTGCTCATTTAGGGTTTTAAAAGAACATTTAATGTAAAAACAGTATGATTTTTGTTTAAAGCCTTGTCGGTTAATTTTATGACCTAAAATTTAATTAAAGGTCATGATACTGTATATATTGAGAAGTTTAATCCTCATTTCGACAATAACATCACTCACTCTCCTAGTGAGGTCTGATTTTTGCACCCTAATAGAGTTTTTGACTATTTTGAGGAAGGCGCACTTGTTTGGAGAGCAGATTTTTTGCAATTTATGGTGTTTTTCTTGAAGGAAGGTTTACAACTAGGGTTTGCATGCTATTTTCTTGATGATTTGTAAGTATTTTTCTACAAAACTTCTTGATTGAATGGTTGTAGTTTAATTTCTTGCATTCAATTTATATATATACATTGTTGAATCAAAACCCTAGGGGACAAACACACAAGTAGGTCGTTGTCTCATGTCCCCTGATAGAAAAACCTTTTAAGCCATTGAAGAAGTAGAAGAGAGCCTAGCCATTGCTACACTCCTTCTATCTTCCTCCCTTAAGCTAGCCGTACTTTTAAATTTCAAGAGAAAGAGGACGTCCCAGGCCTAGGTTATCTACACCTAGGGTCGTTTTTCTTTTAGGGTTTGATGAAAGAGCCTTGCCTTTGCAACACTCTCCCTCTCTAAACTTTTTTGTCTTGATTTTACTTGTCTTTGAGCTAGTTGTTTGCCGAGAAGGAGGAGAGAGCACGAGGCCTTGCTTAAGCAACACCAGAGTGAGCCTCTCTCCCCTAGGGTTCTATCTTCAAGGCCCTGCCATTGCAACACCTCGAAACCTTTCCCTCTTGTCCTTTAAATCTCATCCTTTTCAAGTTGTGCGTCCTTCTCCTTTTGACTCCATAACCCAAGGCATTGATCTTAACCTCCAACATTGAAGCGAAATTGATTGAAACAACTCTTAAAACTCTTAAATTTGAAACCCTGACTAACTAACTAACCCTAATAAGGCTAACGTCACACTTGGTTATTCCATCTTGACGCAGCATTTTCTGTTGATAAGCAATTAGATGATGGTTAAGAGAATTTATTAAGGGATTAATTAAATACATTGTTGGCTACATCATTTCAATATTTATTGATGAATTGATATTATTCCACTACTATATTGATAAACGTTGATCTCATTGATATCTATTGTTATAATTGCTAATCTATTGACATCAGATAGTTATATGAAGTACTAACCCATTGAATTATAGCCTGCACATATTGTTTTTCTATTGTCTTGTTCCGGGCAGGTGTTCTCATTTGGGGCTACACTTCATTATTGGTTGTTTAGCCAGACTATCTAATCTTGGTGGTAACTTGTGAGGAGGGAATTTTACTTTGACCTTTATACCTTTGCCTCTTCAAAACCCCAGGTTACCGGGGACGTCTCCCCTGGGCCTAACCTCCCTAAATAGAAAGAACCTCCCCATTGAGGTGACATTGGGTGGGGTAGGTTCCTGTTACGCCAATTTGGCCTCTATCTTCTAGCCATTTGACCTAGCTACAAACTGTGCGATAACAGGATTAAAATAGTCGTGGGATATTTTATAAAGGAAAAGAAACAAATAGGTCTTGTCATTGAGGTTCCAATCCACCTGTGGCATTAATAAATGAAATTGACCCCCACTCAATGAAATCGATGCACATTTACCAAGTCTTCCAAAAGTCGTGGGGCCTGAAATAATTAAATCAATCCACAATCTGAGCTAGCCGGTGCCTCAACAAATAAATCGAACTACCATGCAATTAAATCATCCTTCTCCAAATAGTTGTTGGGCAAATTTTTCCAAGACAAACAAATCATCGTTGGGTAAATAAATGGAAGAATGGAATTTGGAGCTAGTTGTTTACACTCACTCCAAGCTAATCAATCATCTCTTCAAACAAATCGAGCCTCTTTTTCTAGTTGTTGCATCTCTTGGTCAAGCCAAACCCCTTGTGGGTATTTTTTTTTAGTGTAAAACTGACTTAGTCTCAAGGTTGTGGATGACAAGTCAAACAATTATTTTTTTAATTGGGAGAGGAAACTAGCCATTACCAAGTGTTGGACAAGCAATTTTGGATACAATTTTGATAAAAAGCCTAAGTATAGAAGAAGTGCGCAATTGAGGCGCATTCAGAAGAACAATGGGTAGTAAAAAGAACGAAATAGCGGAATAAATCAAGAGAAGAAAGAAGACAAAAAGAAAGGATGACAGCTTGACATGCTAAAGATAGAAGGACACGCAAAAGCAGGAAGAACATCAGTCAGAGTGCAAAAGCAGCATGCAGGCGCCAAAGTAGGAAAAGCAGCCCGAACAACAAGTTAACTTGAGTTGTAATGAATTGTAATAGGGTTTTGGGGATGGGAAAAGTAGGGTTTTAAGCCCTAGAATTTATGTATAAATATGTAATGGGCTGGGAGAATAGGGGTTCTTTTGTGAGTAGTTCAGTTGTGTTGAAGCTCTGTCATCTTGGTTCTGCAGAGTTACTATTTAGTCTATGTTTGAATGTTAAGGAGATGTTGCAGGGAGAGAGAGAGGCTTGCACTACAGAGCGGCTAGGCTAGGTAAAGGAGAAGATAAGCATGATGTATCTTTGTAAGCACAGTGCGCAAGCCTGAGACAATTACCAAAAGCATAATAAAGAAGCCATTCGTTGTGGACGTAGCCCAGAGTTGGGTGAACCACGTTAACTATTGTGTGTAATTGTCTTTTATGTGATTGAACATGGATGCTTTCTTGATGCATGTTAAACTAGCAGTATTCTCTGTATGATCATTGTGCAATGGTTATGAACGCTATAATATGTGGTCTTTGTGGTAATCAAAAGTATCATGATAATGCATAATTGAATTCACTAAGTAATCTAAGAAGAGAAAATACAGGATAATGTACGCAGAACAGATAAGTAAGAATGACAAAGATGGTCATCTTCCATTCCCTCACTACTGCAGAAACTCGGTTCCTATGCTCATTTTGGATTCTTCACAAACCCTTGTCAACTAGGCTAGAAAACCTAACGGCTAGGCTAGGCTAGCACTTTTAGGTTCTGTTGGACTTATGACTGCCAACAATAAGCCTTGAGAATTATGATAGCCCTGGTAAGTTGAAGAGCTTCTTCAAAGAGTTGCAGAAACATAATTCTGAAATTTTCTGCAGAAATGTTGAAATAATGTAACTGCGAAGAGCATTCTTATTATTTTTGTTATTGGATTAAATCCCCATTGTGGATTTAATCATGTCATTATTATTATTTTTATTATTAGATTAATCC
>JZKD02S0058963.1:975433-985689 GCA_000966675.3 Picea glauca | reverse complement strand
TAATGGAAGCAAGATCCTTGGCTTTCTCCTCCTTGGATAGATGCACAATGGTTTTCCTCACACCTCTCTAGCTCTCTCACACTTCACAAGTGAAATAATGAAAAAAAAAAGCCACTCGCGGCCTTTAAAACCCCTCACGCACTTTAAATTTGCAAAAAAAATGAGCAGGCCGACACATTCCATCAACTCGCGAGATATTGAGAAAGTGTCGCGAGTTAATGAATGTGTCACGACACATTCAAAGTTTCGGAAATTTCGCGACATATTCAAACGAAAATTTCGGCAGAGGGAAAATTTCGGCGACACATCCGACATTTCCATTATATCGTCAACATATTCAACAGTGATCATAATATATATATATATATATATATATATATATATATATATATATATATATATATATTATGATCACTGTTGAATATGTTGACGATATATATATTATTCTTTAATAATCTTTGTAAATATATATTATTAAGAAACTTTAAATATTTCTCCACTTTATATCTCTTGCTCCCTATGTAAGAATCCCACTAAATAAAATAAATAATAGGACCTTTATAAAACTTCAATAATGTAATTTTACTTTTATCTTCCCGATCCACTTTATGCAAAGATTTAGATAGTGAATTATTAAGGCTGGAGCTTATAGTTTATCCTAACTTGATCTCCACGATAATGGGTATGATTTCTCAAAGATGGCGGACTATTAAGGTTGCGACTTTTCTGAAACGGTTGCCTGAGAGCAGATGACCGTATGTAAATGTACTGGGGGTACAATCATTAAATCGAGGTGTAAGGACTATCAATAGCAGCGATCGTACAAACAAACAACGGTGGCAGTACGAAATCAACAAACACCAATTGTACGGATTGATGGCGACAACACGTACAGTGGCGATTTTGAACTATATGACGAAAGTACGAGCAAATGTGTACGTCAGCTAAATTCAGTCGAACAGAAATGTACGACACACTAGTACGGATTCACAATTAATTTATTTTTAATGGTATGTCCGGATTAAAATACTGTACAGACTGCAATTTTTTAAAATTTCTAATGTATGGATAGATCAGTGAGGGCTGGTACTGACCGATTTAATTTATGTACGACTAATTTTATTTTTCAATGAAATTGTTGGGATGTCAATCGTATGAACTTACAGGTTGTACAGAAAATTGGCCTTTCTCCTATGTACGGACTGCACGGGTTCCCTGTCTTCTAATCACTAATTTTTGGGAAAATTGCACCTGTTGCAGCGTATATATCTGCGATATTTCTCCACAGTGCCTGGTATTCAAGGTATCATGTTGATTTCCACTAGATGCCCATGCATTAACTCACATAGACAATGTGATTTTTGTTTTTGAACTCTACATTTTAACTCCAAGCATCTATTTTTTTTTTTAATGAGTGGACTCGATAATATAGCGTTTTCTAGCGTTTTCAGTAGCAGACCTTTTTTTCACTAAAATTCTTGAAATTTAATGGCCAAAAAGCGTGTTGTAGTCAATGACCCGAAAAAAATCAGAGAAACTCTGAATGAAGTATGGTTGGCCAAAATCCGGTTCAGGCAAGGTCTAATAAAGAGACTGGCCAAAGGCCAGGATCAAAAAAACAAAGCTCTGATACCAAATGAGACGAACAAGTTCGCTCACTCAAGAATTATCCAAAATATCTGGAATATAGTAATCAAATCCATATGGACAAATATATATGTACTAAGAATGAATAGTAAGATGAGATACAATTGAGAATGAGGGCTCATTTATATACCCAGGCAGGGGTGCCCTTAACCAATAGTCGTGTCCTTTGAGACATGTCCTTTCATTATTAATAGTTATTATTTATTAATTAATTATTATGTTATTAATATCTATTTTATATGTATATGTTCATAACAGAGGATGGCTGAAATATGTTTTGTGCAATGGGTTCTTCAAGACCTATGCTCTGATTCCATGTTGAGTTTTCAATAAGCTAGGTTAAGCATGTAGTTCATTCCATTTTTGCATTTGTCTTAACCATAAACAATAATGTTGGAGCAACCAAGATCACAAGAAGAAACACCATGCACAAGAACACAAGAAGTATCCTGGGAAACCCTTCTCAACAAGGGAAGAAACCCCAGCCAAATCATTTTCTATATTCTTCAAGAGAAAGACCTTCACCACCAATAATACCTAGCACACAAGAGGGTTCTCAAACCCTAGAAGACTAACGCCCAAGAGAGGTGTGCACTTTTCCCAAGAAGATATACTTGCTGAAATTTCCAAACTCATGTGAAAGATATGATTCCTCAATGGGGAATTTACCTTTACTTGTACTAAACTGAACCTGTCAACAGAAGTGTTTATTGGCACAACAGGGCTGACCTCACAAGATTATAATATAATTAATATTAACTAGATTAATTATCTTTTACATTAACTACCAGTCACATTAAGGTGGGGCCAACCTGTACCCTTTACATTACAATTAGGGTTACAGGCAGGTCTGACTCTTGAACAATATAGCAAGGGATCTCATACACTCACTAGTGCTCATCCACTAGGGGCACATCCATAGGGATGTCCATATCTCCGGCTCACTACATTACACAAAAGAACCACTTCTTCACTAGTGTTCAACCACTAGGATCACATTCACATGTGCTCATCCACAGACACATCCACTCAACAGATCTTCTTTCCCACTGCATTACACAGGAGAGTCATCTGGAGTTTCTCGTCAAATCTTCTGCTCAGAGGAGGCTAATAGATCATCTTCATTTATGTTCTCATGACGATGCACCCAACACTTTGGGATTTCACACATTCACCTTGTGCTCATCCACAAGCATGTCCAACTCTGTAGATCTCCTTTCTCACTGCGTTACACAGGAGAATCCTCTGGAGTTCTTCTCAACTCTTTGTAAGGAGGAAGTCATCTCTACGTTCCAGCTCTGTCTCAGATAGGAACCACACACCCCTCTCAGGGGCTTTCTCTCATGTTTGTAAGCTAGAGAATGTCTCACATAGCTGCAATCATCAACAGTTATAAACCATCATCCAACTGTAATTTTTCTTCAGCCATCATATAATTTCATTGTCTATCCTCTTTGGAGGCTTTACTATCATTTTTGTACATGAAATTGTCATATATATGCTCTATTGTTCTTGTCCTGGGAAGGTACACAAATTACACTTCTTCGCCTCAATTTCTCAGACGTAGACTTTGTTGACTTTGGTGACTAGTGAGAGGGGGTGTATTTCTTGACATAACCTTAGCCTACCCAGCCCTTTAGGCCACCGGAGACACCTCCCTTGGGTTGGACTTGCATCCTTTCCTAAAAGAAGAGATTTCCTATTGAGGTGACATTGATAGGATATCCCATTGTTACGCCAATCTTCCTCACTTGCCTTGGGCTTTGGGTAAGTATAGATTGTGCGATAATAGGATTAAAAACATAGAAAAAGTAAACATATAAAAAAGAGAAAGATTATAGAGTACAAGGGATAAGAAATTGCGCAAAAGGAATGACTATCGCACATACATAGAAGCAAAAGACCGCAAAGTGAACCAATACAAAAGCAAGAACAGTTGTGCAGCATGGCATTGACAAGACCGTTAAAGGCACTAAAGCAAGGAAACGACGGTTGCAAAGTAGTAATCATAGGTCATAAAAATGTCGTATAGTCTTAAATGGTAAAAGTCATCAGAAATCACAACAGACTGGCAGTATGAGGAAAAAATCCAACGACGGATTTGGTAATAAAGTTGCATTTATTTAACCATTCATCAACCCCGTTGGCGGATTGGACAAGTTAGTTAAGGCGCGAAGAGACATGAACAGCTGGCAAGGAGGCACAAAAGTAGTTGAGGGACGCCAAGAGTGAGTTATTGTTGTTACGAGTTGCATGCAAGTGAGAGCGAGCCAGAGCAAACTAGAGTTGACTCAGAGCCGAACTACAGTCGCACGAGAACACACACTGAGCAAGAAAAGAAACTTGTCGCATGAAACAATGTCCACGTTGAAATTTGGAGCACCATCAGCAGCAGCACGGAAGCAGTCAAAACGCCCAGCAATTACACCAAAGGTCGAGGAAATACCTGAAGCTTCGGCTTCGCAAGCATATTTTCACAGAGAATATGTACCACCTATGAAAGACAACGCGCCTCAAGTCAAAGTACCAACAAACGGAAAATACTCGTTGGCCACACCAGTAGTCCCACCGGGTGTAAGTATTGAAGGGGACATGCTCGACAAGATTGTGACCCTCAAATTTGTAGATCACAATATCATAGACAAGGAGAAATTTCCTGAGCTAGTACGGGAAAAGTACTTGTGCGCCAAGAGCGTACCAGGCACAGGAGCAATATTGTTGGAACCACACATGGGCAACACGACTGGAGAAGTCGGCGATAGTGAATCTAATGGAGATTCCTCATTTTAGACGGAGCCTGGAAATCAATGCTTGTGTGAAGCTACTACTCAGTTGCATCCACGGAGAAACGTTGCGGCTTGCTCCATCGATATCAATTGATACTACACTAATTGCATGAATCACAGGGTTACCAAAAGCAGGAGAGGACCTGTCCACATTGTTCAACAAAGCAAGGAAGAAAGCGTAATGAGAAGCCATGACCGAGAATTTTCATACCTTCAGGGGAAAACGGGAGTTGGATGTTGCGAACATCAACGATGACGATGTCCAATTCGCAACGTAGGTGCTAGCTTGCAAGTTGTTGTGCAAGTGTCGTAAGGATGAAGTATCGGCTACAATAATCACAGTCGCAGAGAAACGTTCAGAGGGAGTCAAATGAACTGGGCTACCTTCTTGGTGAATCAATTTTTGACAGACTATATAGAGGCCTAGGAGAAGGGTACACAGTTTAATTATGCATGGCTACTGATTTTGATTCCTTTGGTAGGATGGCAGGAACCAAGTTATTACCAATGGATGAGAACACCCGGTAAAAGCATTGCAGTTGCGCAGTATGCCAACTTATGGAATACGCCAAACAAAAGGAGGAAAACAAAAATCAATGTAACATTTTATGTAACTATGACATGATCAAGTACACCATCGCACATACACCGAGCATCACTGCCGAGACAATAGAAACCTACCGAGACATTGTGCGATTTAAAGCAGGGATGCACCATATGTACGTGCAAGCCAAAAAGGACCCTGCGCGCCAGTGGTTGCCAACACACTACAGGCTGACAACAGATGATCAATGCCTAATCGCTAACAATTGGGAAGTCGAGTGGAAACTTCCATCATAACTAACAAACCACTTGGAAAATCAAGAAGAATAGGACAAGGATGACGAAAAACTGGGAGAGGGGCAGGGGAATGACCAAAACAATGACGCGAGAGATACGCCTGGTCCATCAACAGGAAAAGCACAGTCCCCACAGCAGGAGTAAAAAGAAAAGTTAAGGGGAAGGGGCCTGCAGGAGGTGCACGCAAGAAGACCAAAGTGCACAAGGTACCCCAGTATATCATTTGATCAATGATGACACATACCAGCTCAACTACCAAGTACGAGACGCCACAAAGGAATTCATTGAGGAAGCAACGAGCAAACAAGCAGAGTAGCACTAGAAGGTGCAGGATTAGTTGGTGACAACACAACAACTCTTGGAAGCAGCCCGAACAACACCAGAGCACAAGTCGATAGGAGGATCGTCCACAAGTTTTGTGGAGGAAGCTAGGGTTGTTAATCCAGTCTTGACCGAGCTAGTTGTCGACCCAGAATTTACAAATTGAGGTTGACGCAATTGAGTTCCCAACGCCCAAACTACAAGAACGGATGGAGGCAGTGAGTCACTTGAAGCTATTGGTGTCAAGGATGCCCATCCACATATTACAAAGCTTGCAAATAGGCATTTTGCATAACATTCAGCTCCGGGCAGATGAAGCAAACCAGGAAATGACAAAAGTAATGGACGAAAGGGCTCAACTGCAACAACAGTATGAAACTGTTGTACAACAAAAAAGCGAAGTGGAAGCGCAATTGGAAGGACTGAGGAAGGAAAAGGATGAGGCCAAGGAAAGGGCCAGGAAAGCTCTACAGGAAAAGGACAAAGTCGAGATAATGGCGCAGAAGACACAAGCGGTTGTCCAAAAAATGTACAAGGAAATTTCGTAGGTAACAATAGTAGTAGAGGGTCGAGGCTATTATGGAGGAGCACATTTTGAAAATTGGCAAAGTCATCAAAGGCTTTTGATCGAAGATTGAGGATCTATAGTTGCGCAGTACGTCGGAAACGTGTTAGCACAAATTTTTACCCTCCAATTTGAGTTGATATATGTGTTGAGACAGCGATAAAAACTAGGCTAATTAGAGTAAGGCCCCCAAATTGTCACTGACCAAACCCTTCTCCGTTTGGGCTAGTGCTTGCTAGCCTCAGGGGGGTGTCCCTAGGCACACTAAAGCGCCTTGTTGTTGATCTAAATTCTGATTCCAACATTAAAAACCAAAAATCAGCAAGTTGTTCGTCTTGGACAGCGTGTAAAAGCAACCCAAAACGATGAGGAAAAGTGATTATTTTCACATGGAGGGAACCTGCAAGGTTACCACAATGATAATAGACTAGAAAAGAGACAGAAAAACTTTTCGAAGGATTGAGATAATCACAATAAACAGTTCAGAAAATGACAAATCAGATCGCAAATTTACCATAGTACCGCCAAAAAAAGAGGTTTGAAGACAAACACACTTGTTTTTTTATTCCACTTACAAGAGACTTGATTGCGCCACACTTGGAAACTCTACAACCGGTACAATGACTGCTTTGCTCAGAGAAGAGCCACTAGACTAGAGAAGAAGAGAGAGGAGAATGAGAAAGACACTATGTTGCTACTGCAATGAACCGACCAATAATCAATGTCAAGCATCCAATATATAGCACAATGAGGGTGCATATCCCAAGGAAGAGGAAGAGGATGCATGGGTAGCTAAAAATGGAGGCTAAGAGCATAAGGGAGAGAGATATGTGAGCAATGTAAGATGAGTGAGTGTATGTGAGAGTTTGCATGAAGGTTATATGCGCACAAGAGAGGAGAATGCGCCCTAAAACTTAGGAAGACGCACTTGAGGAAGAAAGGGAAGAGTAATGAATGATAATGAATGTGAATTGGCTTTATGGAGTGAAAGAAACGCATAGAGGCCAAATTTATCTTTCTAATGCATGTCTTTTTGCTAAATTTGACAAAAGCATGAGTGAGTTATGGCTAAGAGAAAATTCGCCCTATTTTTTAGGGAATTTCCTAATTTTTAGGAAAATACAGTTTAGACTCAACTGGAGGCAAATTTTAAGGAGCCGATGCATGGCAAGTGGAGGGGTGATTATACGGAGGAATATAGAGCTAAATTTAGGCCCAGTTATGCGACTCCCTTTTCTCAATTAATTATTTATTTATGCTCAAGTCTTGGAAATATGCACCCCTTGCCTAAGTGGATGCCACATCACTCTGTAGATCTTCCACATGTCGACCTGTGAGGGTGCCACTTGGCACTGCATGGATGATGACTGTACCTACTAAATATAGAACTTTCTAAAAATGGAATCCAGCTCCTAAATTTTAGGAAACTATCCACATCATCCAGGAAAACTAGGAGAACACCACCACATGTCACTGTCTAAAAATACACACTGCTAAAAATATAAATTCATCTGAATGCCCTCGAATTCATACACGTTGAACTTGTTTTTCTGCAAGGGATCTGAATATGCGATCAAAATTTACAGGCAAGCCTGGTGCTCAACCTGCTAAAAATAATAAATTGTGCCAAATCATCCAAGAAAAGATCCAAAAGACTTAGACTGTCGCAAGGATCCACAATATGTGCTCTGAATCTGAATCTGGGTCCTAGAGCCCAAACTGCTAAAATAGAAAGTTCCTGCATGTCACCCAAAAAAGTATTATCAGGCCTAAAATCATGCAAGGACTCTCCCTATATGCTCAGAACTGCTCCAAATTGTCAAGAGATCCACTCAAACCGTGTCTCCTAAAAAGTAGCAATGTTTATTGTATGTAGACATCTCTCTCAAAATGCATGGGAAACCAAGCCAACTCTAACTCTAAACCAAATAACCATGTACCAATCATATACCTGCCTTTGATGGGAACCAACCTCTGCTAACCATAAGTGCTAAACTTTGGGAGAATCTCAGAATGCCAACCAAAATAGTGCATGTTGGCTCTAAACCCTCAAGATTTTCAAGGGTGAAAATCTAGGGGTTAACAGAACACCACTAGGGGAACGAGCAGGAAGAGAGAGAACAGCGATGATAGTCGTAGCCAACATCAAGAAACTAGAAGAAGAATGCGCAAAACTATGCAAGGAAAGCGCGCAAATCTGAACAGATCTGGTAGAAGATCCAGAGATGAAGGTCATAGAAGAAAAGTTAAGGGAAGCACAGGAAAAGGCCCAGAAAGTGTCAGAGAGCATAAACACCCTTCCACAAGGAAAACAAATGACAGCCATTTGGCACAGAGGCAGTCATACGTGGAAGTGGAACAGATGAGGGATCAATAGAATATCCTTCAGCAACATTTAGGCCTGCTACAAGAAGAGGCACTCAAGGTGATTGGAGAACTAGCAACTACGCAGGGCAAGATGAAACGAGCAGCCCATGAAACAGAAGAAAAACTTATAGCATTGACCGTGAAGAGGGTTGAAGAGATTGTGGAAACAAAGGAAGCAATAATAAAGGAAGTTGCAACAGCGAAAGAAGCCTCCCAAAAATTCATCCAAGGACGGAGGAGTGCGCAACAGGCCTAAGTGGCTCGTGACGAGCCACAGGTGATCCGTAGGATCTTTTAATGACTATGGTTGAGTTTTAATTTTGCATGCGTTAATTATCCAAATGAGAAGCTTAATGAAAGAATGAGGAAAAGAGAGGAATTATGACAGCCATATACACATATGTAGATTTGAAAGGAAATAATAGGCAACAAACCATAACACGAGAATTGATAACGAAGTTCGGCACAACTTTGCCTACGTCTCTGGGCCTTTGTCTCTGTGGGGGAGGCTTCTTTATTTCTGTTCAAAAGCTCAAAAGTACATCACAACAGTGCCAATTGGCTACAATACTGATCTGGTCATGTTCTTCCAGATCTCAAGAACCCTGCAAAGAAAACTGCACGCAAAACGGACGTCCGGAGCTCCCAGAAATGGCCCACAAGCGTCTGCTCCTCAGTAGCTTCCCTGCATAAAAATGGCTTTGGCTTGGCTTCCCTTCAACATAACTCTGCTTTTTTTGTCCTCCATGGCCTCAAACAGACCTGGTTTATATAGATCTGAAGTTGGTTATCCATCCCCAACTTCCTCCCAAAATTTGGGCTCCAAAAATGCCCCATATCTCCTAAAAATGAATTAAATCCATTAATAATAGGCATAATATCAATGAAAATCCCAAACTTAACAAAAAAACCCACTTTTTGTTTAAAATTAAGCGCAGCCCCTTTTTGGCGCGCGCCCTGGTCATATGGGACAGCCATGTGGCCATGCGCTCCTCCGTTTGTGCGCTGGCCCCCTATCCCTGGCTCCTGGTTCTGTGGCGTGGTCCATGGATCCTCGGCTAACCATCATAACCCCCCTCACGCTCTTGTCGGATCAGATCCGGGTCATATGTGACCTGCCCGAGAACCGAGGGCCAAGCTCCATCCATTTATTCCCGCGCATTAAACCTTCGCGCTCCCAGTTATATGGGCGGTCACGGTCGTGTGTTTGTGCTGAGGGTTGGGGCTAAGCCCCAGCCCTTTCCCCCTCCGAAATTCGGTTCAATTCAATTCAAATAAACACTTTAACATATAGTTAATAAGAACTACATGTGGAGCGGGCGGTTAGCCTGGTCCTGCCAGTCCGTTGCCCGAAGGAGAGGTCGGGGGTTCGACCCACGGTGAAACCATATAATTTTACATAACCACTAGCCAACCACAGGGTGCCACGTGGCACCTCAACACCCAACCAAAAACTGCCAAGTGTCGAATGTCGGATGGTCCACGTCACCTACCACGTTCCCTACCACCGTACCTGCCCAGTCACCTGTTGACGTCATCCCGTGCCACGTGTCACCCTTACAGTGGTGACACGTGTCACCCATAGATTGATCCAGTTGTCTGTCGTACGCCACATAACATGCATGGTGGTACTGCCCCACAGCTACAGAGTTTGGCAACACGGGTGCTTTCACAGGTGGTGAACACTTCTTCTGCAGAGAGGTGTTGGAGCACCTACAGTTTCATCCATA
>JZKD02S0058963.1:934925-951246 GCA_000966675.3 Picea glauca | reverse complement strand
CATTAACCACTATTTGCATGTATTAGTTTTATTGTTGCCTTGTCTCGCAAACAGGTGCTTCTTCTGTGGTATTTCTTCATTCTTGACTATCTTCTTGGCAGTAATCTGTGAAAGGGAAAACTTGCCTTGATCCTTTAAACCTTTGCCTTTCAAAACCCCAGATTGCCAGGGACGTCTCCCTTGGGTTTAGCCTCCCTAAATAGAAAGAGCTCCCCATCGAGGTGGTAGTGGGTGGGGAAGATCCTGTTACGCCAGTTTGGCCCTTACCTTTCAGCTGCTTGGCCTAAACTACAAACTGAGCAATAACATATACCATCACTCTCCTTAGATCTGACTTTTAGGGCCCTAACTCAACCCTCTCTAGCAAACACAACTTAGCTTGCTGCTAGATCACACTTAGATCTCCCTTTCTCTAGCTCAGATGGTAAGAATCACTTGTGATCATGAGAAATGAGACTCTCTTGGTCTTTTATAAACCCTAGCCTTTCTCTCATTTAATCTTGGCCCTTAGATCTTCTCCTTAAGATCTAGATCTGACGGTGGGGACTTAATCAAGCATTGAGACAACTTAAGTCAAATCCAATGGTTGTGATTTAATCTCATGTTGACTTAAGTGATTTCCACCATCACTAAGTTGTCTAGACATCATGGGGGGGCCTTCCACACTACTAGACACCCCTGGTGTGGAAGTAGCTGCCCAAGAGACACACTCTAACAAATCCAACATTCATCTTCCAACAAAGTGATACAACTATGAAAGATAAGTAGAGGTAAATAACTTCAGCTGTCACTAAAGTGGCTATTTAGCCTATTTGGGTACAAATTTGTATTCAAGGGCAAAGCAAGGTATAGTAAGAACAAAGTCTGCTGCATAGAGATATACAAAGCCAATCATGTGCAATTTAGTTCAAACATTGTCAAACATACTAATGTCATCTTGTGAATATGCTCATAATGATCGCCTTACTTCTGCACTCTGCAAGAAAAAACAAAGAAGAAACAATAACCACAGAAAACATTGGATGTTCACAGCCACCTTTTCCCAGATTGTAGACTATGATGAGCATTGAACATGAAGCATGCCTCAATGTTTTGTTTGAAAACAATATTCTAATAAGAAGCAAAGAAGGTTTGAGAATTTACACATAAGGGACATGCATGTACTACAACAAATAATTGCAGTTTGTCCACAACAATTTAATAATTATGCTTCAGACAGATGGCTTGAAGGAAAATCAAATTCATGGCTAACTTCTACTCGTCATGAAGAATTTTTAAATATGAAAAAGGACCTCTCCAAACTTCATATCACCAGAAGGGCCAACTGTGGAATCCCTGCATAAACAGTAAAAGATCAAGTTAGGTTGCATTACTTTGGTGTCAAACTTACAGATAACTACCCTTTACTATCAAAAGTATGTAAGTTGCATGCTTCAGAAGATCTAGTTGAGCAACGGAACAAAACACAAGCCATGTTTGCTAGCAAATGCTGGATGATAAGGAACCCTTAAGCCAGGCATTCCAGCTTGACCAGCAGAGGACTTCACTCACACCAACCTTGTATCAACTCCTCTAATGAATGTAGAAAACACCCGACACTTCCCATCCGTAGATGTTGTTGCAAGAAGAACCTGGAAACCAAGTCTCAAAAGTGAGACACTTCGGAATTAAAAGGCACAAATAAGGGCAGCCCTGTGAACAGTCAGGTTATTTTATTCATATAATTCTCAAAATGTAGGCAAAAGTGTTCTTGCATATACGCCTATAGGAGAATATAAAGAAAGTGCGCCTGCAATTACAGTGAATTGTAAACAAGAAAACTATAAGAACATATCCAGATACAGCTACACCTAACCAGAAACATGAGCAATGAAATTATCCATTTTCTAGAATCCAAGTGTATAAACATCAAACAGCAGGTTGAGTAAATATATAGTACAAACTGCAAATGGAAACTTGTTTCTTTTATCATAGGATTGCAGATAATGAATGTAGACCAATATTAACAATAACATTTATCATAATCTGCTCACATATTTTGAAAGACTCAATATCAGAATCACCATGGAAATAGTTGACAATTGGGAAAGAAGAAAAATGGCAGAAGAATAGTTTATTTAATGCAGCAATTTAAGCCATAAAATAGCAATCATTTTTCCTGTGCTAATTAGTACCCTTCAAGTTTAAGTGCAAGTTAACATCACTGCAATCTGTGTGCCCCAGATGCATGATAACATATAAAAAATGTGTTGTATTACACACATGTAAAACACATAAAGACAATACATAGCAGTATATGGTTAGCATGGATGCATGCCTACTCACGTACTAAGGGTATGCAATGTATGGAATCAATACTGCCTATGCTGTGAAAACCCTCATTTAGAAATATACTTTATAGCAACTAAAACTCCCATGATGGCCCTCGAAAGTTTAAAGCCAAAACATCATACTCCATATACTCAGAGTGACCAGCTACTTGTGATTCCTAACATGAGTCCACCCATCAACCAATATAGAATAGGGCACAACAACTTACTTTAAAGTGACAACCCAAATTAGTATGCACACAATCAACTTAATGATAGAATCAAGATACAGAAGAATGATGTAAATACACTAAATATAAAATATATAAGTAGGTGAGTGATCACTTTAGACCAAGTCACCCATAAAAGACAAATGGGAAATGGAATAAAGTACAAGAGACAATGATTACAAATATAATACATTGTTGGACACATCCACAGGACTAAGTCTCATCGAAGCAGATAATCTCACATTTACATTTAATGAAGACTTTGATACAAGTATAATGATCCACATTAATCTAGGATGGCACCTTTCGAGGACTAAGACAGTAGCGTCTGTAACACCATTCAGGGTTTTGGTTATGATGGCTTCCGCAAGGAGAATGTGAGACTAATACCACTGTATTTGTATTTCCCCAAAATGCTGATGGTGTCTTTGCATGCATGATTATTTACTGTGCTATATTTTGGTCTTTGGGCCAATGAAGTGTTAGTTTTTAACTTTTTTCCTTGTTGCTCTGAACTTGTTCTACATTCATCTTCAGCTAGATGAGAACTTGGTGTAGGAGTTCTTCATTCTTCTTCACTTTGTTGAGCATTCACCATGAGCAGCTGGCTCTTCCTGAAGATAGGGTGCACTTGTATGGAAGAGAGAGTTCATGCATGAGAGTGGAATACTGAAAGGAGATGCTTCTAACTATTTTTGGTCCTTGGAGTTACTTGGACTAGGAAACTTCATTTATTGCATAAAAATAAGTGGAGTGGGTGAGTTGGCATTTGTAAGCACACAAAAATATGTGGTATTCCATAAAAATGTGTTGCTGGTGAATTGGCACTTGTAAGTTGTGGGTATGTGTCTACCTACTTGGCACATGTAGAGTGCTCCACTTGTGGATCCATTCTCCATTTGTGAAAATAGTCTAGGATTAGAGTTTTACCTTGCTTATAACTTACTCCTCTTTCTCTATAAAAGGAAGAAGAAGCACTTCACTTGACATTACTAACTTGCTTGATGAAAACTAGAGAAGAGTAATTTGAGGTTGTCATATGTGGTGAACCAACTTGGTTCACTATGTAAATGTCCAAAATACTTGGAATATAAAGTAATCCATTTAGGATAAAATAATATATTGAGTAAAATGTGTAAGAATGAATATGATAGTATGACATGATATTACAATGACAATGAGGGCCATATATACCCACGCAAGGGTGGCCTTTCATTAATAGACATGTCTTTTGGATAAGACATGTCTTTTCATTATGATGGATTAATTATTATTATTTAATGATTATATATATATATATAAGTTTGTTACATTGACTTCCCCTTTAGAAATGCTTTGTCCGCAAAGCATATTTATGGAGAGGTTTACGTCTTCGTTCTGGCTCGCAATGTCCTCGCATTGGCATTGTCAAGATTGACTATACGAAACGATATGAGTGACAAAGAGTTGAGCAAAACTATTGAATTGTGAAATGGTTGGACCATCCTAATTCAATCTTTTGTGGAACATTGCTCTTCCACAATGAACTATTATCATGAGACTTAATTGTGTCAGTATCAATATTTGTCAGATGATAATTTAGTTGTTCCCGACCTAAGTGATATTGATACTCTAATTGTTTAAGATATTTGTTTTTATGGTTTGGATGTTGATAAGGAGTTCTTATAACATTATTTTCCCTTATCATGCTTGTAGTGTTTTCTTGGTTTAATTTCGATATATGATTTTCTTCATGCATTGATGTTGCTTTGTTAATTGATGAACTTCTATTAGTACATATACTTGGAGCTTCCATTGTTTGTACTCCAACATTTGACGTTGTCTTTTTTTCAATTGATTTTGCAGCTTTTTGAGCTATGACGTGGATTGGATCTATAATTGTTCCATTTTCCATAACTTGGATTTGTTCATCTGAGGACTTTGATGCTTCCTTCTGGATTTGTTCTAACTTGTTTTCCAACAACCTTTTATAATTCTTAAGCTTCTTAATTTGCATTAGTAGGTTTTGATTATTGATGTTTTTGGTAGCAGCGGGAGGTATTCACCTCCAGGACAACTTTTCTTAGACATGAAGATGCCAAGAAGTCAGAGAATAACCATTGAACAAATCAAAGAAGCCTCGAAAGAAATTAGAAGATCCCAAAAGAGAAGTCAGCCCAACAGAAAAGTAATAAAAAATAAATATAATGCTCCAGAAGAGAAGCCGACCCCACAGAATAATAATAAAAAAGAAATACAATGCTCTAGAAGTAAAGTCGGCCCCACAGGAAAAAGTCAAAGAGAAAATATATTTTCCAAGAAGACAGTTCGACCCTACTAGAAAAGACACTTGCCCAGTCCAGTATAAATAAAGGTGATGCCTTCCTCATTTGACGCATTCACTCATTCACTCATAAAGCAAGTCTAAAGGAGAGTTGCAGTAGCAGCTGCAGTCCAGAAGGAAGAAGGGCGCAGGTTGTCTGGTTTGTCTTTTGTCTTGGTGGTACGTCGATGGAGGCCAGTTACTCTAGCGCTACGGCTAGGGTTTGATGTAGCTGCATTGTTCGGTTATCTCTTGTGGAGATAAGTATTCTTCTTTGTTGGCTTGCTCTAGTGGATAGAGTTGGTTCTTGGTTATATTATATTGGCAAAGATATTCTCTCGAAGAAAAGTTTGTCGGGTTTTTCTCCCTTGAGAAGAAGGGTTTCCCAGGATAAAATCTGTGTGTCTTCTTGTGCGTGTTCATCTAATGCTTTGTGTTTCAGTATATGCTTATTGAATGTTGAAAGAAGATTAAATTGCTATGGTAAATCTAATGTTAACATAACTAACAAAAATTCAACATGGTATCAGAGCCGGTTTCCTTTAGAACAGTCTAACCATTGGAAGGAAGATCGTGAGATTTACCGCTGCAGTTTGTCATTGCTCAAACCTAAATCTCGTCAAGCTCGTTGAGCAACCTATTGGAGGACGTTGAGATTGATTTTTCTCTATATCTTCTCGCCCTACCCTAGCACACCTCCTGGTGGTCTCAGATTACAACTTGGTGAAAGTTGAAATTTCTAGTTGCAGTTGTAGTTACAGTGCCAGTTGCTTCATGCTAGTTGTTGTGTGCTAGTTGCAGTGCCAATTGCAGTTGCAGTGCCAGTTGCTTCGTGCTAGTTACAGTTGCAGTTACAGTGTCAGTTGCAGTTGCAGTACCAATGGCAGTTGCAATTGCCAGTTTCCAGTTGTGCAAACCTTGAGATTAGAAGACAAGTTGGATGGTGCTACAAATTTAAGAGGTATGCACTTGTATACGTTTAAAATTGTATCATTATCATGAGGTTGTTTGCAGGAGAAGGGATCTTTTGTCAAAGCAACAATATGTAGATCCAAAGGATCTCAGATCTAGTACATTCCGAGAAACAGTGCACCCTCCCTGGAAGTGAAGACTCTATGTTTGACTGTTTTGATATGCCTCTAGTTGTTATGGCATTATTGTGATCTTATGTTGCATTATGATCTATTGAAGTTATGATCATTATGAGATGCACTTGTTTGCAAGCTAAATTGATCTCCTCTAGGAGATATTCTTGGTTGTGGACTTTGTTCTGGGCAGGTTATCTTGTTAAATCACATGGAGGTTGCCATGGAGATGTTGTTGTTCTTGTTTCTTGTTCTGGGCAGGCTTTCACCAACGTGAAGCCTGAGGTTGGACACCTCAGGATATTTGGGTGTCTTGTATACATTCATGTACCCAAGGAGAAAAGATCAAAGTTAGACCCTTCAAGAAGGAAGGGTACATTTGTTGGGTACAGTGAATCTTCTAAGGCATATTGGATCTACATCCCAAGTCAGAGACACATTGAGGTGAGCAGGGATGTTTCCTTTGAGGAGGAGGTAGCCTTCAAGAGATCTAGAAGATCTCACATGCAGATTGAAAGTGAGAAGCGGGAGGAGATGGTGTTTTCTCCCATCACCCTTCAGCAGTTCAAAGGGAGCCAGTTGAGCCCGTTGAGATAGTTGAGCATGTTTATCTAGTTGATCCTGTAGATCTTGTTGATGTATTTTTCGGAAGAGACCTGCATGGGCTCATTAGGCTTTGCAGGAGGCAAAGGGACATGCAGCTCCCCGTGATACTTTCAGAGAGAGCAAGAGACCTCGAAGATTCTCGAGCTATGTTGCAGCGATGAGCCACATCATTGTTTCAGAGCCTTCCTATTATGAGGAGGCATCTAGTCAGCAGGTATGGAGAGATGCCATGATGGAGGAGTATCAGTCCATCATGAAGAATGATGTGTGGAATATTGTTCCGAGACCTGAGGAGAATTCTGTGGTGACTCCCAAGTGGATCTATAAAATATCAAACATGCAGCTGACGGGAGCATCGAGAAGCACAAAGCGAGATTTGTGGCTAGAGGATTCTCGCAAGTAGATGGAATAGACTATGAGGAGACATTTTCTCCTGTTGCTTGGTACACCTCCATTTAGACGATCATTGCCCTTACATCAGCCATTGCTTGGAGACTACATCAAATGGATGTGAAGACATTGTTCCTCAACAGAGAGATTGAAGAAGAGGTGTACAACAAGCAACCATATGGTTTTGAGATTCATGGGAAGGAGTCCTATGTGTGCAGGTTGAAGAAGGCTTTGTATGGACTCAAGCAGGCACCTCGAGCTTGGTTTGCGAGGATTGATGGATACCTGATGAGTTTGGGTTTAAGCAAGAGTGTTGTCGATGCCAACCTGTATTATAAGGTTGTTGATGGTGAGTCCTTGATTTTTATCTTGTGCATTGATGACTTATTTCTCACCGGAGCAAATAGCCTCATTGCTTGGTTCAAACATGAGTTGGCCTTCAAGTTTGAAATGAAAGATCTTGGCATGACGCACTATTTCTTGGGACTAGAGGTGTGGCAGAGAACTGATGAGATCTTCCTGAGTCAGGGGAAGTATACAATTGAGACTTTGAGGAGATTTGGGATATTGGACTGTAAGTCCATGGCTACACCGATGGTGATGAATCTAAAGAAGTTGAGTGAGCCTTCCTCCGATTCAGACTTGATTGATCCAACTATGTACAAACAACGGATTCGATCATTGATGTATCTAGTTAACACCAGACCCAATATTTTCTATGCAGTGAGTGCACTTAGCCAGTTCGTGAGTCAATCGAGACAGTTGCATTGGATAGCTGCAAAGCATGTGTTGAGATACTTGCAAGGAACAGTTAGATATGGCATGAGACATGCTTCCAGTATTGACACGAGATTGCAGGGTTATGCTAATTCTGATTGGGTAGGAAGCGCAATGGACAGGAAGAGCACCTCTGGGTGTTGCTTCAGTTTGGGATCTACCATGGTTTCCTGGTGTAGCAAGAAATAGACTTATGTGGCCTTGAGTACTGCAGAAGTCGAGTATATTGCAGTATGTATGGCAGTACGCGAAGCATTGTGGCTTCAGAAGATCCTTGCAAGATTGTTTGGGCAGATGTTGGATCCCACCATGACTCATTGTGATAACTAGAGTTGTGTGAAGCTCTCAAAGAATCCAGTATCTCATGACAGATCGAAACATGTTGAGATCAAGTTTCATTACATTCGAGATATGGTGCAGAGAAAAGAAATATTGGTGCAGTACCTTCCGACAGATGAGCAGATTGCAGATGTTCTCACCAAGCCCCTTGCCAAGTCAAAGTTCGAGTACTTCTGTGATAAACTTGGAATGGTAGAGAATATCCCTCTCACTAAGAGGGAGTGTTGATGGTTGCAACTTCGTATGCTCTGCTTCGTGAGACATTCTCCAAGTCGTACTCCTCGATGGACAGAGCAGAGTTGACCTGTGACGATATACTGGGTTGGTGCCCAGCGACCCTTGAGATGCATCTCAAGTGATTGGGATATTTTTCTCCAGGTCGTACTCCTCGATGGACTGGACTGGGTCGACCTGTGACGATACTCCTCGATGGACTGAGATGAGTATGACACTTATCGATGGACTGATAAGTTGTACTGGGTTGGTGCCCAGGGACCGTTGGGGTGTAGCCCATGTGGTTGGGATATTTTCCAAGTCGTACTCCTTAATGGACTCAGTTGGGTTGACCTACGATGACACACACACTATGTGGTTGTAGCCCTAGTGTACTCTAGTGGGTTCTAGCCCCTAGACGATATGAGAAGGTCCACATTGGTTGTAGCCATGTGTGAGGTGATTGTTGAGATTTGGGTAACTTGGAAAGTGGTCCCCTTGTGTTTGTGAGTCTCTAAAACACAAAGGGGGAGACTATTACCCTCATTACTTTACTTTATGATTCTAATTTCACTTTGACTTAGGAGACTTAAGTCAAAAGTGAAATATGTCACTTTAGACATTAAAGTGACATTTAATTCACTTTGTGGGTGAATTAAAGGACATAAAGAAAACTAAGGAAAGTGGGTTTCCTAAGTGAGATTTTTGGATCAGATCTCACCCATTGATTAGACTTGGCTAGATTGGATCTAGGCCATTGAGCTTTTAGGGTTTGGCCAAAGGAGGCTAAAGGAGGGAATAGGGCAAAGATGAGATTCATTCTTCACTTGAGAGGAGAGGAGAAGGAGGAGAGCACTTGGGCGCATTTCTTGAGGAGAGGGGGGGGGCACAAGGAGGAGGGCACTTGCTACTTGAGGGAGGAAGGCGCAAAGGATGAGAGGAGGTGTTTTCATGGTGTTGGAGGCATTCACTTGAGGGAGGGCGCATTCCTAGCTTGAGGGCGCACTTGGAGGAGGAGAGGCGCACATCTTCATGGAGGGCGCACCTTGTCTATGAGAGGATTCATGGAGGAGGAAAGGCACAATGCTTGAGGGGAGGCCTTAGTGGGAAACTAAGGGTGCATACCATTTGTTTGGGTCTTTCTAGAGGAGAGGTGCACTAAGGAAAGGTGCGCACCAAGCCAAGGAGTAGGGCGCACTTGTGTAGAGGGCGCTAATTCCAAGGCAAGAGGGCAAGGGTTTCAAAAGCTTCAAGTGGGCAAAGTCAAAGGCAAGGAATCTCAAAGGCAAAGGCACAATGGAAGAGGACCAAAGGCTAGCAAAGCAAGAGGGGCACACCAAGGCAAAGGGCACCTTGCTTCAAAAGGCTAGCAGGGGCATCTCCAAGGGACTCCAAGGCTTCCAAGAAGGGTTGCTATTGTACCAAGTTCACTTGTATATGTTTTTCGTGTTGTACTTTTTACTTTGAGGCTTTCTATATACATCTACTCCAAACTGGTTTTCCCCATGGAGGTTTTTCCAGGGTCATGTTGACCAAAAACTTATGTGTCAATTTCATGCATGCTTAGAATTGTTAGATCAGCATTTAGAGTTGTAATGATTGAGAAAAGTGTTATGTGTTTTGAGTATTATTGTATGTGCTAATCATTGGTATGAAAACACTTGCAAGGGCACCTCAAAAGGACACTTAACCACAAAAATTATCAGCAGAAAGTTACAAAACAGTTTGCTGTCCTAAAAGGCAGCAAAGGACAGCCTTGGAAGTTGAAACTTAGAGCTAAATTCTGATCAAGGACAGACCAGATTTAGCAGCCTGATAGTACCTCATTTCTCTTCAGTGATGATGCTACTTGTAGCATGGTCTGCATGACCATGGCGTAGTCCTAGGACCATGGCATAGCCTGCGGGGCTATGAGGACCAGAGGAGGACATCATGAAGAATACCTCCCTAGCTAAGAGGGAGTGTTGATGTTTTTGGTAGCAACTGGAGGTATTCACCTCCGGGACAACTTTTCTTAGAAATGAAGATGCCAAGAAGTCAGAGAATAACCATTGAACAAATCAAAGAAGCCTTGGAAGAAATTAGAAGATCCTAGAAGAGAAGTCAGACCCATGGAAAAGTAATAAAGAATAAATATAATGCTCCAGAACAGAAATAGGCCCCACAGAATAATAATAAAGAATAAATATAATGCTCCATAAGTAAAGCCGGCCCCACAAGAAAAAGACAGAAAAAATATATTTTCCAAGAAGACAGGTCAGCACTACTGGAAAAGACACTTGCCCAGTCCAGTATAAATAAAGGTGACACCTTCCTCATTTGACACATTCACTCATTCACTCATAAAGCAAGTCTAAAGGAGAGTTGCAGTAGCAGCTGCAGTGCAGAAGGAAGAAGTGCGCAGGTTGGTTGGTTTATCTTTTGTCTTAGTGGTACGCTGGTGGAGGCCAGTTATTCTAGCACTCTGGCTAGGGTTTGATGTAGTTACATTGTTGGGTTATCTCTTGTGGAGATAAGTATTCTTCTTTGTTGGTTTTCTCTAGTGGATAGAGTTGGTTCTTGGTTATATTATATTGGAAAGGATATTCTCTCTAAGAAAAGTTTGTTGGGTGTTTCTCCCTTGTGACGAAAGGTTTCCCAAGATAAATCTGTGTGTCTTCTTGTGCTTGTTCATCTACTGTTTTATATTTCAGTGTATGGTTATTGAATGTTGAAAGAAGATTAAATTTCTATGGTAAATCTAATGTTAACGTAACTAATAAAAATTCAACATTGATTATGATGTTTTAGACGCAATTTTTCTTCATTGTCTGATTTGTCAACATCTTTAATGTCTAGATTTTCAAGTTTTTCTTCTTTCAGCTTTCTGATTTGTTCTAATAGCCCTTTATTAAGGTTCTTCAAACGAGAATTCTCTTCATTTTTTCGTATAGGTTCTTTTCGAGATCTTGATTCTCTTGTTCCAACTTCTGAATGCATCGTCTTCCATCCTTTGACTTCTTAATATGTGTAAGACTATAAGTAGTTTTTGACTGTGGTCTTTTAAGCGAGAAATTTCTTTGTTTTTATCCAAGATAACTTCGTCAAATTCTTTTTGCATCATTCATATTGACTTTTGATTTTCTTGAAGGATCACCTTCGAGATATCTTTAAAGTCTTCTGATGAATGTATTATCGATTATGACCTCATAGTAATGTCTTGAAATGTCATAATTTTCTTTTTATGGGGAAACATTACAAACTTTTTCTCCATGTTTAAGATGAAGGTACCTATATTTTTAAACCATGATAACCCAATAACGATGTTGATTTCTTATTTATATATAATTGTAACATAGAATTGAGATATATATTCATATTCATCAATTGTTACTTGTAACTCCTTAATTTTAAAAATATCTTCCCTTTCAATTATATTCAGCTCTGAAATTAATAATTGATTTGCCAAATCAATATTAATGTAATTTCCATTATGGTCCAAACTGATAAGGACGTTAACCTCTCTTCCTTGAATACTCCCCTTTAATGTAGAGAATCTATAACATGAAATATAACTATTTTCGCAAATAAATCTTCCTCCTTTTGTATTGCTCGGATCCATTTTTGAATTGTACTTTTTATAACCTTGAATCTGGTCTTAAGATTATTTTTTATAATACCCCTTCGATAATTAATTTGGATGTAGCAGGTGTGAAGTCCCACCCTTTTTTTAATAAATGGTTCACTTCTTTTGCTTCCACTTATTATAATTTCTCTTGAATATATATATATATATATATATATATATTACTTTTCTTCACCTTTTTTATATAAGTTAGAGAACTTTTATACTTTTTAAAAGTACCCCTTTTATAATATAATATTTTTATGAATTATATATATATATATATATATTAAACGTGTCCTTTTATATCTTTTATGGGATAAAACTTTACGATTTGAAAAAGTTATACCCTTTTGCTTTTGACAATATTCCTTCAGTTTTCAAATGTTACTTAAGCTTAGAATTTTTCTTTAATATGCTCATAACGGCTTTGACTTAGATTGGCGGCTCTAAGAGATAAGATGCAACGTTCTAAGTCTAATTTTATGTTATATTCCCTAAAAATGATGATGCTACGTCAACGTACAGACATAAATACAGACATGTACAGATATTACAGCAAATGACAGCGATCGTACGAAATATACGGCGGTTGTATGGCACACGCAGCACAGAATTGTAAATGGAAGCAGTGGTTGTACAGACTACTAGCTGTTGTTGTACGGCACAGAGCAGAGTAAGGACTCAGTGGATCTCTTAAGGTGTTGGCTAAACGTTTTACCTTTTGGTTTTTTTAGCCGAAATCCGGCAATGTAAATCTGGATAAAATCGCTATTTTTTGTTGTTTAAATTGCATTTCTGAATGCATAAATGAATTCATCATGCTGAAAAACCCCTGGGGTACTACAATTATACAAACTTAGCCACTCAAATCTGCAGATCCAACCATTCCTCACAGGATTTTGGGCAAAATCCAACGGAAAAAATCGACGAGAAAGAACCAAAAGGTAGAACGTTTAGACTACGCTATCTCTTAATCGGCAGCTGTACTGACAGATAAATCGTATGGACTGCTGGCCACTGTACGGACAATGTACGGATCAAGAGCGGCGGAATTGCAATACTGCAGTTGTACGGATTTTAAAATTGTCAACTCTGCAATCAATTATGTGATTGTACGGATGGCTAAATCAATTGTCAGAAATTTACAGACATGTACGGTTGTCTGTCAATTAATTATCCAATTGTGCATCCCTGTAATCGTACGGATTGATTAATTATTCAACTGTACAGCACAGTAGCCATACTGTTTTTCCTGATTAGCAGGAGAGTAATATTTTTTTCAGTAAACTGGTAAACTTAATATATTTCTATATATTTTTTCAATTTCATAATCTTCTTCAACTTGCAACGAAATGATTTTCCCTTTTTCTGAATCTTAGTTTTCTTCAAGCTAGCAGCCGAATGATAATTTTAACAGTAATTTCTGTTCTTTTTTTATTATTATTAAATTGGCAAAATGCCCTAGCGTGGTCAAGGACCGAAGTTCCAAGAACTCTGAAGGTATTGAGTGGTCGAAGGCCTATAGCAATGTTGCCAAGAGCAACAAAATTTTTGACCAAGAGTCTATAGGCCAAAGGTCGGGATCAGAAACGAAGCTCTGATACCAATGTGAACCAACCTAGTTCACTATGTAAATGTCCAAAATACTTGGAATATAAAGTAATCCATTTAGGATAAAATAATATGTTGAGTAAAATATATAAGAATGAATATGATAGTATGACATAATATTACAATGACAATGAGGGCCATATATACCCACGCATGGGTGCCCTTTCATTAATAGACATGTCTTTTGGATAAGACATGCATTTTCATTGTGATGGATTAATTATTATTATTTAAGGATTATATATATATATATATATATTTGTTACATCATAGCTAGGATTTTTGTTATTTGTTGGTTTTGCTTCATGAGTTTGAGAGTTCTTGGTTTTGCATTACAAGCTTGGGAGAAGTTGATTCATTCTTTGGGTTTTGCATTTGCATCTTGGAAGAAGTTGATTTATTGTGATGTAATCATTTTTCATGTGTAATAGAAAAGATGTGTTTGTTGTCCCAAATTCGCATACAGATCTGATTTTTTTGGTGTTTTAGTCACTGATTAATTATGTTGATGTAATGAACAGCTAGCTGGGTTGATGCCAAGTTAATTTAGCATGCTTTAATTTATATTTTCAAATCTGATTTATGCTGGGTTGGCACTGAGTAAATGTGATTTTCAGACCTGATTTTTTGTTAGATCTAACCCTAGTGGTTGCTGAAATGATCTGACTTGCAATGTGTGGTGTCCACACTCTTGAAGTTTGCCTACAGTGGATTTGATGATTGTAGATCTGAAGTGTTGACGGGGTTTTCTGGAGAAAGCAGATTCAACATTAGCACTGAAACTTCAATGGTGCAGATCCACATCCATATGAGACAAGAACTTCAACATGGTATCAAAGCAGTGATGCTGAAATTTTCCATCCACTGTATGGAGAATTCAGCTATCCATCAGAGAACAGAAGATTTCAGCAATTGTGATGCCTAGAAAGCTCCTGTGATTGCGGCTGATCAATTCCTATGAGAGGCACCAGGACCTACAAGAATTTTGTGGATGTGATGCCCTAGATGTTCTAGTGATTGGAGTGTGTTTTTATGCCCAAGAGGCGTGATCTGAATCTGTGATAGGTTGTTGCTTTGGCTGATCTGTTTTGTTTGAGTTGTGTTCAAGGAGATTGCAGGGATGGCTAACTTCGAGATGTCAAGTCTCAAAGTTCCTATTTCACCCCTTTAAAGTACAAGTTACAGAGGTTTATGAAGGAGATAGATCTCTAGAGCATAGTCCAGGGAAAAGCTGCAGTTCCTAACAATCCTTAACACTTGTCTCAATGCAAGAAGACGGTTGCTAAGGCAAAGAGGATTATTTAAGATCATGTGTAGAACCACCAGATGTAAAGGTAGACCCTGTGGCGGCACAAGAAACTAAGCAAAGAATTGAAATTGCACAGATGAACTGAACCATCAAGCAAATGCAAAACAAGATAACCAGACTAAGAAGGGGGGGTAATTATGTGGAAAATCTGAGAATGCCGGTTCCAAAGCAAAGAAGGAACCCTCCCCAAGAAAACAGAGTGAGGTTTGAAAACACAGATAATCCACAAAGACCAAGGGTTCCTAGACAGCCTACTCCCAATGCAGTTGTCTTGGATGATGTATATGATGAACAAATGGTTGAACAAGAGAATTATTACTCACATGATGAAATTTCCAAAACTATACAGATGGACGGATGCGAGACGTCCATGTATATATTTGAAGAAGGCGACAACAACCCCAACTCGCAAGAAAACGTCGCCCAGTCATGAACGCTTGTAAATAAATAAATAAATAAAATGATTCGGAAAAAAAAAAAAAAAAAAGTGAGAAAAGGGCGAATGAGAAAGTGACGGATAGCATTGGAACTAAGAAGCAACACCGAACGTCAAACTCCATGCAGATGACATACAATGTTGTAGAGGACTTAAATAAACTAAGGATAACTCTTCCTTTTACAGAAGTGGTGAAGATTCCCCAACAAAGGGAAAACATTTTGAGATTATTGGATGACCCGTCTGAAAAAACAGAAGTCGTCATTACCAGTCCAAAACAAAGCCAAAACCAGTCAACTGTTAAACTGAGAGGTAAAATTCCTCCCTTTTACATTTCAATTGAAAATCATGATGGTGCACAGTGTTACCAGAAGCTCCCCCCCCCCGCTTCGAAGCCTAGAAGCTCAATCTGGGCAAGTGCGTCCAGGAAGCTCGGGCTGAAGTGCGCTTCAAAATTTAGGAAGTGCACTTTGGGGCTCTTGAGCACGCATCTTGCCATTTCTGAAGCGTCCCCCACTGAAGCGCTCTTTGGAGGGCACTTCACATGTGCTTCCAAGGAAGGCCCGTGCGCTTCCAAGGGGGAATGAGGTGTTTTGGTGTGCAGTTGAGGCTTATTTTGCCTTACTAGTGCTATTTAAAGAGGTCCCCACCCCCTCCATTTCACCCACCCTAGTAATTAATGGTAATGTTAAATTCTTAAAAGTGACATTCTCCTTTATCTTTCATTTTCATCCTTTTACTTAAATTTTTAACATTACCATTAATTGTTTCAGGATGTTTGAGAGTGGTTCCAACCTCATTGGACTTCATATGGAGAAAGTAGAATTTCAAGTCCTGTTATCCCCGATTTCTAGGGATAACTAGGAGATCATGTCTCGAGGCCCATAGGTCCTAGACATGGAGTACCGAGAGCAGGATTGACCCGAGCATAGCCTTGGAGGGCCCATCCTTTTCCTCTGTCATCAGATTCGTCTTGTCAGCAGCAGCAGCAGCATCCATCACCTTCGGTTTGGTCTTGTATCGAAGGAGGTTCTTGCTCCATGAGGTAATTGGTCCAGGTATCATGGTATGTGTCACTTTTGATCATTAAAACCTTTAAATATATGC
>JZKD02S0058963.1:884777-899453 GCA_000966675.3 Picea glauca | reverse complement strand
CAACCCAAAACTCTCCTCCCCCTATTACCAAGTGGTTGTTGGATGCTCAAGAAGTGAGGCAACGAGGCCTACCCTAGCTTCACAGGTCAACCCTAAGGCCAAGTACTCCGAAAAACTTTCCGTGCCTTTCCTCAAAACCCCAGTTTTTAAATGGCGAAGATAGTGAGTTATGGTGTCCTACTAAGTCTAATTAGTTTATTTTAGACCTATGAGCTAAATATTGTGAAGTGTGATTGAGTGCTTGTAGCTTGCTCAACAAAAGATTGCCAAAATACTGAAACTAAAAGATAAGCAGGCTGAGGCCTTTAAACAAATGGAATGCAAGTTAAAATTTAGTATCCAGAAAAGGCCTTGGGGACCCAAACCAGAATTAACGATTGAGTTCTTAGTTTATTAGATTGCACATGTAAGATATAAGAACTAAAACTAACTTGCAAAATTGTAAAAGATTGATTAATTGAGCCCTTTAAGATATCGATGTTTGCACGCATGTGTTAAGATAAAACGCTACAACAGAAAATGACATGCATGCAAAGTAAATCACGAAAGCAAATATCAACTATGCCTCCACGGGCTCTAATCTAGCAATTAAGTGTGAGATCTACTCTAGATTATTTTTAGTTAGGCATGCATGTAGAAATCACAACTAATCTAGCTAAGCTTGCAAAGTAAAGACTGAAAGGAAAGCAGGCCGTTTGGGTACAACTCCTTTGGGCTTGCATTTACAGTATTTTAGAGAGGAAAGAAAGATGAGAAACTGTTACCACTTCAAGGAGTTGTTCTGAAGGTGTGTTGTGTATGAAAATTGGGCAGCATGCCCTCTTGTCCTGGTAAGAACTTGCAAAAATCAGCAGGCTATTGCTTGCTGATTTGAGCTGCAACACACTCAACAAAGTTATGAAATTTATGTTTTTAAGCAGATATTTCGTGCATACAAAAACCAGAAAATTGTATTGATTAAGTGACTAATCTAAGCATGTTAGATACCAAAAACCGAATCTGAAAGAATGAGGAAAGGGATAGAGAATGTTAGTGAAGTGTAAGCGAAGATGAGGGTACATTCGTCCTTGAAGCTATCTCAACCAATGTTGTATATGTCGTGTCGGGGAAAGTGTCGGCGAGGGTCCGGAATGTAACTTCTCAATGACGTCGGCAGAAAATGTCGGAAAATGTTGCAAGACCTCAAAAAAAACAAAAACACTCATTTTTTTCAATTTTTTAAACTTGTAAAGCAACAAAAACATCAAATAAACATTTTTTTCACTCTCCTTAGACCTGAAACCTCTTGGGAAATGTTAATTGTTCAATGCTCAATTATGCCTTTGGAAAGGAACTTGAATTATTGTCATTTCCCTCAATTCTAAAATTTAGAAAATGACTAGAACAGATTGAGCATAAAAGAAAGTTCAATCTCTCTAATTCTAATTGAGCATTGTTAGTCAAGGTCCAAGGATGATACCTATCTCCACGTGTTAAGCATTGTTCTTTCAAAAGAATTGGTGTAGAGACCTCGTCTAGCATGTATCCTAGCCAGCAGAAAGATAGTGGAAATGGAGAGAAAATATTATGGAAATGTAGCCTAAACACATCATTTATCTTTGAAGAATCATTTTCCAAAGAGCTCATTTCTGATAAATCTTGCACTTAAGCTGCACAAGTCCCAAAGTGGTGCAAACCTAAGGGTAAATCAAGAGGGATGCCATTGTCACCTCAACAAACCCTCTTCTCACTTAAGACTAGCTCTTCTCCAGTACAAGGGGGGTTGTCCCTAGGGTTAGGATTGTTAAAGCTTAGACAAAAGAGGCTTAAAGGTGATTGAAGAGTTTCTCTAGTAAAAAGGATTTTTTATAAGATTTATTAGGTTTATTTTTAAGGTGGTTGATGGGGCAAGAATAGTACCAATTATCCGATAGGGCAATGGAGTCAATGAAGTCACTATGAAGGTTGGATATGGATGATTAATGAGAGTAATAATTGTGGTAATAACATGCAAAAAATTACAAGTGAATGCAGATATATATATGGGTGAAAGTTAACAAGATTGTAGGCCCACTATATTTGCTCTACTCATTCACATGCTATGCAAATAAGAGGGATTTAATTCCATACTTAAAGATACTATGAATCCCTTCTATGAATGATAAATCATAATACTTCAAATCTGCAAATGAAAACAGCAAGGAGAATATATTGACATAACTTTTTTTGACTCCCCTTTCTCAACAGTTGGCCACCCTACTTGAGAACTTTATTGCAACAGGTTTAATTGGTATTCCAGCACACACAAATCAGCAACATATGGAAGATGAATAGCAACACATTTAATAAGAAACTTCACCAATCACATTACCATAAGAGATCTTCAATACAAGCCAAAAACCAAGAGAATATGTGTCTCCTCAAACCATCGACAATGAATACAATAGGAGGGACTCATCTTATATGGATTTGCAGCCCAAACCTTAGCAGGTCGACATATTGTATTGACTCGCAACACATTGGCAAAATGTCGCGAGTTAATGAAATTGTCGGGACACTTTCAAAGTTTTGGATATTCGCAAAATTTTCGGGGGAAAGTTTCGGCCAGGGGAAAATGTCGGCGACATATCCGATATTTCGGCGATATATTCAACAGTGATCCCAACAACTTCATAGAGGTGATCTGCAAAACTTAAACCAGAAATGAGATGGAACAATAGGTAATAACCTACATGCATAGACAATACAACATAGTTTCTACTATATAAGCATGCCAAAATATATAGATGGGCAACTACACTATTGTCTCACCTAGCCTAGTAAACTAATTTACTTGAGCAACTATTTACCAAAACACATAAAGACTCAAAATTATATCACCTCACAATGAGTGGCAAATCCAGACTAATCTTGAATGCCACAGTATCCTCCAAAGCAGTTTCTGTATTATTAAATGGGAAGAGGTTGTAGCATCAATGCTGTTACAAGCTCTTCAAAAGCCAAAACCAGTGAAGCAATGTGGAAGTAATGAGAGAGAGAGAGGGATGAGAAGAATTCAGTAGCATAACAATACTGTGAAGAATCATTCTAAATGAGGGAGTGAGAGGTCTCTTAAATAGCCTTGAGGGACCAAGAGACCCCTCTTGGATCTTTGACAAGTGTCAAAGATCCAAAGGGAAGGACAACTCAATGAGGAAAACGAGCCAATGATATCAAAGGCTTTTAGGGTAAGGGGAAATGGCAATAAGGTGAAAGGATAGGGAGAAAGCAAGGTGTAAAAGGGGAGGAAGGGAGTATGAGAGGGAGTGGGGAGGTCCCACGCATCAACCAAAGGTAAATTTCCAACTTACGTGTGACACTTCCAAGCTTACGTGAGAGCTTACATGAGGGAATTTGCTTGGGGTTTGAGTAAGTGCGTGAGGGAGGTGAGGGCATGTGTTAGTGGAGTGGATGGGAGAGGGACGCCAAAGAGGGGAGAGGGGCCCATAACTTATTTAATATATGAGTTATTATATCAAACGTGGGAGAGGGGATGTAAGCTCAAAGTGGCAAATTAATTAAAAAGGTGAGTAATAATTAAAGGTGGGTTTAAAAGGGTAGGAAAGGTGTGGGTAGGTTAGGTGGGGCCCTCTCTTTAATTACCGCACTTTACTTCACTGTTTTTGGTTAAAAATTACAAAATTTACATTTCCCCATGTTTTGGGTTTGGCAATTAAAATCGTCGTTTTTCCGAAAAACTCCTAAGTGGATAAACAACCTAGCAAAACTTGTCCAACTGAGTTGAAACTTGATCCACGGGTGTAGGGGGTCTCATTAGCTTTCTTTTGAGTACAAATACCCCTATCAAAAATCCCGGGACCTAAGTTTTACATTTAATACTCAGAATTAATTAATTAATTAATTCCCAACTTTAAAAAAAAAAACCTAGCTAGACTTGACGGAATTCCGCAAAATTTTGCATGCTGTCTTACATGGTCATTTACAACATTCCTAAACACTAGCTACCTAGGAATGACTTCATTAGAATGCCTTTCACCACTTTGGAGGATTTATTGGGTGGGAGTGGAAAAACTCAAGGGAGATTAACCCGGCTGGTTAGGCCATATTAACTTCCTGAGGATAAAAAACACTCAGCGAAAGGAACTCTCCTAATGAAGAAACCCTAAGGTAACTGACCTAACATGATCCATGTAGACTTATTACATTATAAACCCGCGCATGGGTGCGGTAATCCCGCTTACAAAACTGTGTGCTGGAGCAAAAAAATGCCCTGTAGAACCAATTAGTCTTCGACATGTTTGCATATGTTGATGTATATCTTCATGGTACATGGAGTTGACTCCCTAGTTGAAGAGGTGGTCAACAAGAGGAATTAGGGTTATCCTCCCCTTTACACTTGATTCCCATTATAATTCCTCATCAGGGTCAAATCTAGCTCAATGAATGGCGAATCTCTTGTGTATAGATATGCTACATTTGAGTAAAGGAAATATCGGATCTGCTACATGTGAGTGTGGATCTGTCACATGCAATTCCAAATATGTTATTGTTAGCTTTTTAGCTCGGAAGGTACTCCACATGTTTTGTCTTGTATGCGGGATGTTACCTTAATGTTTACACTACCAGGCACTTAACTTTGTAATAGTTTTTATAAAGTTGTTTAAGTGGTTCTTTTATTAAAATGACTTTTTAATAAAGTGTACCTTCTATTTTTAAAGTGACTTTACTTTCATAAAGCACTTATGTAATAAAGTGAAATTCACTTTAATTTTAAATGAGACATTTTGGAGGGAATGAATCATGACCCTTGATCTTGGAAAAGGCAAGATCTAATCTTGGCCTTTGGATCTAGGGTTGGGGAAGGTGAAAAGACACTTTTGGGGGGAAAATGTCATTTTCAGATTATAAAAGAATGCATTGGGTAGTGTACAAGACAATGTCGAGAGAGGACATTGGGAGGAGAGTTAGAGAGATTTTCTGAGTAGGCTTGAGAGAGGAAAGTGAGCAGCTTGAGAGGGCACATTTCCCAAGGAGAAAGAGGGCACAAGTCCCAAGGCGATTTTCTGTCTGCAGTGCTGTTCCATTTTTTCTATTGTTGGGCCATACTGTACAGATCCGTATAGTTCGTATAGCAAGAAGAAGGGCACAGTTTTCGAGGCAACTGTTTGAAACGAAAACCGAGGCGTTTTTCCTAGGTTTTTCTTGTTGTTGTTGGGCCGTACCGTGCAGGCCGTATAGTACCTTGTTGGGCACTTTTTTGAGGCACAGATTTGGAGGAGGCCGTACAGCTGTATGAACTTGGGCATGTTTTTCAAGGCAGAATTTTTGGCACTGTTTGTTGGTGCTGTGAGGTATTTTTCCTTGGCTGGAAATTGTTAATTTGCTGCTGTAACACACTTTCTTGACGCTGAATAATAGATCTCTCTCTCTCTGTAGTTGGGTTTCCCCACATTGGGGTTTTCCCTGGCATTTGCCTAAATTTCTGTGAGTTATGGGTTGCTGTCCACTATGTATTTCTGCTGCATATTTTGCTTAGCAATGTGTACTGCTGCTTATTGAAATTTCTGAATATGGGTTTTATGCATTTCTGAAATTTATGAAAACAGTTATCTCTAGGTTGCTAAGTGTATGACAGAATATTAGCTTGTTGATTTTTTTCATTAAAATCTACAGTTATTGGATGGAAGATACGTTGCATGCACGGCCAAATATGCTACATGCACTGAGAATACACAGATTTGTTGTTTGATGGGATAGCGTCCCTCCTGAACCTCCACGCCTCCCTCTTGATCAATCTTGTAACTCCCAAGCCCTCCAAGCACCAAGGGAAAATCTTTGAACCTCCCTAACTAATGTGAATTCCTCTAAATGGATCCAATGTTGCATCTACTGCAATTCTAAAGAATGATGGAGAATCTGGATGATCCTCCCGACTAAGTAGGGTGTGTCTCCCAACACTGAAATCAATCATTGTGGTGGTTTCTCCATGGAAATCCACAAAAGTCCACAAAGTCGCCTGGCTTCTCTCTGTAATCCAATTCTCAATCTCAATATTCGATAATGAGAGGAATTAGGGTTATCCTCCCCTTTATACCTGATTCCCATTCTAATTCCTCATTCACTTTATTTAATTAAAGTGACGTTTCCCAAGTTTTGACTTTAGTTATTCTTTTAAGTCACTTAATCACCTTTTTTCCACTTTATTACATAATGTCACTTTCAACTTAGGTCTTTCTGGTATATGACACTAAATAATCTTTTTATTCCCTTCTTCTCCCGACTATAGCCTACGGGAATCAGTATAGGCTACTGAGTCACTTCTCCTAGAGTAATCACTGGAAAAGGGACATTAAGAAATATGTTTATGTATCATCAAACTGGATCTGGAATGTGTGACTAGGACATGCTATCGACTCCTCCTCCATCATGGGGGGCAAAAGGAAGTAAACAACACAAGATCTTTGGAAATCATTAACTCTAGCCAGGTAATTGTGACAGCAACACAAAGATTACAATGTACAAGAGAATATACATATCTAGTACTCTAAAATTTGAATTATTCTAGAGTAAAAATGTTCATGGAGTATGTAAAAGGGTAAACTTTGTAGTGTTAAAGCATGTTAAACAAAAGAGAGAGCCTATAAAAAGCGCCTCTTTAGCGATGTTCTTGATATCTATAATTTGGTACTAGAAAGTTGCACTTCTTTAAGGAATCATGGATTCTTAGTAAATTTGCCAGTAAAGGATAGACCATGGACTATGCGATGGAACCTTGGCATGTTATAAGTCTCCTCATAACATCAAAAAAAACGTTGACCAACTCATTTGCAAAACAAAATTAACTCACATAAGGTTATTGTGATTAAAATATCCTAAATATATAAGGTTTAGTTGTTCCAATGCCATTATAAACAATCATTTGTATTCCCATTAAATGTCTTAACATCGAAAACTGGAAAAAAGTACTTGAAGAAAAAAATGTGTCTTGCATAAAAGTAGAAAGAAAAAATAAAAATTAGAATATACTTACATTGTTAGGGTGCCAAGCAACACTTGTCACAGTTGAGTTGTGCTTTTTCCGAATAAGTTTGCTAACCCACCTATGCAAATAAATTTATTATCAGTTAAAACACTTTTTTCTTCAATCTCTCTAATCAAAAAAAACAAATCTTCTTCATCTATTTGAGAGATTGAAATTTTGTTTATATTTTTATTTTTATTTGTCCACTAAAGAACAAAATAGATCAAAGGGACTACTTACTACAACCAACTATAGCTGCCCAACCACAAAAAAGGGGTGCAAGGGACCTATTACACCTTAGATCCACTTCAGTGCACCTTATATTTTTTCGCTAGATGTGACCCATCATATGTGCAGATTTTGTGCCTATCTTGATGATATTTGAGCTCAAAGTCCCATGATCCGTTCATGCCACCACAATGCTTTTTATTATTGTATCATGTATCAGCCACAATTCTGACCATCTTTGTACTCATATATTGTAGTGGACCTTGCTTAGATGATCTATGTAAAAGCATTGTATTGTCTACATGGTATCTCTAGATCCTTGATGGCTCGGCATGGCATGTCCTATTAGTCCCTATTTCAAGATATTCATTGCTCTCATAGCTTAGCTAACTACGACTTGGTGGCAATAAGTTGGCACCATTTTGTTCATTTATGGCCTAGATAGGTACACAAGGGTCTTGGGATGGATCTACTAAGACACATGACTTAGACTCTATGTAAAAGTGTTGTTCATGTTCTAAAGATTGTCATAGTTATGGGAGCACACTTATCTTATGCCTAAACATGGATCCCCTATTATGTATTTTTTAGAATTTGGCCATGGATTCTTGGAGACGATTCTACAATTGCACATGCAGTTTCACGAATATCGCGACAATTCATGTATCCCAAGGCAGTGGTTACACCCCCCCAAGACACTTTGGGGCTATTTCTACATGCATTGGTCTCCTCTTGACGTGCCAAATTCAACATCCTTGAACGCTCTCTTCTTTCATCACTTTTAGAGCTATTTTTCACTTGATTTGAGGATCGACCCCTTTGGATGACTTGTCTACTAGCCATTTTGACACATGTGGGGCTCTTTTGACTAAGACAGGGTCATTCCATATATTATGGGGATAACTTGCATGATATGAGGATGTATTCTTACCATGGAGACTTCAAATGTGAATAATGGAGCATAATTAGAAGAATTGTCCCCTCTTTTGGAGCTTATTTCCCTCCCACGTGTGGCCATCCCTTCCCTTGAGGCTAGACGTTGGCATGTTTTGTGACTTTTCTTCATTGGAGGAGGATATTAACATGATTTGAGGCTCTTTCCTTGTTCTTGAGACGAACATTCAGACGTTTTCACCCAAGAGGACCACATATGTTGCATGAACTCCTCACTTGGAGGGTTTATTGTACGAGTGACACATTTTACTTGTAGTTTGACTTAGTCTCTTTTACTTTGTGTATGACAAGTTATCTTTTGTAGCTCCCCTAGGCTAGATTTTAGGAAATAGAAAATAATAAAGAATGAGCAGGATGTAGAAGCTTCCTCCATAAATAGAAGCTATCCTCTCATTCCAAATCATTGTTGTTGGCTACTTCTTTGAGAATACAATTTTGTTGAAGATCTACTTATTGGAGGTTTTGGTTTCAAACTTGGAGCTCTTTCTCTCTTGGTTTATTCTTTGTGCATTAAAGACTTGTTGTGATAGTTCAAGACTTCTACAAACTTTCAAGATCGATCCATTTGAGGGGTAAGTTTACCACTTGGAAAGAAGACGTTTTTGGGTTTATTCCTCCCTTCTTCTTTTGGTAGTTTGGTAAGTCTTCAATTCCTTGCTTTATTTTTTCTTTTGGTTCCCTAGTAAGGGTATTAAGTATTTTATTCAAGCTATAGTTAACCTTGTTGGTGAAGATGCTTCCATTTGGGAACCCCTTCTTGCACGGTCTTGGTCTTCATACTTTATCTTGATTAGATAGGAAACTATTCTACCCCTAGGGTTAGGGTCTCTTAGACCTAATCCTTTAAGATAAGACAGACCAATTCTAAGAGGGGCATTATTCTTGACCCCATAAGCCCTAGTGGGAATAAGGCACTAGCCTTCTCCCAACAACCAACCATAAAACCTTAAGATTCAAAATCCTTTGTTTTTCTTTTGTTTAGAATGAAATCTAACGGTAAAAAATCAAAGCAAGTTCATAATTTGGATTTCTTTTCTAGTCTACTACAAAATTCATGGTTTATTTTATCTTTCTAGACTAGTTTATTAAGGGTTTGTGCTTAATTGTTTATCTTTAACCCTAAAAAGGCAAAACAGCCCTATAATATTGTGCTTCAAAGTTTCATCTAACTTGTGTGTTGACTTTATGGCTTTCTCAAGTTTGGAAAACACATAACAGCAATTAAAAATCAGGTTTGGAGAAACCATAAAGCTAGGGTTTGTTGCTTAAAGGTTCACTATTTCTCATACCTAGCTTCTACTTCATTGCTAAAACATTGCAACAAGTTTAACTTACATTTCTAGTGGTGAAATTAATCTCTACATTGATTATAAATGAATATCATTTGTTTAGAGATCATTTTGGTGAATTCTAGTGCTAACATTGAATAACCCTAGGGGAATTTAGTAATTTACCATCTGTTTTCCAAGTTCTTGATTATTACATTATTATATGTTATATCTCTTGTGAACTTGAGTCTAACATCTCTTGGGTGGTTATTGTGTTGCATACCTCTAGCCCTAGCTAAATTGTTCAAGACGTCTTGCTCATAAGTGGAAAATCTCTCTCATGGATGGTTTACTCTTCAATTTAAATCTGAAATTCTGCATTATTTTATCATACAAATAGATTTGGAAGTGTTGGACAGGCTCCAGCTCGTCCTTTTCTTAGCATATGATTGATTGGCACTCAAAGCACAAATTACACCATCAATTTATGCTAGCCGATTTCACTCATTGTGTCCTAAAGTAGCTTAAAGTGGTTTATGTTCAATTAGCCTCTTGTGAAGTTTCATTTGTTAGAGTGATAATCATATAAACACAGATCTGAAGTTGTCTTTATTGCTTATCTGTTACATCAGATTTGGCACACACGTCCACTATCTCCTAACCCTCCTACTTAAGTGGATAATTGGTGGTTTATGCTATTGGTCTTAACTTATTTTCTTGGAAGCATTTAATCATTTATTGAAATCCTTGTGTTTTATATTACTGTGGATTCTTTAGAGTAAATCATAAGCTTGCATGGTCATAATTCACTAAAAAGGTTTACTTTAAATCCATCATTGGTGGATAGGGATACCCTCCTTGGCCATTGGGAGATGGCATGAAGTGAAGGGGATATTGTACTGAGGTGTCAGTGGTGCAATCCCCATCTTGTTGCCCCAAGGTAGCACCTGTGGTTGGACTTTCCACTAGGGTGCTAGTTTAGGGAGTGACATTTTTGGCACTGTTGCTGGGGAGAAAGTCCATCTCCCGGTTTTTGTTGGGGTTTCTCTTCCTTGTGTATCTTGATGAGAATGTTGTGATTGTTAACTTAAATATTTGAACTGGCAACTCCACATAAAGAAAATGTAACAAAAGAAGCTCTGCAAGAAGAAATGCCCAAGGTATTGTTTGTCTTGTGCCCAAGCCCGAAATTGTCTATAGAAGAAGAAAGTATAGGCTTAAGACATGAGACGGTAATAATTGATTAGGACTTGAAACTGTGCAAGATATAAGAAGATTATCTATTGACAATTCAATTTTCCTTAATCAAAATAACATGGATGCTTCTTGGTTCATTGATTGTTACAAACCATTTGATTTCTCTAATATTGCAGGTCAACCTCATGATTTGCTTAGCTCATTGGAAAAGATGCCTTTATTTCATGGCGATAATGTTGTTAGTGCTAATGAACACTGGGATGCTTTCATGGATTTTGCTAGAGCTCTTTCAATTAAACATCTTGATGTATTTTATAAATGCTTTGCTCTATCATTGAAGACAGATGATAGAAAGTGGTTTTTTGGATTGCCTGATAATAGTATTAACTCTCTTAATGATTGTAAAGACACCTTCTTTGGTAGAAGGTTGGAAAAAAGAGATAGTAGGTTTCTTTTGAATGCTTTAACTACATGAAGAGAAATGAAAATAAAACTATGGATAAATTCCACTTTAGATTTGATAAAATTGTTCAGGACGTCCCTCAAACCCATCAGCCAACTCCAACTACTAACCTGTCGTATTATTTGAACTCTTTCCATGGCCAATTTAGTTTCTTTCTCAAAAAAGCCAAGCCCACTAATCTAATGGATGCTCAAAGAAAAGCTAAGAGACTAGATGATAATTGGGTATTAACGGGTAAGCCACATCTTCTAGCCCCTCCTAGAGCTAGAGCCGATCTTAAGCCAAGAAGCATCCATATTGCTAAGCAAGCCCCTAATCCTTTCACCGCCATCCTTGAAGGAATGAAGACATTAGAGATGAATTTCTCACAAACCACGACTGCATTACAGAATATGATCATGCAGGTGGAAAGAAATCAACAGTGGAACAAGTTTCCTCCTAGGAATGGGTATAGGGGCCCTCCTCCAAATCAAAGACATCCCACAATGTTGGAACCAACCAACATGTTTGAATATTAATCTCCTCATTATTGCAAACCTTATGAAAGTTTCCATGAAGAAAAGACTTGTGCTAAGTATATAGAGAAGGTTAAAGCAAGTGAGAATTATTTGGACTCTTGCAACAACTTATTTGTGGGAAGGAAGAAATTTCCTTGTCCGAAGAGAACATGCAACAAGTTAAGGAAAAGTCAATAGAGGCAGAAAGAGAAATCAGAATATTCAATGAAAATCCATCTCTTGAAGAAATTTAAAACACATGGGCTAATAGGTATAAAGGTTTGACCTACCAATGAAGAAAAGGAAACCGTCCTCAAGGAGATCAACAAGATCCTATGAAGTTCCCTGAGAAAGATATTCAACGTGTAGGACCAAGTGTGAAACTGCCTCAACATGATCCTTCAACAAGTAATCCTTTTGAATTGAAGTTGGATGTAACAAGCTAGATGGGTAATGCCAAGGTGCCCATTCCCATAATTGATTAAGCCAAGATTCCTTCCATAAGAAGTCAAATAAAGGAAGTTGTGAATGATAATGAAGATGCCCATGTTGTGCTCCAATTCATGAATCAAGATTGAAGAAGAAATGCAAGTCATCAACCCTTTTTCGTATCATTATTAGCAAATGACTTGCCCTTGCATAATTCTATGTTGGCCTTTGGAGCCTCGACCAATGTGATGTCACTCATAGTTATGAATCAATTGGGATTGAAGATCAAAAGACCTTACAAGAATATATGTGCAATGGACTGATGTGGCCTAATCAAAGATCTCCGCATTAGATTGACTATTTATCCAAACATCTTATTTTTAATGGACGTAGTTGTTATAGATGCTCCAGATGCATGGGGAATGCTCTTATCTCATAAATCGGTCATCGATCTAGGAGGTAGTATCCAAATGAACCTATCTTGTACTACCATTCTTGTTGATGTTTTAGTAGCTGTGGGAGGTATTTTCCTCCTAGACAACCATTCTTAGAAGAGAAGAAGATTCCAGAAGTCAAAGGAAGACCATTGAACAGTGGAAGAACACATCGGAAAAGAAGTCAGCCCACAGGGAAAGAATAAAGCGGAATTAGAACCTCCATGAAGATAAGTCAGCCCACAGGAAAAGATAAAGGGGAAATAGAATTTCCCAGAGAAGAAGTCAGACCCAGCTAAAGTGACTTCAAGACTATAAATAGAGAGACGTCTTGCTCATTTGGACACACACACTCACTCATCTCTCACACAAGAAGAAGGCGCTAATCTGAGGCAAGGAAGGAAGATGCTCTCTCTGGGAAGAAGTGTCTTATCTTGTATGGTATTGTTGCTGCAGCTATTTGGTACACTAGCCCTATCTGGTGCGCTAGCCTTGTGTTAGGGTTTCTTCATTATCTGTTTCTCTTGAGAGCTAGTTCATGGTTGGAATATTTTGTTGACAAGATCTATCTAAGAAAGGTTGGTTGGGTTTTTCCCCTGGTTTGGGGTTTTCCCAGGATAACTCTCTGTGTCTTCTTGTACTTGTTTATGCTGCTCATATTTTCAATTCATGGTATATGATTGTTAATGTAAAAGAAGATCTAAGTACACTAGTAATCCTAATGCTCTGAAAATTAACAAAATCTAACTTGGTATCAGAGTTGGCTACCTTCAAGACAGTCTAACAACTGGAAGGAAAGATCTTGAGATTTGCAACTGCACAATCCTTTTGGCAAGCTCATTGAGCACTTGTTCCAAGTCGTTGGGACTAATTCCACTTCAGAGAAACTTGCCTAACCCTCGCGCAGTAATCGCAAGACCTAGATCACAGTTTGGTGAAGTTTGAAATTTTGCAAATTTTCAGCTCTAGTGTTTCTACCAGCGAAAATGATTACCAGTATGAGAGTTGAGGATAGGATGGATGGAGCAAACAACTTATGATCATGGAAGCATAGCGTACTTCTCATTCTAGAAGAGAATGAGTTGTTGGATCATGTCAAGCAAGTCGTCCCAGAACCAGAAGAAGAAGAGACCAACGCAAAGTTCAAGAAGAATGAAATCAAGGCCAAGATGATCTTGACAGATTCAATCTAGGATCACTTGATCCCCAATGTATCAGAATTGAAGACACCAAAGGAAATATTTGATGCCCTAACCAGACTATATGAAAGCAAGAATACCAACAAGAAGCTCACACTAAGGTATCAACTAAGAAACATAATGATGAACAAGTCAGAACTAGTCTCCAACTACTTCATGAGAATTTCGCAGATCAAGGACAAGCTCGCAGCTATTGGAGACTCGGTGGATGATGCAGAGCTTGTGACTACTATTGTAATGTCCCTTTCCAAATAGAAGCTCCAGAGAGCAGGCTTAATGGTCTAAACCACTATTGAATATATCTTCGATATTTCGAAAATGTCGGAAATGTCGACGACATTTTCACCCTCCCGAAATTTTCATCACAAAATTTTGCGACACATCCGACACAATGAAAGTGTTGTCACGACACTTTCATTGTGTCGCGAGAAATTGCCAATGTGTCGCGGGTCGATGCAAAGTGTCGCCCTGCTGAGAATACCCGCAGAAAAAAAGTGTGCTTGAGGGGTTTTAGAGGCCGCAGATCCTTTTTTTTTGTCATTGTTTCATTTGTGAAGTGTGAGAGAGMTAGAGAGGTGTGAGGGAAGTCATTGTGCATCTATCCAAGGAGGAGAAAGCCAAGGATCTTGCTTCCATTAGCGCCAGCGGAGAGATCAAGATTTCCAGGTATGATCAAAAACGTTTTTCTTTCATTTGTTTGAAATTTGAACTTGAAGATTTGAACTTTGTTTTTGAATGGAAGATTCAATCATTCTGATTCATCTATCTCTTATTATTTAACCTTTGCATTATTGTGTGTTTATTTTGGTTTTTTTTTGTGCCATAGGTTTAATATTTTCATCTAAACAAAATGTTGAAGGCATTGGATCCAATGTGGGTGTATGGTGAACCGGTGCAACTTCCCAATAGACAAGTATTGACATGCAATCTTTGCGGCAAAAAGATTTTTGCAGGAATTAGCCGCTTGAAATACCACCTTGCCAAAATCCTTGGGTTTGATGTGGATC
>JZKD02S0058963.1:826875-846482 GCA_000966675.3 Picea glauca | reverse complement strand
AACACCTTACAACTCCAACTTCTTACTTAGGTTTTAGGGAAACGTCCCCCCTGGCGTCCCCCCGTCCCGGGGACGTGGGGAACGCGTCCCCTGCGTCCCCCACCCTGGGGGACGCATCCCCGTGGAACACTGGAAAAATCATAATTTGGATTTCTTTCCTAGTGTAGTACAAAATTCATAGTTTATTTTATCTTCCTAGACTAGTGTATTAAGGGTTTGTGCTTAATTGTTTATCTATAACCCTAAAAGGCAAAACAGCCCTATAATATTGTGCTTCAAGGTTTCATCTAACTTGTTGTGGGCTGATTTTAAGGCTTTCTTGAGTCTGGAAAATACATAACAGCAATAAAAATCAGGTTTGGAGAAACCCTAAAGCTCAGGTTTGGTGCTTAAAGGTTCATTATTTCTCTTACCTAACTTCTACTTCATTGCTAAAACATTGCTACAAGTTTATCTTACATTTCTAATGGTGAAACTCATCTCTACATTGCTTGTAATTGAATATCATTTGTTTAGAGATCATTTTGGTGAATTCTAGTGCTAACATTGAATAGCCCTAGGGGGATTCACCTTCTATTTGTCAAGTTCTTGATTATTACATTGTTATATCTCTTGTGAACTTGATTCTAACATCTCTTGGGTTGTTATTGTGTTGCATACCTTTAGCCCTAGCTAAATTGTCTAAGACGTCTTGCTCATAAGTGGAAAATCTCTCTGTTGAATGGTTTACTCTTCACTTTAAATCTGAAATTCTACATTGTTTTATCATACAAACAGATTTGGAAGTGTCAGACAGCCTCAAGCTTTAAGGAAAGGCACCGCTAATCAAAGTATCTAAAGAATGTTCATAAAATCAGCCTAAACCCCTATGGATGCAACGAAATGTAAACTTTTAAGGTTCAATATGATGGATTTTGGTTTCGATAAATTATTTGTAACAGTTTAATGCTCATTCATGAATGCTGTTCATAAACTGAAATTTATAACCAGAAACACTTTGAACTTTACTTGCACAGTAGAAACAAAAAAACCATTTAATGACACCTATTTTGGGCAATGCCCTCGGAAAAACCCCGAAGGGAAAACCAGTAGAGAGATGAGTTTTATTAGGGTTTCTGAGAAAAATTTCTGGAAATTATAGCAAGAGAAATAGGAACAAGTGCACCTCGATTTTTGTGCCAAACTCAGAAATTTATTGCTGCCTTGATTTCTGTGCCTCACACCAGGATGTACAATCTGCTCCTAGAAATATGTGTACTGCAATAAATGCTGTACAGCTGCCTCAAAATATGTGCACTGAATCAACAATAAATGTTGTATGGTCTGTCTCAATGATTTCTGTGCACTGTTGCCTCGAAATCTGTGCCATCTCTTCTCACATGTGTGGCTGACTTGCTGCATTAATTGCTGTCCTATCTCCTTGAGATTTGTGTCCTCTTTCTGCTTGGGAATCGTGCCCTAGTTTGCTGCAATGTTTTCTCTCTTCTTTTTCTCTCCCACTTATGCTCTCTCTTCTCATTAAATGAATAATGAATGTGTCTATTTTTCCCTAGATCTCCTTTTTATCTCTTCATGAGGGAGTTAGGAAGTTATTTTAGGTCTGATGGCTGAGATTAAATCCTAGCCCTCTCAAGATCTATGGTTGTATTTTAATCTCTCATTAACACAACTTAAAAAATCACTTTATCCCTCATAAATTAAAAAGCCACTTAAACCTTATAAAATAAAGTTTATGTCTAGGGACCACTTTATGTCCCCCACATGCTAAGACACCAAGCACATGTAGAAGACCATCCGAGCTATAAAATTTTACACGAAAACTCCCTCTAATATTGTGGCGGATAGGGAATCTAAAGATAAAATGCTCCTTGACATCAACCTCATCCAAAGAGCAAACCCAGCAAATCCATTTCGCTTTGAGGAGATGATGATCTATCTCAATCCTGAACCGGTGTGAAGTTTGAACACACCCAGATCTGGTTGACTGAAAAGAAAAACCTATGTAGTAGACAAAACTAAAGATAGCGTGATTGGACAATCAGCCCATGACTGATCTGGAGGAAGTGCTCAGAGTAAAAGGCCAACTTGGAACACAATTTTACTTAAAATGAGTGATATTCTTTAGATCATGATAAACCAAACTAGCTTGTTTCCATTGATCTATAATTGATTTCACCTTCCTCACACTTTTGGTAATGGACATATCTGTCCAACCACTTTCCTTAAAACTGAATCATAAAGAATATCATTGTAACCATAGATGTTCTAACTTTTTCTTTAGACACTTTTTTGCCAATTCCTATAGTTTTATTGATATTTGCCAAATATAAAAATACAATAATGGTCATGTAAGGTTGGCATTGTGGTTATGACACATGCTTTTCCTTTGAAAAAGGTTGTTAGCCTAATAATACACTTGAATTGGTCAACAGCTAGCACTATGTTTGATTTTTATTACAAAATTCCCACTTACGATATGTGTTGGACTATCAACACTCCGATACTAAAGATCAAAGTTTAATAAAGTTTCCGTGTTAAGTGACTTGATAAATTAATAAAAATGTAATTAGTTATAGTAGTTGGGTGGCGTAAGTTTCATAAAGTACCTACTGAATGAAATGGAAGGTGCTCTACCATATTGTATGAAATGTCTCAATTTATAATAAAATCATATATTACACATCTCTTGTGTATTTTGTGTATCCATCTTTTAACATGGTATCAGAGCATGATATTGATTTTGGAGTCCATGATTTAGACATTTAAAGACACAAGCATTTTGTAGCACTGCATAGGTGACTCTGGGGGGGAGAGTTATAAAATCCAAGTCAAAGTTTCTAAACTTTATGAATTAGATTTCCTGAAATTTACTTTAGAAGAAAATTAAATTAATTAAACTAATGTTTACAAAGGAATTAGAGAGTCCAAGGTTTGAAAAATAAGAAGAGGCCAAAACAAGAAATACACTTCACACACAACAACAAACAACGGCAAAGAAAACCACACCAAAAAGGAGCACCTGGCCAAAACTGAACCCCAGAAAGCAAACACAATGCATAGGCAAACAGAGAGAGAAGTGTGTTTCTGTAATAAACATAGAGCAATAGGCAAGCATGTTAGAAATAGAGAAAAGAACAGAAAATATACCTTTTAAAATTTTTATGTTAGCTAGATCAGCAAGAAAACAGTAGATCTAAATAAAAACTCTGATCAAAGATGTGTAAGAAAACAGTAGATCTGAAACATTACAGTTAGATCTGAACTATAAAATATTTCTGAGTATGCAAAGCAATTAGATCTGAACTTAAACAAATATTTATGAGTATGCAAAGCAATTAGATCTGAACTAAACAAATATTTCTAAGTATGCAGAGCAGTTAGATCTAAACAAATATTTCAAATATTTCTGAGTATGCAGAGCAGTTAGATCTAAACAAATATTTCTGAGTAATACAAACTAATAGATCTCTGAACCAAGAATAATTATGGATCTAGAACATTCAGCATTTCAAATAGTAGATCTGAGTTTAAACTCATAGATCAAACTGAAGTGCAATTGCAACTTACCTCTGAAGATTACCTCTGTGTGATGAAAAAAGAGCTTGGCACACAAGTGCAATGTTAAGCCTCTGAATTTATGCTCAGATATAGTCTTGGACTCATGGATCAACCACTAGGGGTTAGATCTCTATCAAAGAGAATATAGGACTGTTTTGCCACCATAGAAAAACCTCAAAGAAATGACAACAAACCCCACACAGATTTCTGGAAACAAACCCTTGTGACAGCAAAAAAGAGACAGCCTGGAAGTTCCAGATCTACTCAACAAGGAGGACGGCTACCTACTAAAAAGGGGCCGGCAGCTCAACAAGATAGCCGCAGCCCTCATAGGTATCAGACCTGCACAGAGGAAGGGACGGCAGCCTCTAGAATAGGGTCCGCCACACAAAAGAGAGCCGGCTGCTTGAAGACTGGCAGAGTAAGGGTGGCCGGCAGCTTAGAGCAGGACAGAAACGATGGAGGGTGAGCCTAGCAGCAGCAAGCAGACTCGGAAATGGAACAACCCTCAACTCAGCAACCTTGATCACTGTCCAGCACACAAGAAAAGGAAGTCGAACTGTAACAGTCAAAGGAGGCCGCGACACTTGGGAAAAACTCAGAGCAATCCGCCACATAGAATAGAAGAGAGTGAATGTGTGTGTAGGAATAGAGAGGGAAGGGGTTTCATTTATAGTTTTAGACCAGGGCTTAGGTTAATAAAATAATAATTAATATAATGACATATTAATTAATATAAATATTAATTTAATATGTCATATTAAATATTAATTAATATTTCTATTTTAATCTTACTAAGCCCTAAAACAAAAATACAAACTCCACTCAAATCAAAACTCAAAAACCAAAGGGTGAAGAACAAACAAGGGGTTAGGAGAGGCAAGAAGGTTTTCTTAGTGGCAAAACATGTCCATATGATTCTCAAGGTGACCAATTAACTTTATCATCAATGCATAAGGAGTACATCACACAATGTGGTCATGCCCATCTTCATAGTCTCTCCTAGGTCCTGTGGACCATCCTGGGAGAGAGGAAGAGAATCACACACCAACACATCTTGGTATTACACCAAGATCTACCTAATCAAAGACCAGGTTTCCCCAGAACTCATCTGGGGTCTTATCCACCAAGGTACAAGACCAAGGATCAACCCATGCTTTAGGCATGGGTACCCTAGAACACATCCAGGGGCCCTAGACATATCTAGGAACTTACACTGCTTGGTCCCAGACCAAGAACCCCAGTCATCTATTGGGGGCCCTCACAAGGGCCTTTTGCCATGGCTCTAACTGCTTGGTCCTAGACCAAGAACCCCAGGAGTGTACTGGGGGCCCTAGTCCACAACTAGGATCTTATGCCATCCTCCAGGGAGAATGGCTCTTACAGTTGTATTAAATTCAACAAAGCAAAAGCAAAGGTGCAACTCTGAAGAAATTTAGATAGTTAAGCTCAGTAAACACAAATTGTAACACCTCAACAAAGGCCAAGAAGAGAGGAGAAACACAACAACACTCAAGATGGAGAGAAGCAAAGCGTGAATGCCTTCAGACATGCAAATCAAAAAGTCAAATGTCACGTATTTGTGACAAACACAAACCTTAGATATGCCCACACAACGAAACATGAATGATCCAAATTCAAACATATACTAGTGCATAGGCAAATTCATTCATGAAAACACCCAACACGTACTGAGAACCCAAACAAATTCGATGTTTCCACAAACAGAACAAGCATGTGGATGAGCGTGACTCGTGAGTTTCATGCTCAAAGGTTCCAGTGGTGAGAAGGCCACATAGGCATGTTATCATTTGCAGAGATACAAATCAACCATTATGAAGATGTAGAGGCATATAAGCTTATTGGAACAAATGCCAAGAATTTGTAAACAAAATATTTCAAAGATATTCATTTCTCATTCTTGAAGTTGCTTTCATGAAATAGAGGCATTGAATATTTTATCGACACCGAAAAAAATTAAAAAACGTTAAAATATTGATGACAACGTTTAGGGACGAAATGGTCGGTTTGTCCATCTAGCACAAAACCACAAATTGTCCAGAATCTGTTCAAAACTTCAACATTATTTCCAAAAGGTACAATTGAATTTTGGCAAATGTAATTTCTTGGGTTGTTTGATTATAGTTACTAGTTTACCCCTATACTTTGTGAAGCAAAGGAGAATAAAATGAGGAAGGAGATGATTAGTTTGAAACAACTAAGAAAGATTGTTTTCCATCAAGGTCTATGAGTTGGATTACTCTGCCATCAAAATGTGGAAAATGCCAGTGTAATTGAGCATCAATGAAGTCCTAGTATCTGAAGGAGGAGTTGTCGTTACATTGAAGACACATTACAGGCCTAGGTAGCTCTTCTAGAAAATCAGCAGGCATTGCAGCTGGTTACCCAAGTGACATAGCAAATGGGCACTGACCTATATGCAACCTTGACATGATATATTTTGTAAAATCCTTGGGTTGTATTACCTTCTAGACCTACACTTGAAAAGTATTGAAGTCCAGTGTAAAGATGCAAACCTACAGAAACTCAGAAGTTCCACCCACTATCACCTTGGTGGACACTTCTCTCACTTTAAGCCGGCTCTCCTCCAATGCAAGGGGGGGATTCCCTAATGAGATTGCTAAATCTATCCTTAAAACCCTTGAAACAAGTTCAAACTTAGAAATACAAGAGTTTATGATATGCAATAGATATATGGTGGTTAATTCAAGTAGATCAGTGCCTAATCTTTGGGCAATGGAGTCAAAAGACTCAAAACACTTCAATGACTTGGAGGGCTTGCTTATAGAGAATATTCAACTAACAAAATGCTCAGAACAAAAATCTTTTTCAGTTATAACAAGTCTGCAAATACACTTTCAGCCAACATACCAAGCTCAATAAGATGCTACAGTACTCTTGCTATATATTTGCCTCATCGCATAACATCAAAATCTGAATAATGAAATAAACGACAGCTTTCTATTAGAATAACAGTCCCGGTATATTACATAATCCAGATCTGACATTAAGAACCCTTGAGAGGACAAAAGGTTCACTTTTCAGGCCACTTATGCTGGTAAACAAACCCTTAAACAGCAAAAGTATTTGCCAACATAGAAGAGATGAAACAAAGGTATAGCAACAGCCTTATAGATGAAATTGAAGCCCTGAATATTTTCTTAATAAAGCTCCAAACCTGCACAGGATATTTTTGCTTTTCAGCCCCATGGTCTAGGGATTTCTCCACAATGAAAAACACGAGTTCAAAATGAAAGGGAGACATTGGTTACAATTTTGAAAGGGTAAATATGGCAAGTGTCAACTTCCTAAGCTGAGCGCTCCACTAAGCTATTCCTTTTTATTGATATACGTGCCATTCTAGACATTTATCCATTGAGTGTTCCATTAAAACTAGGATTAAGTCCATAAAGGGACCCTTCAAAGGTGTCTTCTAGAGCCTTCCAAGCAAGGCACTCTACAATTAATGATTTTATATTTATTTAAATATAGATCTCAAGGAAATACGTGCCGCCTGTGGGTTGATATGTGGGGCGACCTTAGAATAGTAACTACCTGAGGTATCAATGCTCCATAGCTTCTCCTTTGGATGAAGGTCGCTTCATCAAGGAGTGTGTATATGCCCTTGGAGATGTGGTTTGCATCTCATCTGTCATCATCTTGTAAAGGGCATTCCCGATCAATGGCTCATAGAGAATGCCAATAAACCATGGCATGCCTCCAAATATGCAAATATGCCTCAAGGGGAGTGAAAATGCATCAAAAGCATCCTAAATGAAAGATTATGCATCAAAATATGTGGAAAGGTCCATTTAACTCGAACACTTAAGCTCCCTACATGTTCTAGTGGTAACAACTAGCTCCATATGGAGACTAAACACTCTTGCAAGGTGCAATAGAACTCCAGAATCTCCAAAATTTACTTGCACTAAAGATGAAATGGCTGGAAATAGGTGATGTGATGAATCCAAAACTTCAATCCACGATCTGTCGAACCTTTGATGACCCCCCAGTTTCTCATGTTTAATTCATTGAAGCACAAGATCTCCTTCCTTGAATACCCCTAGGTCAATCTCTTATATCAAACTTCTTTTGGTTACCTCCTGCCTTGTTGTGAATTTCTGAAGAGCTACTCTCATGTGTTCATCCAACTCAACTAGCTTATCAATCCTCGCTTGAACTGCTTCCTAGTTGGTGGTGAAAGGTTCTAGTACTGGGATCTTTAAATGAAACAGGCAAAGTGACATCCATCCCTCAAACCAACTTGAAAGGGCTTTCCCAGTGGCTTGTTTTTTTTTTTAATTCTATCAACCCAAAGTGCAAACTTGAGCTTGTTGTCCCAACTTCTTTTGTTATCCCCCACTGTCTTCTTGATGTTCCTAATCAATTCTAGTTGCTTGACTCAACCAATCTGCAGAAATTTCGTGAATTGAGGTTTCTTTTGCAATTCAAAAATTTCACCTCTTTCCCAGAGATTCCCAGATCTTAACCCTGTGAATTTCGAGCCTTAGGGCAGTTATGAAATATGATAAAACAGCTGCAGCAGGCAGGCAATATTTAATCTCTTAACAACCCTAATCAACAAAGTAATACAAAAGAAAAGATACCAAATGTGTGCCAACAAATTTCAGCCCTCTAAAGCAGTCTTATCATGCAAAAGCTAGATTTGAAAATCACCTTAAAACAGCAGAAATTACAACAGTAAATCTGCCCTATCTTCTTCAAGATTAATGTTAAATCACTAACAATTTCGGTCTTAGCTTGTGTCAAATCAGCAAGAGATACAAGTGCTCGAAATTACCCAACCATGAAGATGAAGATGGCTGAAAATCAAATCTGCAATACAACAATCTTGGACAACTGAAAACTTCATGCAAATGTATAAAGATGCACCTCATGTACATACCATAGCCTCATCCCAAGGTTAGTACAATACTCTAGCTCTCCAAAACCCTAGCTAGGGAAAACCAAGAAAAACCCTAGCCAATACCAAGGAGCTCCAACAAAGGCAAGATGTCTCTTCTCCACTCAAGAAGTAAAATATAGCATTTAATCACAAAACCCTAGCTCCAATGTCTCCAAGGGATAAAACCCTAACCCTAGTATTCAAAATGCTCCAAAAGCTCCAAGAAATCCTAGCACCTCCAAGACAAGAGAGAGAAAGTATGAAGATGAAGAACAAAGAAAGAGAGGGAGAAACAAGTGTGCTCTTCTCCTCACATCTCTAACACAAGATGATAATGAATAAGATCATCATCTCCAACGTCTTCTTCATAAGAGTCAACCTTAGTATCTCACAAGGATCCTCCAACAAAGTCATTCTCCCTCTTCTTCATAATTACTCAAAGGGTTTCCTCGTGAAGCCTAGCACCTTACTCCAACAAGACAAGTACAAAGAAAAGAGAACAATGACGATGATAATGAAAGGACTCTCTCCTTCCTCTTTATATATGAGAGGCAAGGGAGGCCAACAATAATGGGCTAATGCCCTTACAAGAAACCTACAAAGACCCATGTAGGCTCACACATGTGGAGCGCAACACTCCAGGGGTAAAAATGTGAAGCTACAAGGTAATGTCATCCACAATAAAGGTTCCAAATGTAAGGCCACTCCATAATATGTGTCCAACGCTCCTCCTACAAGCCTTTAAACACTGCATCAATCCTCATAAGCCATGTACTCCACTAGGTCCACTCCCCCTGCATGAACAGTATCGCAACCCAAGCGTCCTTGAGCCAACTCCAAGCCTCCATACAAGAATCCAAGTTACCTTGTACTATCCAGGGCCCAATGCCCTCCTCCGGGATGCACAATGCTCCTCCTCCTAAGTAGGGTATTCTCCAAGCAACCATCTCCATGTGACCATCATGTAGAGAGTAACCCAAGCTATCAAGAGATCTCCAACACCGTAGGGAAGAATGGCAAGAAAGCACCCAATAGAGATCAAGCAACTATTGAGTAAGCCATCTCCAATGTACAAGTCCATCACAGACCATCCAAGGGTTGAACATATACCATGTACCCAAATCTCATGAAGCACACTTAAAACATAGTGTAAACACTTTTAGAGTAACTTGAAAGCTAACACAATCCATTACCCTAAGGGTAATATTTGAAAATGAGATAGAACTATGACATAATCAATAAAATTTTACCATGTCTATAGATCTAAAGGCTTGGGCATTAAATACTATAATTTTTGTCTAGACCTCAGGCAAAGTAATAATCTTTTCCACTAGGAACTCCATAACCATCTTACTCATATCCCTCTTGGTAAGAACTGCCTCTACCCATCTAGTAAAGTAATCCATGGTTGTAATGATCTATTTGTATCTGTTGCTTGAGCTAAGATGGTATTCTTCTACAAAATCCAAACCCTATTGCTAAACTGAAGCTTCCACAACAACAAGTTGCAAAGGTAATGATGCCACCTTTAGCTTCCCCACAAACAATTGACAAGGTTGACAAGCTCCAACAAATTTGTGTACATCAGAATATATGGAAGGGCAATAATAATCAGCTCTCAAGATTTTGTGTGTAGTTCTTTGCTGCAAAATGCCCACCACAAAATCCATTATGCATGCCATTCATCAATGTTTGGACCTCAATAGGGTCAACACACCTAAGGATAATGTCTCCATACCATTCACTTTACTAAAAATATTCTAAGATAGCCCAGACCATTTCAATGCCAGCATCCTTTTGTAGTTGAAGCACTTCATCATTCTTCTCTATAATCAATTTGATCAATCCTTGTCCGTTTACCAATTTAGTAGGTATTAATTCTAAGTCAACTCCTAAATCTTGGAGATCCATTTTCCTCTTCTATCCAAGCAATCTTGCTGATTTAGAATGTCTTTAACTATGGGATGAGGCAAGAATGTAATTACTTTAGAGTTTCCAATGTAGCTCCTAAAATGTTTCAATGTTACCAGAACCGAACCAGTCATTGAACCGGTCGACCCCAAAAACCGGAACCGAACCGGAATCGGAAAAAAAACCGGATCAAAAAACAAGTTATTAAAAATACATAAAATATTCAAATTTTTGAAAAACAAATACATATTCATGTGCATCCATGTGAATCCAAACCATTATACACAAAATTGCAAAGTTTCTCATATATATTCATGTGCATCCATGTGAATCCAATTCCAAAATCCACATTCCAAACCATTATACACAAATTTGCAAAGTTTCTCATATATATTCATGTGCATCCATGTGAATCCAGATTCCAAACCATTGTACACAAATTTGCAAAGTTTCTCATATATATATAACAAGTAATAGTGTATAAAACCAAAATAGCACTAAGAGTAAGTGCACTCCATAAGTCCATATGAATAGCCGAATCAAAATGCATCATCAAAAAGGCCCTAAATGGCCAAAAATAATTCTGGAGAGTCAGAGACTACACAATCTAATAATCTGAATCTGCCCCTAACCCTAACTTTTTAAAAAAATGAAAAATTCCCTCACTTTTCCAGCCGCAGGCCTCATTGGCAAAAAAAACCGGTTCAGTACGGAACCGACCGATTCAGGCAAAAAAAAACGGTTCCGTACGGAACCGGTCTGAAGCGGTTTAAGAGACCGGTTTGAACCGGTCTGGGCTCGGAACCGGTCGGACCGGCCGGTTTTACCGGTTCCGGTTCGGTTCTAGTAACTATGGTTTCAAGGATTGAACAAATGCATATGCATGTTTCTCCAAGATTGAATAACTGAATCCATCTACCCTCATGGTTTTTATCATGAATTCATCTACCCTCATGGTTTTGACCGTTCTTTTGCAACAAAACAACTGCAATAGTATCTTTTTAGGCAAAAGAGAAAATCTGGAAATTCTTTGACTAATTTGGGCTTACTAACACTAGTACTAATCATAAAAGGCAATTTGATTAAAGAATTTGATTTCAAGATCATAAAAGGCAATTTGATTAAAGAAGAGGATGATTGGGAAGAGAACTACACCAGATTACTCATGGTGGGTGACCTTTTTCCTAGGCAGAAAATCCCATGGGGTTGTTAAGATCCCTCATTCTCCATGGCATGTGAAAACTTTAGTCAAAAGAGCCATAAGATATTGATTTTTTGTTTTAAGGAATATTAATGGAGGTGCTTTGGGAAAAGAAATCTCCAATAATTAAAGACTCCTATGTTACCCACTGAGCTGTTGGGAGTAATGTCACCAACCAAGCAGACTTGATGGAGGTGGCACACAGTTAATTTTCATTCCCCTTGTTCATTCTCCCTATCTCTCTTTTCAGTTCTCAAATCTGTTAGCAATTCTGAGCCCTGTTGACTGTCAATTGGGAAACATATGCAGACCAAAAGACTTAGAAGAAATGGACACCCACTAAAGAATTCTGTGGCTGAGGTGGCTCCTGGGAAGAGCACCAATCTTATGCTACACGAGATCAGAGTAAAATCTATAGATGGAACTCCTACTGTCTATGGAGGCAACTTCAGAGGGTTAGTTCCAGTATCATAGGGGAGTCCTCTTTCTAGAAGGACCCAAAAGATTCAAGACTCAGACACAGTGCCTTCATGACAGCAACCATGTCTGAAATCCATTGAACTTTGGCTGGCTCGGGTGAAAGTATGATGAAGTCGGAAGAGGAGAGGCTGGCAACTCCCAAAATTCTGCTGGAATCCCATAAGAACGTGGCTGAGCTGTTGAAAATAGTCCTGGAACAGATTGAATGAAGAAAGCAGCCAAATTTAAGAGGCACTGGGAATACAAATATCTTATGAACTGAGCAAGTAATTTGGCCTCTGCCCATGCTCATATCCAATTTCAGTTAGATTCACTTAGGAGATGAGTGGAAAATGTTGAAGTGGACAACATCTGTAGAATGATGAAATAGGAGGAATTTTTCAACCAGCTCCCTCAGTTGGGTCCTCCTCCATCCTTCAGTGATCCCTGTCCGCCCATCACTGAGGCTTCCAAAGATGGTGATACCAACAATTCGATCCAAGGCAATTCAAAGGTGGACAGGTAAGTTGCCTTTCACTTGTCTTGCAGTATTCTCAGTTTTAGTTCGGTATGCTAAAGATAGACTGAGCACAGACTCTGCTTCAATTTTTGTACTACTCGTCTTATATGAAGTTCCCATTTATAAAAGGGATCCAGGCTGCTATATTTGTATGTCTATTTCTGTTAATACAAAAACTCTTAATTTTACTAACAAAAAAAAAAGATAGATTGCTGCAGAGAGAGAAATTGATTACCAATTATTATCTTGCTCATAGTAGCAAATACAAACGCTTTTAGCTCCACTTCCAACAGCAAATTTGTTCTCTGGAACAAAAAGTAAAACTATTATCAGCCGCCACAAAATTTTACATTCTAAGTAGCACCAGCAGTGTGACTGTCCCGACTTAGAATGATATATTTTCTTACTAATTTTGATATAGATGCCGCCCCCAGATGTGATTATTGTGGAGAATCCAATTTGTATTCAAGTTAATATAAAATGTTTATTGGAAGAAGGTTTGGCATAATTAGGATTTGCAGAAAATCAATATATGGCCTAGTGATACTGGTTGAAATTCAGTGATAAGAATGTTATTAAGCCTGCTAAACTCTTTGAGATGTGATTTGGACCCTTCCAAGTAGCTAGACTGCATGATAATGACACAAAATGTCCCAGCAATCTAGACAGCACCCCTTGCCATCACTTGTAAGTCAATTTTTGGATCAAAGATAAAATTATATAAGAGACAAATTAACTAAATTGGATCAAAGTTAAAATTATTCAAGACACAAATGACTAAATCATAAAACTTATGTAAGAGACAAATGAACTAAATCATAGTTTCATTCACATAGATTCTATCGAGAAGCAAGGATAAGAATACCAATCATATCAAAGGGCACCAGGCATGTAGTCAGTTGGAAACAGGGATTTGATCTCTCAAGTACAATAAATTAATCTCAGAATGGAACCATTAATGTGTGAGGCCTCCATGTTTTTATGTGTAAAATTAAGTCAACTCTCATATAAATCCCTTCTACCTAATTTTTTGGGCAATGACTCTCTTGGTGTTCATACGTATTCTCTGTCTCAATCATATTGATGGCATCGATGGCGTTGCACTTTTATAGTTTTCCTTTAACAATTCTGGATTACATGTTAAGAGTACAAGTAAACGAAGGTTAAGGATGGAGAAGAGCAGCAATGGAGACGGATGTATGGTCATGGGTACTGGTAAAGATGCATAGGGTAAGGGTGTGAGTTGTGGTACAGCTGTGCAAGGGTGCAAGAACGCATGTTTAGCAGCAGGCACAGCCTGCATGGGGAAGAGTACATACTACAGACGTGAAGGCACTGAAGGGTGCAAGTGCAGCAGGTACAGCTGGTACGACGGCTGGTACAGATAGCCATAATCTGGAAAGTGGGGGTTCGACAGCAGGGCATCTTGGGCAGCTTGGGCACACTAGTGGTGAGAAGCAGAATTTCCTTTTGGGCAGAGTTCGAGGTTTCACTGAGGGTAGAGACAATGTCGAATGGAGGTGAAGCAAATCCAAGGAGCAGTCTCCTCTGGAGTAGATTGCCCTTAACAATTCTGAAAGTGGTGGCTCACTTGCATGCTGTGGTTCGTTCATTGAATGTTAAATTTTCAGGTAGTGCAGTTTCCAGTTTGCATAAGTCCATGGAAGAGTGGTTGCTCCTTCCATTGATGGAGAATGTGGTTGCCATGAAGGAAGAATTTGTGGTGGGTTTGAGCCAAGATTTCGATCAAGTGATCAATTCCATGTATGTTGATGTGTCACTATGTATTGAGGATGTTATCCCCACCCTGGATCTAGGGTTTCTCTCTACATCTGTACAATCGGCGTTGGCAGTAGAGGGTGTGGATCTGAAGCTGAAGAAGAACAAGCCCGTTTCCTTAGAAAAGCCAGAGCAGCCTTTGGTGGAGCCACAACGTGAGGGCAGCAAGATTCCCTCTCAACCTTCAATCAATAATAGTACCAAGCCTTTTCTGGACCTTGAGGATTTTAATTTCTTCCTTGATAGCAAGGAGTATTTCAAGGGGTGCATGCATTTGGAGACTGGGGGGTGATTCTCTTCTTTTTGAGTAGGATGCCAAATGAAGGGGCTTTTAACCGCTAGTGCCTATTGAATTGGGAGGCCCAAGGGATCTCCTTGAACTCTTATTTGGGCTTCTGTTTGAAGTATCTCTACCTATTATTCAATTCAAGTGCCGCAACTCGTCATGTGTTACAGTTCGAAGCCTGGAATATTACTAGTAGTCTTGCTTATGTTACGTCTTGGGGGGTGGGCTTCAACCCGAATGATCATGACTAGGCCCATTATACACCTTGGCTTGGATTCCCAACCCTGTCTACTAATTTGCAGTGTTTTGGCTGTAGAAATTTGAGGTACTATGAGGCTGCCAAAACAGGTCTGTCCTTGACCTGAAATTTGGCTCCAAGTTTCAATCTCCAAGACTGTCCTTTGCTGCTGTTTTAGGACAGCAAACAGTCAAGTAACTTTCTGCTCATAATTTTTATGGTTAAGTGCTCTTTTGAGGTGCCCTTGCAAGTGTTTTCATACCCCAATGTTAGCACATGCAATATACTCAAATCAAATAACACTCCTATTGATCTTTACAACTCTAACAAGCTGATCTATACTCTAAGCATGCATGAAATGAACACAAGTATTTTTGGTCAACATGACCCTGGATAAACCCCCCCTGGGGAAAACCAGTTTGGAATGAAAGTATATATAATAATGATCTTAAATAATGAATGCAACAAGTAAGCTAATACAATGAAACCTGATACAATAGCAACTCCTCACGAGAAGCTTTGGAGTTCCAATTAGAGAAATGTGCCCAAGATTAGTGCGCCCTCTTCCCTTGTTGCTCTATCCACTGAAGTGATGCGCCCTCCTTCCTCCTTGATCCAATGAAGAATCCCTTCCACACAAATGTGCTCTTGTGTGTCTCCTCCAACATGAGCCAAACAGATCTGAAATAGCACAAGTCCTTCAATTACCTGCTAGTGGTGTGCCCTCCTCCACAAGTGCGCCCTCCTCCAAGCAATAACCAATACCAACAAATAATGAGGACCTAAGCTCTCCTCTCCCAATGCTTCCATTCTCATCCCCTTGCCCTTCTCCAAACTCTCTTAGTGAACATACAAGTGAATTGGCCTCCAAATGCCCTATGTGCCCTTCTTAAGGAATAATAAGGAAACCTAAAAAGTGGATGGCTAGGATCATCCCAAGCCATCCCTAATCAATGGTTGAGATCTCTCAAAAAGAATTTCAACTCAAAACCCACTTTGGGTTAATTTTCCATAGTTCACTTTATGTCCCCCAATTCACCCACAAAGTGAAATAATAGTCACTTTTCACTCAAGTGACAAATTTCACCCTTTTGACTTAGGAAAATGTCAAAGTCAAATTAGACACAAAGTATAAGGCACAATGGGTCAAATATTTCCCTCTTGTGGTTAGAGACCCACAACCACAAGGGGACCACTTTCCTTGGTACCCAAATCTCAACATTGGCAACATGCTTCCCATAGGTTTGGCAAGGTTCTTATTCCTAATGGTCATCAAAATTTGTTTCAAGCAAATCCACAAGAGCGTGTGGAGGGAGATGAAGCGAAAGCTTCCAACTTTTATCTCTATTTGCACCACTAATGGCATTAGATAGTAGGAGGTTTGATATCTTAATTTTTTAAGCGAAAGCTTGTCAAGCTCAGCATCACTTGATTATAGATTGCCCTCTTTGCAAGCCTAAGGTGGGCAAGACTACAAACGAGGGTCACGTTATTACCCCTCCTTCTCAAAGCACAAGGACAAGTGGTATTTCTATGGCCTCTGGTCAAGGAAATTGGGGTGGAGGCCCTTCATTGGTAGCTAGTTGAGGTGTAGGGGGGTCTTCATCTAGTGGTACAAAGGCAGGTTTGACAAAGTCCCTTGATTGGTGGTGTAGCATCGAGTTAGTAGTTCTTCTTTAGTGGTGGGGCAGCCTCGTGCACCTCAGAACCATAATCCTATCATCAAGGTTGGTTCAACTCACCCTGGGCCTAGAAGGATGCAAACTGAGCTAGGATGGCATGTCGAGATTAACAAGTGGAAAGAGGTGTCCTCTCCTACTTGTAGAGGCCAATCAATGGGTGGCTTGAGCCCCAAGCCATAAGTGAATTCCTATAAGGGCACAATAATTCACTCGCCTGATCATTGTACTCCAGCATTGGAAGGCTTCAAGATGGATAATGGATATAGTAGTTTATGACTTCATCTTTCTTTGGAATGAAGCTCTCTTTACTATCATGGTATGTTCACGGGATGACGATTCCCAGTCGACAGCAGATAGTCCGAGATGTTTTGTCGCACTTCCATCCAGATGTGATTCTCCTGCAGGAGGTCAAGTCGGATGGATTTGAGCTTCGGAACCGTATGAATTATTGTTGGAATGGTCCTTTTTGAGCTTCTACTTATTGCTTAGGGAATGACGAGGTGGTGATTTACATTTCATCCTATTTGCAAAGCTTTGTGGTTGATCATGGTTTAGAATCTAGATCCAGAGGAATGGTGTTTTTGGATCAAACCATTGGTGCAAGATCACTTGTTAGGATTTTGCATTGTTTATGCTCCTAACCTCAGTTCAAAGGGAGTGAAACTTTGGGATTGTGTGGCTTTGTCTCTCCCAACTACAGAGTGGATTGTGGGGGGGATTTTCTTATGGTCGACTGGGAGGGAAACTAGTGTGGCAATACAAGTTGTGTGATCAATGGCTTTGAGAAGCAAGCTTTGTCATGTTGTAAAGTAGCACTTCACATGTTTGACAATAAATGGAAAAAGAAAGGACTTGATTATGGTGGTTGGTTCACTTGGACTAACTACAAGTAGGCTCACAACAAGGTTCAGGCTTAGTTGGATCAGATCTATGGTCTGCAAGAGGACATGTCCTTCTCGAGCAAGCTTCATCCAGTACATGTGTTGATGGATGTGATGGGTTTTGATCACTTTCCTATCTAGACTTTGATAACATTACATATTGATCAATAACAAAGCAACAAAAGACAAGGAGGGTTTAACCTCAACCTTGGCCCTTCTTTGGGAGTAAATATACCCTTCAAACAAAGGTCCTTACAACAGATTTTACAAGTATAACTTCAGCTATCAAGAATGAGAAATGGTGAACCTCACATAGAAAATGACATTAAACTTCATTTACTTCAGCTAGATCTTCAACTAATCCCTTCAAATATCTTAACACATCTTTCAAACCATTTTGCACCATCTTCATCTAGTATCTATAGCCTTCATCCCTAGCTTAAGCCTCAATTAGGGCATCTCATTGACTATCCCCTCCTCTTGCTTGATCCACCTTTAGATGACACTTGGCATCCTTATAACTAGAACGCACATCCCAAGAGAGCCATTTCAGCACCAACACACCTCTTCTTCATCAAGAATCCCTCATTAATGACCATTTTGCCTCCATTAAGTCAACTTATAATAATTTGTCTTCATAATGTTAGGGCCAACCCTTAAATAACTTATAGTTTTTATTAATAATTTGACTTTTTCACTTCATTTTGGGGCCACACACACTAGGGCTTGTTACCCCCTCTCACCTAGGGGTAACTAGAGGAGATCATGTCTCATGGCCTACAATGAGATAGTGATCCTGATGATAATGATGATTAGCATTTCCACACACAGCAAACCCCCTCAAATGCATCACTCCTCATCAGCATGGCTCATCACACCAATCAACATTGCTCAATGGGAGATGGTGATTCGACACATTATAAGGTATAATTAGTCTTTGCTTCATGTAAAGTGTCATATTTAATATATTGGGCATTTGAGTGAGGATCATGGGTTGAAGTTGGATAATGGATCATAAGCTCAAAAGTTATGCTTTATGCATTGTTTCACCTTGGTGGTCATTTTTAGCTATCCTAGTCCAGTGTTGTCACTCTTGGGGAACAGGGGTACCACTGGAAATCCATGATAAGGGCAACGTTCCGTTTCCCCCCCATACTTCACACTTATCGCCCTGGAGCCTGTCACGATGTACTAGACTTCAGTAATGGTTTTACATGTGTCCAAAAAGGACCATGGTTTCTTTTCCTATGAGAAGAAGGGCTAGAATGTCGAGGTTGATGCGGCTACTATAAATAAAAGAAAGAATGTTATAAAAGAAAGAAATGAATGGGATAATGATTGGCCAAATGTAAATGCCTTAGCCCAGCTTGAGCTCTACACCCTCTAATGGTAATTGCCCCTTGTCCTGATGCAATGAATGTATATCTATAACAGGACTTTATCCTAGTAAAAGAAAGAATGAATGCTTGAAACCTGAAAAGGGGACTTGCAAATCAACAAATAAATATCAAAAGAAAAGAAAAAGGAGTTTGGAATGCAAAAAGTACTAAGGAAAGGGTATCTCAAGCAGCAAGCGCACCCTCTACAAAGGTGCTCATGGAAGTGGATCGGATATGGTATCCTACATGTTAATGATTCCATTGCCATGTAGTAAGCCCAAAACGTTTCACTATCACACTTTCAATTAGATGGGTTTCTCGAGACATATCTCTCTACTTGGGTACTGGCACACTTAATAGGGTTTTTAAATGGTCCTCCCATACCTAAACCTGCCAAATTGCATAAAGTCTTGAGCTAATGTGAAGTTTGAAGGAGATATCTAATGTGAATTGTTCATTTGGCTTTTGTATTAAGTATTGGCTATGTTACCAGATCTGCAAGGGGCAGGTGAAGGAAACGCATATCCCCAAATCCAGATTTGAATCCGCCTAGATCCATGTAAGATCCGTCGAGGAGACGGTTCGAGAAGATCACGAAATGCAACCCATGGATTGGAGGCATTTCACCCAGCGCTCAGGCGGATCTCGTGGTTTTGGAGGCAGATCCGACGACAACATGTTAATGTTTTATGCTGATATTATAGTTCTTTGCATTTCATAAGATAAGAGCATAATATGAACAAGATCACTGAGAAATACACATCCACAATAGACACAGCATTTATC
>JZKD02S0058963.1:778002-802732 GCA_000966675.3 Picea glauca | reverse complement strand
GACCGGTTCGGTTCTGGTAACATTGGTCTAATGTATATTACCATGCCTAACATCCTCCTAGAGTCTCATGGAAATGTGCTAAGTCCCCCCCAGGATTTTTTAATTTTTTCAGTTAATAAAAATTTCCCGCAAAACGGGTAATTTTAATTGTAAAAGACAAAAAAGTATTAAAAGAGGCATAAGATGTTGTTATATGTCATGTTGGTGCTCATTTTCCAACCTAGAGCACCTCCTAAACCTTTATTCCCCCTTCGTTGAGACAAAAAAGTGATTTTAATCACTCAAAATTGATTTTTGCTCTCAAAAAGGTAAAAAAGACGTAAAAAATCAATAAAAATCAGCAATGTTATTTTATGGAAACATGTCTAAAACATATTTTTAGTCAACTAGCTCTCTCTCCCACTTCACTGAAAGTTGGTGAAACTTAAGAAGGAGTTAGGAGTTAAGAGAGACCTCTCTCTACTTGATGGAGATCCCAAAGAGGCTAGGTGCACTTCCTTAGAGAGATGGCGCATCATGGTAGTTGGTGAAGATCCCAAGGGAGGTCGCCACCTTCCCTTGGCTATGTGGCGCCCCCACTCTCACTTCCACTTCAATTACTTGAGACTTGGTTCACATCCATCCATCCATCCATTTGCCATATTTGCTTTGGGATGTGCACCCCCTCTCTCACTTAGCTCACGCCCTAGCTTGGGAATCTTCACCCATTTCACTATAAAGTAAGATCGACCCTCCTCTTTTGTGAGTTGGAGCTTGGGGATTCGATGCCTGTGTTGTAATCATTGTAATACTTTTTTCATATTGGAATAAAAGAAGACTTTGGACGTCAAAGTGGTGGATTGTCAAATGTGTGGATGCATGTAACCATGAGGTGATGTTGTTTCATTATTTTTGCTTCATATTGTGGTTTAAATTGGCCTTGTAGAAGTATTATTGCTTACTTGGATAGGAATACTAAACTTGTTTGATTAGCAATCCTATTTGTTTATCTATTAAAGAGATTTTGAATGCACCTTTCGTTTTGACTAACCAATTGTGTATTGAAGTCTCTCTTGTAGGTGCCACCATTTTTCTAACCCTCTATTTTGCAAGGATTTGAAGTGATTGATGCTCTACTTGGATATTAGGAGGATCTAGGTTGATGCTTCTATACTTTCAAGTCGTTTGAAGAAGATCCCTCCACATTTCACCAGAAAAGGACCCCATCACCCAAAGACATTCCAAGCACAAGCTTGCTTTCCTCTCTTCTCTCATAAATTTCTAAAAACAAAAAAGAATTCATTTGGTTACCTTCTTGCATGCTATCATAGATCTAGGTTTGATTTAAAGATTAAATTTAGTTTCTGTTGTTGCATGCATAGGACTTGGATCTAGTATCAATTCTTTCACATTTTAAAAAGAGTAGATCGAAGTAGTTCTTTAAATTTTCTGCATGTTTTATTTAGGATCTTAAGGCAGAAAATTCTTCTAGTTTTCATTGATAGATCTTGCTATTTAGGAGTTTATGCTTGCTGTTTTAGGATAGCAAAAGCAAACAACTAAAAGAGCCTAGTCTAGTCTCATTAAGTTGTCAAAAAACCCCTAAAAAGGTTTCATTTTTGCATAAGAAAAATTCAGAAATATTTTGAATTGATTTTTCCCCTTTTATTTTTGTTTTCTTAAAGTAATTTTTAGCATATTCTAATAATTCTCTTTGCTGGTTTTTAGCAGGTCCATGATTAAACAAGGGGAAACTCTGGCGAGATTAGGCTTAAATTGAAGAAAACTCAACTCAGGATTGAACCCTTGAAGACCAAGACCATCAGAGAACCCTTTGTAAACCTTTCCTTTAGTTTTCGATCCATTCTATAAGGATCCAAAAAAGCTCTAAAAAGAGAAAAAAAGAACATAGATTCTCATTGTAATAGGAAGCAATAAAAGAGGGCCTCATAGTGCCCAGTTTCTTCTTCGCCCCTTTTGGGGGATTGGTGTGGTTGTGTGTGATTTTTTGTCTTTTTCTTCTTTACTTTAACGTTCTCATGTTATCATAAGATAAACTAAAAGACAAAGTAAAATTGATCTATCTTAATCACAACAACACAGAGTAGCTTCTTCTTTTTTTTGGCAATCTTTTTTTCATTTATGCAATTTCAAGTTGGCAAATAAACTTGTCCCCTCAGCTCCTCGCAAGAGGCTGGTCGGTGAGGACTTTAGTAATTAGAAAATCTTTACTTTTTAGTCATTTCAATTTGAAGCAAATAAACATGTCCCCTCAGCTCCTCGCAAGAGGCTGGACAATGTGGACAGTAGCTTAATTAGAAAACATTTCCTTTTGCAAGTTTCCTTTCAAGCATTTATTTTCTGTTTAAAATAAACCTTTCCCTCAGCCCCCCGGTGTATGCTTTGAACCCTTGCGAGCCTAGCTCAATCCTGGGAACTCATCAGAACCAGGGCTGGTCAGTGTGGAGTAGATTAACTAGGGAAATCTTAAAGGATGTTATTTCAATGTGAGGGAAATTGCATGAAGGGGGTGTGTGAATTCAGATGGGAACTTTGAGATCTAGGTTCTCCTCGTATTGGACCTCTGGCACCTTCATTGAACTTGTTGGTGAAGCCTTTGGGATTTCGGTAAGTTCTCCGCATATTTCCAACCAAAAAGATAGCCTCTAGAGAGGCCACACATTAGTTAGTTGGTTCTCAAGCATTTTCAATTTCAAGCATAATAAAATTTATCTCATTAACTGAGCTCTAAAATTTTCGAAGGCAATTTTCACAAAGCAAGCGTTTCACTCAAATGCCCACAATCTCATTAAGGCACTGGTCTCTTTATTTACATACCTTTGCTACATGTGCAATAATTTATTTTCAATCATGGTATTTATGATTGTCTAATAAGCTTGTGGTTGATTACTTGCAGATATTTGTATCCTTTATTGTATCTTGTGCAAGTATTGTCTATATTGGATATCTATTTCATCAAGCTTATGTTATGAATGAATGAATGAATGTCATGTGCTTTGCTTTGATACAATTGTTTTTATTTGCAATAAAACTCCTAAATTTATTTGTTTTGTGCTAGCTTTCAAGCCTTAGTATTTTGTTAGGGACTACCCCCCTTAGCTTCGCTAGGAGTTGGCCTAAACGGAGGAGTCGAGGATCAGGTGACAGTGCCTTGACTCGAGACTTGCCCCCAAGGACACACTGAGTGGATTGAAGATTTCTTCCACATTACCCAAGTGTGTATAAAGGCGACAACGGGAATAATGAAATGCTTCTCCAAAAAATGAAGGACCTGCAAAATAAATCACATAATTAATAAATGTCCCTCTTGTCGAGGGGATGCATTGCAGTGCCTTTTACTTTCCATTGCACATGGCACTCAATTGATCCTAGCTTCAAGTGGCATTGCAGTATTCTTTACTTTCCTTTGCATATAGTACTCAATGTTCGAACTCTAATAAATTAAATGGCAAACGGCTTGGAAAAAGGTTGCATTGAAAACGAAGGATGCAGCACACCCTCTATAAAGGCACCCATAAATGAGACAATACGAACCCTTGTATGTCACTCTTGCCCCAAAATCCACCTCACACTCACTACATGACTTAGATAGGTTCCTCTTGTGAAACATCACTTGACTTGGGGTTTGGCTTACCCAATAGGGCACCATGACACCCCTCCCATACCTAAATTAGGGAAAACTTATAAGGTCTTTGAGCATTTGTTTAATTTGAAAAGGGGGCTTTGATGCACATGTTTGGGTGGTTCTTGTATTAGATATGGCTTACTTGGCATGATTCTTGTGACTTGTGGACCCTTGGAGGGCACATTTGTTTGTCTTCGCAGGACCTTGCCCAGTGAACAGGTATTCGTAGGGAGATGACTTCATTCGGACCTCCATGAGGGCTTTGGATCCCATTGATGGATGTTAGACCCCACATCTGGGGCATATGAGATGATGGACGTTGCACCTTGAGGATGGAGAGCGTTGCCTTTGGAGGCACCTTGGCATGACTAGATGATGAGCTCCCACCATTTGTGACTTGGACATTGGCCTTTGGAGGCCTAGATGTCACTTGCCTAGCCCTTGATGTCACCCTTGGACGGTTGGGGCTTGATGGAGATTGTTCCAGAGATGGTTTGATGGAGGACACTTGGCATGGCACTTTGGCACTAGATGGCTTGATGTATGGCCTTGGGAGGCCCAACCTTCCACCTTGCAGCCTCAACATAACCTTCCTAGAGCTCAATGTCACCCCCTTAGGGAATGACATCACCCTTTTAGGATTTTATCTTATGTAAAATTTGAATTTTTAAATTAAAAGGGGCAAATTAAGTAGGCCCCCTTGTGAAAAGACATGACTTTTCAGTTGAGACTTTTCATGGTTAGGATTTCCCATATAAATATGGCTAACCAAAGACTCATTTTATCATCACACTTTGCTCTCACACAAGTGAGATGTGGTCTGCAATTTTCGCCCTTTTTGGGGGTTATTGGTCTCTTTTACTCATGCGCTAGCCTTTGGAGGACAAGTTTGGATATCTCTTTGCTGATTTGTGGAGGAATTTTCTGCAATTAGGGTTTACTTTGGTCATTGTCTTGGTGAAGTAAAGTTCTGCAATTTTCATGTCATTAATGCTTTATTGTTAATTTACTTGTTCATATTGAAAATTTATTGCTTAGTTAAAACCCTAAGAGAGGAGCATAAGGTGCTTCCTCCTCTCATAAGGATAATTTCATCCAATAATTTGTGAAGGAAATCCTACCTAGACTTAAGCTCCTAAAGCCCTAAAGTGATAGCACTTTAGGAGTTTGATTCTAGACACTTGTTGTGACATTATTGAAGAATCTAAGAAAGGAAGAAAGAGTTGCTAGAGCCCAAAAGTGCTTGCACTTTAGCAACCTCTTCTTGAAATCTAAGGCCCTAAAGTGTTAGCACCTTAGATTTCAAGCCCTTTCTCTTAGACATTGCTATCATCATTCTCCAAATTATATTCTATTGCTGTTGTAAAAGACTCGATAGCCCAAAAGGCACTAATCTACCATCCCTCTTGTGAAGAAATTGATCAAACAATCATCAACTCTTATTCTCTAAGGCTTTCTACTAATTTTTCTAACTCTAAATTAGTCTAACTCACTAATTTTATTGCTGCTGTTGCAAATCTTTGCTACAGCCATCCAATTTACTTCATTTTGCTGCATACACTAGTCTAACCCTACCTTAACATACTCAGAAATTGCTTGCAATAATTGGGAATTAATCTACTGGATATATGCTAACTAAGTTTTCACTGCCTTTTCATGCAATTCTGATCTAACTTTCTTGCTGCTGTTACAAATATTTAATTGCTGTTGAAAACTGTTGTATTGCTGCAATTTTGTACCAGCATTGATAAATTCTTATTGCCTACTGTCTCTTGAGGTACTACTTGCATATCGGTACTTGGAAATATCATATACATACTATAAATTGCTCTTGTTCCAGGCAGGTACCCGAAACGCCTTTCAACTCCTCGATTTCACAGATGTAGACTTTGAGTTAGGTAACCATGAGAGGGGGCGGTAGGCTTGGCTACAATACTTGCTACTTTAATCCCTTGAGGTTACCGGGGTCGCCTCCCCTGTGGTGGATTCTCTCTCCATCACTAAAACGTGGGGATCTCCTACTAAGGTGACAGCGGTAGGATTCCTTGTAATTATGCGGATTTGGGGGACTTGTGTTGGGAATTTGGCATAAGTAAAAATCCTGCAATAACAAGCCCCATCAACAAACCCCTAATCTGCACTAACAAACAGAAAGGAATCATCTGCAAAATGGTTATTAAGCATCTCTGAGCCATTTGCGAGCAGAATACCCCTAATCTACCTCGCAATACAAGTTGCCTCCAACAAATAGCCCAAGGCATTTGTAGTCAAAACATATAAATATGGAGCCAAAGGGCACCCCCTAGCAAATGGACAAATAAAGAACAATTCATGAGGGCAATGAGTTGTTAACTAAAACAAAGGTCGATGCATTGGTGAAGAGAGTGTTGACCATGACCACACAACAAGAACCAAAACCCAAGCAAGACAAAGTCTCTGAGATGGAAGACCAATCAACCCAGTCATAGGCCTTGTCAAAGTCAATCTTCAACATAAGACACTGCTAACCAGTCTCTTGGACCCACTCCATAGCCTCTCGAACTAAAACCACAATATCAAGAATGAACCTCCCTTGAACGAAACCAGTTTGCACCGACCACACCACATACCTAGCAACCAACCAGATCCTCATAGCCAAAGGCTTAACCATGATTTGTACGCAACTGTGAACAAGGTGATCGACCACCAACCCCCAATAGAATCTCTCGCTACATTCTTAGGAATGAGCTTGACCAACCCCTGATCAAGAAACTGAAAAGGTGACCAGAGGTGAATACTTGCAAAGCCAAACAACATAAATCATCACCAATAAAATCCCACACGAACTTGTAAAACTCACACAGCAAGCCATCAAGCCTATAGGACTTGCCATTCTACATAGAGCTCAAGTAAACTAAAAGCTTGTCCCTCAAAATGTCTCTATCTAATTTGTCCTAATCACCACTTCAGACTTTGCAAGGGACAACCTTGCAACAAGCACCCTAACAATCGAATCATAGGGAGAAAAAATAGACTGAAAATGAGAACTAAACATACCTCGAACCTCAGAGGGATCCTCAACAAGTGAACCATTTGATCGACGAAGACCAAGCATATTATTCGTGGCCACCTTCCGCTTAAGGAAGTCAAAATAAAACTTGGATCCCTCATCCCCCTCCTGAACCTACTAGAGATGTGAACGAACCCCAACACCCCTAGTAATATTCACCTTTCCTCATCGTCATCTCCAATTTTACAACCTCCTCCTGAAGAGTGACATTGTGAATTTCCTCTTTCAGAAAGATGAGAACCTCCTCCAATCTCTATCAACCCACCCACAACTCCTTCCTCCACTTGCAAGCCATCATCCTACCCAACCTCTCATGACCGTAATAGTATGGAAAACAACAACCTCCCACCAAAGGATCCACCCTTGCATGCCCAACAACTACGAGGAGAGGTTCCAAAACCACTAAAGAAGGGCTCGGAAATCCTCTGACTCTAAATGAGAAACATTCTTCTTGAACACTAATGACGGTGGTGCATCATCTGAGTTCCCTAAAGAAATCAAAGTCTAAATCGAAAGATGATTTGAACCAATCACATCCATCAAAACATCCACAAAGTGAAGTTTGCAAGAAAAGGCTATCTCCTCTCAAGGGTCATAAAAACAATCTAGTTGCACCTAAACTTTGTCCTACCCCTACGTTTAATTAGTCCAGGTGAACCAAGTTCCAACTCCCATAGTCTAGACCCTTCTCTATCCAGTTAAGGTCCAAATTATGAAGAGTATCCTTGCACCAACACCAAGCCTGCTTCTCCAAACCATTGACCACTAAACACTGCCTCTAAATCGATCCCCTTCTCACTCCCCCATGTTAAAATCCCTTCCCATAATCCACTCTACGATCAAAAGAGAGGAATCCATCAATCTCAAAGGCAACCCCACTCAAAGCTAAGGTTAGGGGCGTAAATTGCACAAAAACTGAGAACCCGATCCTGAATCAAAAGAGTGACCCAAACAGACCTATCCTCCAAGTCCGACCCAAAAGCAATCACGAAACTCTACAAAAACGAAGCAAGAGCAACCACCACCCCTCCACTCTCCCGGCAATGCACTGAAGCCCAAAAGGGGCCATTCCAACAATAATTCATCCAATTCCGAAGTTCAAATCCAACTTATTTGACCTCCTAAAGGAAGACCATATCCGACCAAAACGTTGCAAAACACCTCTAATGAACTACTTGCGATTGGAAATAGTAATCCCTCACACATTCCAAAACAATAGGGAGAGTTTCATTCCAAAGGAAAATGAATTCCTAGACTACTATACCAGTTGGCCATCTCAAAACCCTCAATCATTCGACAATCCAATGAGTGAATCATCGCATCCTTCTAGGATTTCATCCGCTATTGAGCCCTTGGATCACTAGCTACTTATCCACAGGAGGGAAGGAAGAAATCCCCTTCCACTTGTTTGAATTAACCTGCCAACTGTTGATTTTTTGTAGCTTTGGAAAGGTATTCTCACATGACCCTACGTGTTGGGCATGTGGGAATCGTCTTGGGCACCACATCACACTTTCGGTTTGGGGAAAACCCCCTTGGATTTGAGTGGGGGATTCATGGGTTTGGTGATGGGCTTTATGGGCTTGTGTTGAGGCTTCACACCCACAAGGAAAGCCTAATTTGATGTTGACTTGTGGAGGGGATTCTACGGTGACCCCTAAGGATTATATATAAAGGAGAGAGGTCATTGTGACATTTCATATTGTGGAGATCATGTAGAGTGTGCGGAGACATGATGGAGCTAGCATAAGTGAGTATGCATTTGTGCTAGTAGGATTGGTGATCTCAGCAAAGGGAAAGTCTGCAAGGTGTCGAATCTGGCCCAAGAGAGAGAAGCGAAGAAGGTCGCGTGTGTGGAGCGAATTTTTCATACCATACGCGGTTTGCAGGAGGACAAAGCGTGTATATACGCAGGTTGCAGACAGACGAATCACGTATAGAGTATACGTGATTTGAAGTGGAGCAAACAGCGTATGCTCGCGAGTTGCCAGTTGGTGAATCACGTATCTGAGTTTTTAGGCAAGTATAGATCCGTACAGGCTGACAGGTGACGTCAACAGGTCATATAGGTGGTCTATGGCAGATTCGTGTGCAAAGGAGATTCCCAGGGATATTATCGAGGTTTGTTTTTCTTATTTGTATGGTTATTGGAGAACAAGGTTGTTCTCAGTTTTGGTGCCTTTGGAGGACAAGGTTGTCCTCAGATTTTGGTGATATTGTATTGGCTGGGAGGGTTGGTTTTGCCCTCAGGATTTCTGATGATAACAAGATTACAGAACTGAAATTGTGTCACATGTGTATTGATGATTCATCTCTGATCTTTGTGTTTCCGTTGCATATGTTTTCAGTGTAAAGTTGTTCAATGATAACAACTAGGGTGTTATTGTTAGTTCACTAGGAAGCAATTTCTCAGATCTGAAAATTAGTAACATAGAGTTGCATGCGAAAATTGACATGGTATCAAAGCTTGGGATCTGAAGAGATGGGGATCATCTTTGAGACACATTTTTGGATACAACACTAGAGGAGTGTTGTTCTTGTTCTTGTTCTTGTTCTTGTTCTTGTTCCGGGCAAGTCATAGGTGACAACTCTGAGGGAGCTGAGGAGTTAGCTTTGAGAGAGAGCTACAATGATGGTTGCAAGTGGCAACAAGTTAGATGGTCTCTGGTTTGAGACATGGAGCAGATTGTCTATACAAGGAATTGTAAACTATTGCAGCTTAGTGGTGTGGCAGGTTGGGAGTTCTGGTGGATTGGTGGAGAGCCTAGATCACAGCAGTATATTGTGTGGCAGATTGTCAACCCTGTGGTTGGACTTCCACTGGCTTGTCATGGTGAGTTGCGATGGGTACAGCTCGGGTGCTTTGGCACCGACGATTGTGTGTATCATAGGTTGATGAGAAAGAGTCTTCATTAGGCCGAAGAGTTGCACATTGTCGAGGTACGACAATGTATGAGGTATTTGACCCAGGAGGATAAGGACATTTGCAAAGATGAGTTGCGGTGGTCTAGAGTGGACTAAACTGAGTGTCCAACTGTAACTTGGGACTATTCAGAGTGAGGACACAGGTTCAGTTGCAGTGTGTGTATGCACAGAGAGTGTTTTTGGTGACGGACTTGGGTAGAAGTTCATTAGATGGTCGTGACTTGGGGAAGCGGGATGCTTGGCTTGGAGAATTACATGGTTCTTATCCAATGAGAGCCACTGGCACATGACAGGGGCACAAGATTTGTTCGTGAGTTTCGCAGTGTCTAACTCATGCATGTACGAGGAGCTTGGTAGGACGACCAGGCATGTAGTACATGGATCTGAAGCAGTGGTATTCCAGATGGAGTCAGGGGGTGTGTTGCAAGTGCCAAATGTGCTATGGGTGCCACGAGTGTGTTCTTAGCCTTAAGGATTGAGGAGTAGGACTATGCAGTGTTGTTCTGGGATGGGCATGTGTTATTGGATGTTGAGTTAGTCTTCCCAAGTTTTGGGAACCTTTTGTGCACGAGAAATGTTGCCAAGGTTTGAGAGGATATGGATTGATTGTATCCAGGAAGAGACTCGGTTTGTGCCTAGGGAGGATACAAATAGTTTGAGTGTCATGACTATGGTCATTTTGCTTCACAGTCTCCACATCGGAGGGGAAGGGGAATAAGGCAACAGGCATCAGCAGCAGAGGTTGATGAGGTTGCAGATAGGTTCCAGAGGGAGATCTTGTTGGTCTCTACCCTTTCAGGTACAGTCTCCAGCAGGGGGACTTAGTTGGTGGATAGCAAAGCATATTTCCATATGACAGGTACTAGAGAGTTATTTCACACGTTCACAGAGACTGGCTCAGACTTGTGTGTGGAGCTTGGCATGGGAACCAAGTATGCAGTATGAGGATCTAGTACAATATCATTACAGATGGAATCAGGAGAGGTATTGAGGGTGTCAAATATAGGTGCCAGAACTCAAGAGGAGTGTCCTCTAAGTCTCGGAGATTGAGAGGAAGGGGTACCACATATTATTTCAAGATGGAAATGTATTGTTTGTGCCCAGACGATCTATCTTTAGATCAACGGTGGTTCTTGTAGTTAGGCCAAGGGACCAGTATATGCGTGTTGTGACCAGCAGGAGTAGAGAGACAGATAAGGAGGAGCAAGTGGCTCCACCAGTGGTGATGCAAGTGGCCCCACCAATAGCACAGAGGGAGCAGGTGGCTCCATTAGTGGTGAGGCTAGTGGCCCCACCAGTAGCACAAAGGGAGCAAGTGGCTCCATTAGTGGTGAGGCAAGTGGCCCCACCAGTAGCACAAAGGGAGCAGGTAGCTCCACAAGTGGTGAGGCAGGTGGCCCCACCAGTAGTACTAGCTTAGAGGGAGTCAGCCCTCAAGATCCAGTGGGGTGGAGCAGCCTCCCAGGACTATGCAGAGGACAATGGACAAGGAGCAAGTAGTTTCGGAGGTTGTTTAGACTTAGAGGGATTCCGACTTCAGAGGGAGTCATTGGATTCATAGGGATTCCGACTTCAAAGAGAGTCAGAAGACTCGGAGGGAATCTAACTTCAAAGGGAGTCAGGAGGCTCAGAGGGAGAGTCAGTCGTTCAATGGGAACCAACCTTCAGGTCCAGATGGGAGAGAGGCATCTTCCAAGACTGTCAAGATGGTATCATGGATTGATTTGGCCAGGCAAGTTGCACAGGAGGTTCAGACGCAAGAGGCTTCTAGGAGCAGGGTGTCTTCCAAGATGGAATCATGCCAGACAATAGGATTTTCTTCAATGACCGAGGATGCATCCAGTCAGAAGGATTGGAGAGCAACATTTGTTTCGGTGATAGACGGAGCAGCCAATCAAATGGATTGGAGAGCAGTTGTGGTAGAGGATCCAGTGCAGGAGACAGAGCTACTTTCAGGTGATGATGGAGGATGGAGTGCCTCCCTCGTTAAGAGGGAGTGTTGATGTTTTTGTAGCATCGGGAGGCATTCCCACTTGTGGAGTGTGGTGAGAATACCTTCCTCACTAAGAAGGAGTGTTGATTTTTTGTAGCTTTGAGCAAGTATTCTCACATGACCCTAGGTGTTGGGCATGTGGGAATAGTCATGGGCACCACATCACACTTTCGGTTTGGTGAAAACCCCCTTGGATTTGAGTGGGAGCTTCATGGGTTTGGTGATGGGCTTTGTGAGCTTGTGTTGGGGCTTCAAACCCACATGGAAAGCCTAATTTGATGTTTACTTGTGGAGGGGCTTCTATGGTGACCCCTAAGGATTGTATATAAAGGAGAGAGGTCATTGTGACATTTATATCGTGGAGATCATGTAGAGTGTGTGGAAACATGATGGAGCTAGCATAAGTGAGTCTGCACTTATGCTAGGAGGATTAGTGATCTCGGCAAAGGGAAAGTCTGCAAGGTGGCGAATCTGGCCCAAGAGAGAGAAGCGAAGAAGCTCGCGTGTGTGGAGCGAATTTTTCATACCACACGCGATTTGCAGGAGGACAAAGCACGTATATACGTGGGTTGCAAACAGAAAAATCAAACTTTCTACCAACACACGAACCACCAAGAGAAGAACCACTTGCCCCTAAACTGGAACCACCAATGCTAGAGTCACCTGGTCCACCACTAGAACCACAAGGCACAAGGCCACCTACTCTCAACACTGTGCCACCATCCACGGAACTACCTCCCCCCAACACCCACAACCCCAGAAGAGCCACAACCACCAACACCACCCTACTATGAGGCCACAGAGGAGACCCACACCCCTCTACCCTAAGAAGAGGAGGTCACTCTAATACAAGTTCTTGCAGACTCCTCTAGCTTAAGTCTACGAAGAGGATAGTCACAAATCAAATGATCCTGCATCTGGTAGGCAAAGCAAGTGTTCGACAAGTTGAGGTGATGAACTCTCTACTACTTAACTCCATCAATAGTGAAAATGGAAATGAAGGGAGGAAGATTTTGCTTCAAGTCCACCTCCACACACGCTGGTGGGTTCACATAAAAGGAATCGCATCGACCATCAAGGATGAGAACTTTGCCAAACTAGTCAGCAAAGAGATCAATAAACGAACGCATACTAATGGATCAGCATGGGAACTCTAACCAAAGTAATTAATTAACCTATCCATGATCCTCAGAGTTAAAACCCACCCTCCATGAATGTACATATGCTAAGGACTTGGCAATGTTCCAAGTCCCATGCTATAACACCTAGCGAGCTACAACATTCGAGTTAAACAATAGACAAACATATTTCCAACCCAAGCCCTGGTAGGAATTCAAGGATATACCCTTGGCCTCCCAATGCAACAAGCACCAATAGTTGAAAGCATCTTCATCTACCATGCAGTGTAGAAAGAACAGAATAACCCCATGAGTCTCCAAATGCATGAAGTATTCCTCGTTCTTAGTAAGGAAAAAGTTGAAATTCTCTGAATCCAAAGGGGGCAGGGTATTATTATGAACTAAAGGTTGAGATGGGACATTGGTCGCCTCAGCTAAGGGCTCCTCAAGAGGATACACTAAAATCTCACTAGAAGCTAGCTTTCTCTCACCCATCACTAAATCCTCTCCCATGACCTCCACGATTTTTTCTTCGTTCAATTGTACAAGCCCTAGGCCCTCGATTGGTGAGGAAGCGCCATCCAAGAATAGAGGCTCATCTACTAGCATTATCCTCTCCAGATCCTACGAATCTATACTCAAACTAGGCACCAATTTACCCCCCAAGGTACTCACATTCTCTTTAATGGAGGAAGAAGAGGATCCCTTCTCAATACCTAAGAACTTAGCATTCAAAGAGCACACCACCACACACCCTCACGATTCGAAGGGATGTAATCTAAGGGAAAACGTTCCCTTAAATGGTTTCTTCGATAGTAAACATTATCAAACCCAGGGCCATGAGAACACCCACGGTCACCCAAGCAACTCCTTACAAACTCCTCATCTCCATTACCTGCATCATTAAACCCTTTACGATTACCAGATCAATCCACAAAAAATAAACCACACCTGGGTTGTATGGTAGTCGTAACTCTGCCTCATTAACCTTACCTACGGGCCCTGCACGGAATGCGTCAATATTGTGTTCTTGCAAATCCCCTCCAGCTTCCCACCACATACTTCTCCTATCACTCTCTTCATCCATCATGTTTCCAATCATCATGTGTCAAAAAATTTAGGTATCAAAGGCTTAAGGTTTGGGCTTATCAAGAACTTCGCCATTCTGGTGTGCTTTGAAATCTTCTTCCTACCCAACATCTCTGTTCAAGCTCTCTTCAAGTGATTTGGGTGATAAACAAGTAAACTATTTTTTCTGGAATAGCCCTTTACATTTTTTTTCTTTTTTTGTAGTTTTTTTCTATACTTGTTTCTACAATCATGAACCCTAGTAGTGGCAGTCCATTGCATTGATTTTCAAACCATTATGTTATTAACCCACATAAACATACCATTCCATTGATTTTCAAGCCATTCTGTTGATTCAACCCACATAAACATACCATTACATTGATTCAACCTATATAAATAAACCATTATGTTGATTCAACCCACAAAATGGTCCCACACTAGCGATTTTTTTCTGAATACCCCAATCCATGCCCGTAACCCACAGATCAATATTCTTGGTCGCAAAAACCAGCCTCTTGTTTCTTGTGTCATATGGCTCTCCAGAAAACCTCTAGTGAGTCTGGAGACTCCCAAGACTCCAACCTTGCCCAACTCTCGGGCAAACAAATGCAGGAGAAGCAACGTCTCTTGCTGGAATCCCTCATTATTGAACTGTTACCCATCTGTCTGGATAAGGCTGTCCTAGGGGATAGCCTCACTGCTGTGAAGAAATTGTTGACAGATGGGCAGTACGAGTGTGAACTCTGATAAGGTTTTCTGTATATCGTCTGGAAGATGTTTATCTTCCACAGCACCTCTTGGATGAACTGATGTTTATATGCAATTGTGAAAAGGGGGGGGCTTCAATCACTGTTATGACAGCAGAGGAGAGACCTGCCATCTTCATACCTGTTTTGGCAGCCATAAAGGAGCCATCTCTAAAAGAATGAAGGCGGATTTGTATCATGACCACACTAGCCATTCTGAGTTTGTTATGATGTACATGTTCAGTGTGACCTCAGAATCTCAGTATTACATATATCATGTCGAGCTGATGCAAAGGAGACAGCGTACTCATCCTTTACTGCTGCAAATGGGAGATTACAAGTGTGCTGTCATATTATCCCGTATTGATGATATGCTCTTTGTTCTCTGCCTGGTAACTGGGGTCTGAAACTAGTTGACTGAAGGCTGCTGTTCAGGGTGAATTCAATTGAGGAATTGAAATATTTGTTGATGATCTGAATATAGTCCAGAAGAGCACCCAACACACTCCATGCATTCTGCCTTGATCGTCCCAAGAGGACACAGTTATAGAAGCAATTTCTATTCTTTTCAAACCATACAGGACACCAGTACTTTCCTGGCAAATTTTTTGGGCTGTTCTCGGGAAGATTGGCAGTTAGTGTACTGATATAGAGTTGTAAACTCATCATTTTCAGACCTGCTCCTGCAGCCAGTATTCAGGGTACATTTTGTTAAGGACCAAGGTTCTCCCTGTTGAATTACAACATGTAATTGAAGAACCTTCCCACCAAGAACAACCAGAGCAACCTGAGTACCATGATCCCAGTTCCTCCAATCCTTCACTCATCCTCTTAGCTAACCATTATACTAATCTCAAGCAAGCTCTCTTTGCTCACACTTTTAAGATAGGGAAAAAATATGGACAACTCATCATGCACGGCGATAGCCAAAAGAACATGGTTTCTCGACATTGGTCAACTCACTCCAATGCCCTACCACATCACATCCACAACCATATCACCTTAGATGGGTGAAGGAAACCAATTCACCCACCCCTGTCACACATGAGTGTTCTATCACTTTTTCCATTTGACCTTCCATTGATACATTGGATTGTGATATTACACCTTTGGATTATTGTGACATGCATCCTAGCAGCCATACCAATTTGACAAAAGGGCATAGAATGATGGGTTTTCTAACACCTACAGACTTCACAAGGATGAAAAAATCTACCAAATCACATATTTTCAGGCTCGGCTAAGGTGACAAGTTGTTAACAAGTCAACCTCCACAAATTTAGAACTCTACATTCTACTCTAGGGCTTATCCCCTGTCGCCTTGCCACAACTTTCACCACAAACTTTAGACTTCAACGACTTAGGCAAGAAGGTGCCACTCGAAACATCAAGTCCACATCCCACTCTTCATCTTGTTTTAACCACTACTGCAAACACTTCATCTATAAAGCAAATGACATTGCATCTTTCTCAAGAACCCATTGTTCATGGCTCCCCTCATCATACAGATATACAAGTTCGCCATACGGATCTACAAGTTATAACTTCTACACCTACTCTTCAACATCCCATGGTAAGCACAACTCTTTAGTAAGGAGGATATTTCTTCTTGCCAAACACCAACTATTGCACCAAGTCACATTGTTGAAATGATGGTAATCTTCACTTGTGGTTATTTGTTATTATGGCTAAGTGCCCTCATTATTGTATTACTAGGTTAGGGTTTAATAACCAACCTAGTCAACATTATTTTATATTATTCTAGGTGGCCAAGGCCAACCTATGCATTTATGTGGCCCCATAACACACTTATGGGGGAAGAAACCCAAACCCATAAGTTGTGTATAAATACACACCTCATAAGTCATCGGTATCATCAAGTGATTGATTATTTATCCCACAGGCACCTACATCATGTGTTTCTGTTGTTTCATGGGTTCATCTTCTCCTCTTTATGTGTTTATGTTGATTTAAGGTTTGCTGGTGGGTTCCATTCAATCCTTGTTTATCGCTTGTTTTCCCTACATGGAATCGGGACATGTGCGAACCTGGTTCCTTAATCAGTCACTCTCACTTCAAGCTTGGGCTGTTTTCTATCTCCAGCATACTTATATTGGAGCATTTTCCCTCTCTAAGGAGAGTGTTGCCCTAAGGCTTAACTTCACCAATTATTGTAGGTTTTAGAGTTTCCTCTTGGCTGTATCAAAATTTACAGTGGAATATTGTGCCTAACCTACAGAATTTTAGGGTCATTTTGGGCCCCCTTTATGCACTGATTTAGAAAAATTCTGCACAGTTTTGAACACCCAGCATTAGGGATTTCTTGCCGATTTATTGCAGACCTCTATTCTGCTAATCTAGAAGATTTTTTGGCTGGTTCGAAGCACCTAGAGTCTGCTGTACTAGTTCTCTTTCCAGACCATCCTTTTCAGGGGTTGTTTTCAGCCCCCTTTCGTGGATGTTTCAGAAATTTTGTGGCTATTCATGCCGGTATTTTTTGCACCAGCACTGTTTATCAGCCTCTAATGCAAACAGGTCCAAAGTTTTAGGCGGAAAAAACTGAAGGTTTTTCAAGATTCTTTCTTTTGGGGAGCTTCTAGGGAGGTTGACCTCTTATACTTGATCCAGAGAATTGTTGGGCGGCAAAATTTTCTGGGTTATTCGGTTGATCTATGAATAATGAGACTATTGGCTAGTAGTATTTGCCCTAAGGGCTGCAAAACTAGGGTTTCTGGATCATCTTTCTTGTACAGTTTCAAACCTTTGTTGGTCCCTTCAACAAGTTTTCTTAAAGACTCTACGGATACTTCTTGTTGGACAGGATGGACAGTTCTTACAATACACATATAGCAGTGTACTTTGCAGATTGGGTTGTACCAGTTCAGATGGTGATGTTCTTGGTATCAACTCCACCTTATTTGGAGACACTCTCCATATTTAGGGGTTGGTACTTTTATATCGGAGATCGCAATTGGTGATATGAGGCCTACTCCCCAGAGATTGCCAGTGATTCATAATGACTCTAACAAGGCTATGGCCGTTTGTTTGTGAGGGGTCACACTCATCTCAACTCGTTTGATGCCATTTCCACTCACAGATCCACAAGATCTATCCCACTTTATTCTCTTGATGACTCTACACATGATTCTTGGCTTCTTTTAGTGAATCAATTTTTTTGTGTGGATCTTGGTCTTCCACACTAATATTTGCCCTTATGGGACATACTATAGGCAGCACATTTCAAAGAATCACATCATGGGTTTTGTGCTCCTCCATTATGATCTTAATCTCTCATAGGTGCACTATCATTAGCAACGTCGATCTCATTGATAAATTGTGCTCCTATTTTCTTCTTCAGCCAAACAACATACTTTGGGGGCTTTTTCTTTCAAACTTCAACTAGAGGCCACCATTGCCACATTATGGGACCATGTTGGTATTGGTACCATGCTGCTTTGGGGAGGTTCTACCTTTAAATGGGCCACGTTTAGCATTAAGAAGGCAAGATGTGATCTAATACTTACTCTTCTTAGTCTCCAATCCATCTTCAAGGAGGATTTTGTGCATAGGATCGACTCTGTGTTGAGATGGGTATTCATTAACCCTGTCACTTTTTCTGGCTACGATCAACCATGTTTTCAAGTTGGTTATACACACACCAACCCTCACTTATATTTCAACTGCCTTCACTCCTAGTTGTATTTGAGTTGGGTACTCAGACATCCACCTCTTTTGATCACGACCACTCTTTGTGTGGAGCTAGGTATTTATAAACCCAGTCCCATCTTGTATTTAAGTTTCCTTCTAAGCTATGCTCTCTCAAGTCTCAGGTGCATTAGTGTTGGGTATCCACACACACACACACCTTTGTTGTATTTGTAATGTCCCCATTTTTGGGTTCCCTTGCTCTGCAGTTGGAGATGACTTTATGGGTTATGTCAACCTGATCAGAGGGGTAATTTGATGTTACCGGTGAACTCAGATGGTTTAGAGGAGTTATATGATGCTTTTAGAGGTCCGTTTATCATCTTTCATCATCGGGATCACTCTTGTGCAATCAAATTTCAATTCCGATGCATTTCAACCATTCCCGTAATTTGGGAGTAGCATTGAGCATTATTTAATAGATTTCACTAAGGTTGTCATTTTAATAAATTATCTAAAAGGGGCACCTTGGTGTAATAGTTCATTGGAACCGGGATGAAAAGCTCTAAATGTTGGGAGGATGAAAAGTGACTTCCAATGCCCAGGAAATGTTTTAAAATAAGATAATCCACTTTTTGGAGTAAAAAGGTTTAATAAATTAAAAGTGATTTTGGGGGAAATATTGAAGAAAGAATTATAAAGTCACTTTTTAATTAAATATTAGAGAGAAAAAGGAAAAAGGATATAAAAGTACAATGAGAGCTCATTCTCTCATTATGCATGATCATTTATCAAATTTGGATTTTGGAAAGCTCTTGTACCTTTTGGGGCTTTAGGGCCAGATGGCAGAAACCCTTGAGCAGATTGGTTTCGGTGGTGAAACTATCCACCCTAGTTGATCAGTTGTTGTTATAACCCTAATTTGCACCATACATGCTTACCTGACATCAGGCCATCTCAGATTCCTTCTTTGCCAAAACACTATTGAACAACTCTTCTAAAAACTCCATTTTTAAAAGTCCACGCTAGCTGACCCACTACAGCCCGCGTGGATCTACAGTGTCCACGCTAGCTGGCCCACTACAGCCCGCGTGGACCTTCAAAAGCATGGAAAAAGGAAAGTTTTCGACGAAACACACAGCTTTGGGTGAATTAACTGAATCTTCTGGCCATGCATGGCAGAGGGTTCGCCCAAATACCTAGCTTCTTCTAGCCTGTAAAAGAAGGGTTAGGGGTCCCATTTGGAAGAGGAGAAAAAGAGTAAAGAAACTCTGCCCAATTGCATATTCCCATTGTCCCAACCCTTTAGTCATCCTTGTGCAAGAAGAGATACAAAGCAAAGAAGTTGGAGGACATTTAAAGAGGAACCCAGGATCAGGATTCGCGGAGAAGTAGCCGGTCTCGACATTGTAAGTTGATTCATTAAAGTTAATAATAAAGAAATGTTTTTCTCGTCCCACTATATGAGTTCTTCATAGTTCAGTAAATATATGTTTGAACTCTAACCCATTAGTCTGTAGGTAAAATGCATGGGTAGTTTGTTGCTTGTTTTGTACGCAAGTCAGCCTTGGGAGGAGAACTGCCAACAAGCGGTCAAGCGTGAAGAAGGATCGACATCAACCATCCGGAACAAGGTATGTTGGTCTAACTATGTATTCACTGAAAAGAAATGGGGATTAGGTCTGGGGATGAAGGTAGAAAGTAGGTTTCTTTTGGTCATATCTGCATGCATAATATAACCATATTTGCTAGTCCATAGGGGGATTTCCCACCACAACAGTTGCAGAGATCATCTAGATCTTTCACAGGTATCTATCATTGAAGAAGATAGATTCATCATTTTGCAAGTTGTAGGCATTTCATATTGTTGAGGGTTTGTGGAGAACTTGAGGGCAGATCTGGCTGCCATTCATCATCTTTCATCTTATCTCAAGAACAATACCATTGTGCAGCTCATGTGGCTCTTTGGAAGACTGCCATATACTTAACAGAAAATTGTGGGAAGTTTTAGAGAGAGGCAGCACCATTCTTCGCAGATTGTGGGGGTTTAAGAGGAGCTTTACCACTTGTATGCTGTGTGTAGGTTCTAGGAAAGGAATCGTACCAGCTTCCAGCAGATCGTGGAATCTTCAAAAGGGACCATTCTCATTGTTTGCAGGTCGTGTGGGTTTGAAGAGGATCCGTGCCATCCAGGAGGAGATTGTGAGTTTGGTGTGGGCATCAAAGAGGAGCTGTTATAACAGTTTGTGGGGACATCTTCAGGACAGAGTTAGCAGCCATCTCTCACAGCCATACTCAGCAGGGAATCAGCCAGTCTACAGCAGACCATGGTGTTCTCAATAGGGCTGCTACAGCATTTATATTGCTGTCCAAAAGTGTTACCTACAGCACCAAAGAAGCTGAAAATAACTAAAGACATCTACAGGAAGAGGGCTGTAACATTCCAGCAGCTTGTGGCATCAACAAAAGGGACCGTCACTATAATTACAGCAGCAAGTATCCAAGATAACCTACAGGTGAGAGAAATGATAAATGTCCCAGATTATAATCGTTGAGTTCTTGTGTTGTAATGACAGTTTGAAGAGTTATCGGGTCAGGTTGTCCTTGCTGATTTATTTTGTTAATATTGTGTGAATGAGGAGGTTATCATTATATCAATGTAATAGCTGCTATCTTGGTATTAATACAACAAAACCCTTATTTGTGCCCAATCTATTGTGAACCATTGTGAAACTGTTTGCAACCATGATGGGTTTGTTGTCAACTGTTTGACAAAAGTCCTGAACCAAACAAACACATACATAACAGCAAAAGGGATCTTAAAAACAAAGCCATATCAGCAGTGAGGTCTAACTGTATGATAAAAGTCCTGAACTAGAAGTAAACATGAAATATATAATATATATATCAGCAGTCCAAGAGGGGAAATTGCAGCAGTGTCAGAGCATGTTGCGAAAGTGTTTGACGAAATTTCTAAACCAAGTAAACACCAAAATACACCAACAGTCCATAGGGGATATTACAGTATTTGAGCTCTCTAAGTCGTGTTCAAGCTCTCAAATTATATTCGAGCTTTCTTCTCAGCGATGCTGTTTGAGGTGTATTTGTGTTAGGTATTCACACACCCACTCCCTTGTCATTTTTGAGCATTCTTAGTTGTGTTCGAACTCTTTCATACATATGGAGTTGGGCCTTCCTACTCCAATTTCAGCTATGCTTGATCCTATTAGAGTTGGGTACTCGCATCTCTGCTCTCATAGGATGTTCCTTCCAACACTTCTTCAGATGAGCAGATCAGCAACAATATTCTTCCAATAGATGTGCAGTATGGTTGGGATGTGTCTTCCAGCCCTCCTCCATTGGATGAGCAAGTTAGTGACAATATTTTCCAACAGATGAACAATTCAGTAGCAGTTGTCTTTCCGCATACAAGCAGCTCAATGATCACTTTCCTTCAGGGGATGAGCAACTAAGAGTCAATCCCTATACAGGATGTTTCTTCCAGCACTTCTTTATCAGATGGGAATTTTAGTGTAGTAGTCTCCCAAATGATGGTATTTTGGTGGCAGCATTCTTCCAACAGATTATTGGGACCACTTTTGTATTGAGTTGGGTCAAAACAAGGCCACTTTCTTCTTCCAACTACCGCTAACTCTTCATTGAATTGGGTATGCCCAATCATTTTTATACCATCTCTCTCTTGTATCTATGCCTCTTTATAGCACTTCTTCATCAGATGGACATATCAGGATTGTAGACAATACTTTCCAACAGATGAGCAATTCAGTAGCAGTTGTCTTTCTGCATACAAGCAGTTCAATGATCACTTTCCTTCAGGGGATGAGCAACTTAGAGTGGATCCCTATACAGGATGTTTCTTCCAGCACTTCTATATCAGATGGGAATTTTAGTGTAGTAGTCTCCCAAATGATGAGTATTTTGGTGGCAGCATTCTTCCAACAGATTATTGGGACCACTTTTGTATTGAGTTGGATCAAAACAAGCCCACTCTCTTCTTCCAACTACGACTAACTCTTCATTGAGTTCGGTATGCCCACTCATTTTTATACCATCTCTCTCTTGTATCTATGCCTCTTTATAGCACTTCTTCATCAAATGGACATATCAGAATCATATTCCCCCTGTTATCCCCGCTTTTTAGGGATAACTAGGAGATCATGTCTCAAGGCCCACAGGTCCTAGACATGGAGTACCGAGAGCAGGATTGACTTGAGCATGGCCCTGGAGGGCCCATCCTTTTCTTCTTCCATCAGCTTTGTCTTGTCAGCAGCAGCAGCATCCATCACCATCGGCTTGAGCTTGTATCAGAAGAGGTTCTTGCTCCATGAGGTGATTGGTCCAGATATCATGGTATGTGTCACTTTTGATCATTAAAACCTTTAAATATATGCATCTTGTTCCTTTTATCTCTAACAATTGTTTGGATCTTACATTTGCCCGCTTGACCATGCTTGGGGGAATTGACAGGGAGCCCTAGCAAGCCCGTGCCTGTAGGTTTTCGTTTGCCACTGGGGAATTTCTGAAAAGCCATCGTCCGCTCCCATCATAACATCACTGTTTCATCTTATCTCCCGCTCATTTATCCCATTCCTCTTGTTCGGGCATTGGGTTGACCTATTTGCAGAGTTGCATCTTATCTCGTGGGAAGAAGGGGCTAAAGGCCCAGAAGGTAAAAGCAGTTGGTAAAAGACAAAAGCCTAGAAATGAAACCTCGAGATGCTTCGCCCAGGGATCCCCGAGAAGGCAGTAAAAAGCCTCTTGGCAAGAAACAAGAGGGACCCGGAAAATAATAAAACAAGACCTAGTCAGAAGATAGGGGGTCTCATCACGAGCCAACCTATTAGGTCCATGGGTACCTAGCAGTATGACATTGCCACCATCTAGTTACCACGCAAGGGCAGTGACCTTTGGTTGCATGACCAAGGGAAAGGGGGTCTCATCACAAACCAGCCTTCTCATCTCTATGAAAGTACTTGTGGGTAACGTTGTCAGCTCTGGTCACCATGCCAAGACAGTGTCCCCTAGTTAGTTCTTGAATGAAAAGAAAAAGAAGAAGAAAAGCAAAGGAATAAAGCAAGAAAAAGAACAAAGGCAAGAATGGGCTTGGAAAAAATGCATCCATGATAGGTACAGCTCGCCTTTTACAAAGGCACCCACAGGTAACACTTATGCACCCTTGGCCCTCACTACACCTCATGTTTGGACATCCCCTAGCCACATCACCTCACTTACATAGCTTGGATGAGATCTTCCTGAAAACTTTCCTTTTCTTGTGGACACTAGCCCAATAGGATGCCTTCTCCTTTTCCCCAATCTTGTATTGCAGGTTTTTGTAATGTCTTTGAGCTATTGACTGACGTACTAGGGTTTTATGCATATGTTTAATAATATTGATGATGAGATGTGATTGACATTGCTATGATCCCTGTGACTGATGAGCCCATGGAGGGCGTAGCTTTTGATGTGCAGAACCATGCCCGACGGACAGGTACCATTTGGACCGGTACACATGGGGAGATGACCAGTTCAAACCTCCATGGGACTGAAGAGCCCACTAGATGGATGCTGAGACCCCATCAGGGGGTAGAGACAGGATAGAGATGGATCATGGCCTTTGCACCGAAGATGAAGAGGACGTTCCATCAGGGGTACTTTGGCTGAGTTGGACCTTGGGGGATTGACCCACTTGCAGTGGAACGTTGGCTCCAGATGACCCAGGACGTCACCAGGAGACTTATGACATCATCATGAGCATATGACAAATGGACAGGGTGGTTGGCACGTGTGGCAGTTTGGAAGAGCCCAAGGAGGGCTAACGTTTTGCTTTTGGATGCTGCACTGGCCCTAGAAAGGGTTAACGTCTCCCTCAGAGGGGCTTGACGTCTCACCTTTTTGCTTGATTAGGGATTTTACTTAGCATTTAATGTAAAGACAATATGATTTTGACATTATGGCCCTGTCGCCTTTTTATAACCTAAAAGGTAAAATTAGGTCATTGATACACTATATATTGAGGGTTTTGACTCTCTTTTTTAACACAAAAACTCACTCACTCATAGTGAGGTCTGATTTTAGCGCCCTATTGGGGTTTTTGGCTAAACTAAGTGATGCGCACTTGTTGAAGGAAGAGATTTTTTGGCATTTATGGTGTTTCTCTTGAAGGAAGGTGTTACAACTAGGGTTTGCATGGTTATTTCTTCATGAATTGTAAGTGTTTCTTCTGCAAAACTTCTTATTGAATGGTTGTAGTTTAAATTTCTTGCATATTGCTTGTAAATTTGTTGAATCAAAACTCTAGGTGACAAGCACACAAGTAGGTCCTTGTCTCATGTCCCCTGATAGAGAAACCTTTAGCCATTGAAAGAGAGGAAGAGAGCCTAGTCATAGCTACACTCCTTGTTTCTCTTTCCCTTTGTGCTAGTCGTACCCTTTAGAATTCAAGAGGAGGAAGACGTCCCAGGCCTAGGTTATCTACACTTAGGGTCGTTTTCCTTTAGGGTTTGATGAAAGAGCCTTGTTGTAGCAACACTCTCCCTC
>JZKD02S0058963.1:761776-777952 GCA_000966675.3 Picea glauca | reverse complement strand
GTTATCTACACTTAGGGTCGTTTTCCTTTAGGGTTTGATGAAAGAGCCTTGTTGTAGCAACACTCTCCCTCATTAAGCTTTCTTGTCTTGATTTTGTGCTTCATCTGAGCTAGCCATTTGCCAAGAAGGAGAAGAGAGCACGAGGCCTTGCTTTTGCAACACCGGAGTGAGCCTCTCTCCCGTAGGGTTCCGTCTTTGAGGCTCTACTTTAGCAGTACCTTGAAACTTTTCCCTCTAGTCCTTTGAAATCTTGTCTCCTTCAACCTGTGCGTCCTTCACTTATTGACTCCATTCTACCCTAAGGCATTGATCCCAAGACCTCCAGCGTTGAAGGAGAATTGGATCTAAACACTCTCAAACCTTTTGAAATTGAAACCCTAACTACACTAACCCTAGCCTAGACTAACCTATTAACCCTAAGTTGTTGACGTCATCATTGAATATTTCATCTTTATTGCAGCAACGTTTTGTCTTTTGAGTAATTGAATGATAGTTGAAGGCATTAATTGAGTTAAGAAGTTGTTTGTTATATTGAATGTTGTATCATTCTAGTATTTATTGATGAAGTGATACATTTATCATTGCTATTTTGTAAACATTTACTTCTAAACTGCTCATATTGAATACCAGATAGTCTTTAATATATATGAAGTACTAGTCAAAGATTACGCGTATCAGTTTCCTTCTTGTGTTGTCTCAAGCAGGTGCTTTTCTTTTCTTTGGTTATACTTTATTATTGGTTGTTTAGCCGGGACCATCTCATTGGCGGTGATATGTGAAAGGGGGAACTTGTCCTTGCCCTTTCAAAACCCCAGGTTACCGGGGACATCTCCCCTGGGCCTAGCCTCCCTAAAGAGAAAGAACCTACCCATTGTGGTGACATTGGGTGGGATAGGTTCTTGTTACGCTAGTTTGGCCCTCTACCTTATAGCCTTTTCTCCTAGCTACAAACTGTGCGATAACATTTTGGCGCTATTGTCGGAGAACATTGAGTCAATTTTCCTCAGACGACACTTTTCAGTAAGCCTTGCCTCTAGATGTCTTATCTTACAAGCTTACCTGGTGACTCCACTAGGGTGTTTTCCCTTATCTTTTGATAGTTTCAAGAAAATTATCTGGCAACTCCATTGATGACGAAGCCAACGATGACTTCACAATGGGATCCCGGGAACTACAAGCCTTTAGACATGAGCAAAATCCCGGGATACCCATGACAAATACCCCCGATAGAAGAAAGATGGCTCCCTAAATTCACTGGTAGCGATGGGGAAAGCGCTGATTTTCACGTGAATAATTTTTATTCTTATTTTGGACTCCATCCTGTTGGTAATGATGCCGAAGATGTAGTGATGAAAACTTTTCCCACCACTCTTCACGAGAATGCTAAAAGATGGTATGATGATCTTCCCAATGCTAGCCTCACCTCCATGAACCAGCTATAAGAAGTCTTTCTCAAAGAATGGGGCATAAGATTGGGAGACATCTCAGTACTGCTAAAAAGATTTGTGCATATAAAACAAGCTGAGAATGAAACCCTATTTGACTTCCAGAGTAGGTTTGAGGGCACTCTATGTCAGATTCCTAGAAGCCATCATCCTGAAGACAAGTATATTGTCCATCTCTATACCCATGCGATCCTGGCACACCTAGGCTTGCCCCTCAGTAAAAAGGGCCCAAGGACGCTTGATGAAGCTTACGACATGGCTACAGGAATTGAACGAAACATCTCCTTATCCGGGATAAAAGACCTCTTCACCTCAGGTACTCGTAGTATAAAGAGTTTGTTTTCCCATGAAAACTTCGTTGATGATTTCCAGGAAGAAGGGGAACAAACCATCATTCAACAAGGGATTGTTGAAGACATGGCTGAGGAGATGGAACCCAAGCAAAATGATGAAGTATCAATCTATGCCCCTCCCTCTGATGAAGCAATCCAAGAGCTTGTTTCTCCTGCACGACAAAAGGACGATGAGGTTAGTTGCTTTCCTTTTCAGGATTCCAATGACACCTTGTTCCATGTTTCAGAAAATGAAGGAGAAATGGAAGCCTTGAACAAAATGAATATTCCTTATTGTACAATCAAAGACAAAGAAGCAATCCATGAGGATGAAAAAATAACGCATGCTGAAAACACCAAAGTCCTCGAAGCTCCTGCACAAGAAGAAACGGTAAGTTGCCCTCCTCCCCAAGATTTTGATGCTTCTCTACTTTATGATAGGGGAGATAAGGAGGAAATAAATGTGTCCTTGAATTTTTCAAAACCCACATGTTATGACATAGATAGTGACATAGTTGATAACATTGATGAGTTCATACATGTTGGGAGATGTAGGTGGGATATAGTTGGTTATGACATGGATTCCATCTATGACATTGAGAGTCATTTCCAAGTGTTGCCTTTAGAATTGTCACAGCAGATTACTCTTGATCAGTGGCAACAAGGAAATGAGATTTTTACCCGTATTCTTCAAACACCCAAGGATGGCCTAGTACCTTGTTTTCATGATGATTTTCAGTCTTACCTTGAGGGTTTTGATGAGTACCCCTCTGAGCACTTGGATTCTCTCCATGAAGATGATTATCAACCACCATCGTGCTCAGGTCTTGATAAAAGTAAGGACCTTCTTGGCTTAAAGGAGGATCCTTGTGACGACTTTCCCCAGCCACCTCCGATTACTTCACCTTGTTATGTTTCTATAGGTGTGGTTGGGAAGTATGTTTTTGATTTTGAGTTTCCTCTGGGGCAAACCCTAGAGTCCAAGGATTGGTTGAATATTACAAGATTAAGTTTATCATATCAGCTTTTCAACTTTCCCTTGAGAATTTTCCAGTCGTCTGATACATCCTTGTCAATCCCTTCCCAGGCTTCAAAGTGTGAGAACGTCCGAGGTAGCCAGTGTGCAGACCTTTTTAGTCAGTGTTTTGAAACTTGGGCTTTTCATGACCCTTTCCGAAGGTGGATTGAATGCTTTCCTCAAAGATGGGCTTGGCAAGATTTTATCCCTCCCACCCGCCTCCATGAGTTAGACTTTATGATTTCCGATGATATGATATATGCTCTAACCCATGTCATTTTTGTGCTTGATTTGTCACTGTTCGGGTTTATGATGAAGCACAAAGGTAGGTATTGTGGGACATTGTTGGATTGGCTTCACTGGTTGTTTGACTACACCCAACATCCAGCCAAAAGGTAAGTACATGTAAGTAGTTTGCTTTACACTATTGATTGTTTTCTTTCAATTTATATATATACCTATATGTATGTTGGGGTGGCATTACCGCCCCATTTTTTGTTACTGATGCCCCTATCGAGATTGAGCAGGTCTGCAGGTCATGCCAAAGATGTTGAGGTTCTCATGCGCTCTACGGTGAGCACATGTCCCCAAGTTGGAGCTAGATGTTATCCCCGCTTTTTAGGGATAACTAGGAGATCATGTCTCAAGGCCCACAGGTCATAGACATGGAGTACCGAAAGCAAGATTGACCTAAGCATGGCCCTAGAGGGCCCATCCTTTTCTTCTTCCATCAGCTTTGTCTTGTCAACAGCAGCAGCATCCATCACCATCGGCTTGGTCTTGTATCAAAAGAGGTTCTTGCTCCATGAGGTAATTGGTCCAGGTATCATGGTATGTGTCACTTTTGATCATTAAAACCTTAAAATATATGCATCTGATTCCTTTTATCTCTAACAATTGCTTGGATCTTACATTTGCCTGCTTGACCATGCTTGGGGGAATTGACAGGGTGCTCTAGCAAGCCCGTGCCCGTAGGTTTTGGTTTGCCACTGGGGAATTTCTGAAAAGCCATCGTCTGCTCCCATCATAGCACCACTGTTTCATCTTATCTCCCGCTCATTTATCCCATTCCCCTTGTCCGGGCATTGGGTTGACCTATTTGCAAGGTTGCATCTTATCTCGTGGGAAGAAGGGGCTCAAGGCCCAGAAGGTAAAAGCAACTAGTAAAAGACAAAAGCCTAGAAATGAAACCTCGAGATGCTTCGCCCAAGGATCCCCGAGAAGGTAGTAAAAAGCCTCTCAGCAAGAAACAAGAGGGACCCGGAAAATAACAAAACAAGACCTAGTCAGAGGATAGGGGGTCTCATCACGAGCCAACCTATTAGGTCCATGGGTACCTAGCAGTATGACATTGCCACCATCTGGTTACCACGCTAGGGCAGTGACCTTTGGTTGCATGACCAAGGGAAAGGGGGTCTCATCACGATCCAGCCTTCTCATCTCTATGAAAGTACTTGTGGGTAATGCTATCAGCTCTAGTCACCATGCCAAGGCAGTGTCCCCTGGTTAGTTCTTGAATGAAAAGAAAAAGAAGAAGAAAAGCAAAGGAATAAAGCAAGAAAAAGAACAAAGCAAGAATGGGCTTGGAAAAAATGCATCCATGACAGGTACAGCTCGCCTTCTACAAAGGCACCCACAGGTAACACTTATGCACCCTTGGCCTTCACTGCACTTCATGTTTGGACATCCCCTAGCCACATCACCTCACTTACATGGCTTGGATGAGATCTTCCTGGAAACTTTCCTTTTCTTGTGGACACTAGCCCAATAGGACACCTTCTCCTATTCTCCAATCTTGTATTGCAGGTTTTTGTAATGTCTTTGAGTTACTGACTGACGTAGTAGGGTTTTATGCATATGTTTAATAATATTGATGATGAGATGTGATTGACATTGTTATGATCCCTGTGACTGATGATCCCATGGAGGGCGTAGCTTTTGATGTGCAGGACCATGCCCGACAGACAGGTACCATTTGGACCAGTACACATGGGGAGATGACCAGTTCAGACCTCCATGGGACTGAAGAACCCACCAGATGGATGTTGAGACCCCATCAAGGGGCAGAGAGAGGATAGAGATGGATCATGGCCTTTGCACCGGAGATGAAGAGGACGTTCCATCAGGGGCACTTTGGTTGAGCTAGACCTAGGGGGATTGACCCACTTGCAGTGGAACGTTGGCTCCAGATGACCCAAGACGTCACCAGGAGGCTTATGACATCATCATGAGCATATGGCAGATGGATAGGATGGTTGGCACGTGTGGCAGTTTGGAAGAGCCCAAGGAGGGCTAACGTTTTGCTTCTGGATGCTGCACTGGCCCTAGAAAGGGCTAACGTCTCCCTCAGAGGGGCTTGACTTCTCACCTTTTTGTTTGATTAGGGATTTTACTTAGCATTTAATGTAAAGACAATATGATTTTGACATTATGGCCTTGTCGACCTTTTTATGACCTAAAAGGTAAAATTAGGTCATTGATACACTATATATTGAGGGTTTTGACTCTCTTTTTTAACACAAAAACTCACTCACTCATAGTGAGGTCTGATTTTAGTGCCCTATTGGGGTTTTTGGCTGAACTAAGTGATGCGCACTTGTTGAAGGAAGAGATTTTTTGGCATTTATAGTGTTTATCTTGAAGAAAGGTGTTACAACTAGGGTTTGCATGGTTATTTCTTCATGAATTGTAAGTGTTTCTTCTGCAAAACTTCTTATTGAATGGTTGTAGTTTAAATTTCTTGCATATTGCTTATAAATTTGTTGAATCAAGACCCTAGGTGACAAGTACACAAGTAGGTCCTTGTCTCATGTCCCCTGATAGAGAAACCTTCAGCCATTGAAATAGAGGAAGAGAGCCTAGCCGTAGCTACACTCCTTGTTTCTCTTTCCCTTTGTGCTAGCCGTACCCTTTAGAATTCAAGAGGAGGAAGACGTCCTAGGCCTAGGTTATCTACACTTAGGGTCGTTTTCCTTTAGGGTTTGATGAAAGAGCCTTGTTGTAGCAACACTCTCCCTCATTAAGCTTTCTTGTCTTGATTTTGTTCTTCATCTGAGCTAGCCGTTTGTCGGGAAGGAGGAGAGAGCACGAAGCCTTGCTTTTGCAACACCAGAGTGAGCCTCTCTCCCCTAGGGTTTTGTATTTGAGGCCTTGCTTTAGAAGCACCTTGAAACTTTTCCCTCTAGTCCTTTGAAATCTCGTCTCCTTCAACCTGTGCATCCTTCACTTATTGACTCCATTCTACCCTAAGGCATTGATCCCAAGACCTCCAGCGTTGAAGTAGAATTGGATCTAAACACTCTCAAACCTTTTGAAATTGAAACCCTAACTACACTAACCCTAGCCTAGACTAACCTACTAACCCTAAGTTGATGACGTCATCATTGAATATTTCATCTTTATTGCAGCAACGTTTTGTCTTTTGAGTAATTGAATGATAGTTGAAGGCATTAATTGAGTTAAGAAGTTGTTTGTTATATTGAATGATGTATCATTCTAGTATTTATTGATGAAGTGATACATTTATCATTGTTATTTTGTAAACATTGACTTCGTCAACATTTACTTCTAAACTGCTCATATTGAATACCAGACAGTCTTTAATATACATGAAGTACTAATCAAAGATTGCACGTATCAGTTTCCTTCTTGTGTTGTCTCAAGCAGGTGCTTTTCTTTTCTTTGGTTATACTTTATTATTCGTTGTTTAGCCGGGACCACCTGATTGGCAGTGATCTGTGAAAGGGGGAACTTGTCCTTGCCCTTTCAAAACCCCAGGTTACCGGGGACGTCTCCCCTGGGCCTAGCCTCCCTAAAGAGAAAGAACCTACCCATCGTGGTGGCATTGGGTGGGATAGGTTCATGTTACACCAGTTTGGCCCTCTACCTTATAGCCTTTTCTCCTAGCTACAAACTATGCAATAACACCCCCAAATGATGAAAAATTCAATAGTGGTATCTCTTCAAAAGTTGAGCAATTTTATGTTGATGATGGTTGGGTTGGGTCACCACAAACCCACTGTCTCTTATTGCATGTAGGGAAGTCTCTCTATTGACTTGAGTATGCCCACTCCTTTTGTACTTTATCATATTTCTCCAAAACACCATGCTCAAATTAACAAGGGTGTTGAAATGATGGTAATCTTCACGTGTGGTTATTTGTTATTATGGCTAAGAGCCCTCATTATTGTATTACTAGGTTATATTTTAATAGCTGACCTAGTCAACATTATTTTATATTAGTCAAGGTGGCCAAGGCCGATTTAGGCATATATGTGGGCCCATAACCCCTTTATGGGGGAAGGCACCCCACCTCATAAGTTGTGTATAAATACACACCTTGTGAGTCATTTGTATCATCATATTCATTTATTAGTGATTGATTCTTTAGCAAGCCTTCCAACCCCGGCTTAACAAAGGATATGGGTCCCTATCCCTCATCGAGAGACAGTGTTTCCAAGGTCATTTTCAAGATATCTCATCCAAACTCTACCTCATCGAGGCAATTATCAGACCCACAATACTCTATGGCTCAGAAAGCTAGGAACTGAGTTTGATACAGACAAATTGGGCGCGGTAGGAGAGAGTCCAAACCTTGCTTCTCTGGCACATCATCAGATGCAAACATATAGTCCCACAATCCATTATACAGGCAAAGTTCGTCGTCCAACCATTTCACCTCGAGGTTATCTTTCGCTTGATCTCCTTCATTCATAGAGTCAGATCTTTCAGGAACTCTACTGCCAGGGGAGAGCGGTACCCCTACCTTGCACTTTGCTCCTCAAAGGCCCTCGCCTCAGATCACTCCACAGGTCGCACACGAGGTTGGTTTTCAGAGGTGTCTCGACTTCTCTAGTCGATGACCATCTCCCCAAAGCGCCTTTCCCCCTTCAGGTACTCCTTAGATGCGTCGACCCATCTCTTGTTAACTAGACAGATTGTGAACCAAGACATCAGAGAGGACATTTACAGATTATTTATCCAGGTCTCTTGGACCTCACCCTCGATGAGCCTGGGCTTGAAGATGCCATTCTATTTAGAGCACTTCATGGAGCTACGGGATGGTATCATTGTCCACCCCCCATACACGTACAGACATTGGATGCATTCACTCAAGATCCCTCTGGGACAGCTCCAGGTTGGTTCTCATCGACTAAGTGGAGACGGATCACCATATCCCTCGTTCTGATAGGATCTGCCAGATGTGTCACCTATAGGAGCCAAAGACCGAGGCACCTCATTTTCCAATGCCTCGTATACTATGAGATCAAAGGACGTTACTACTACCTCTACAAGAACTCAGGGGAGTCCCTCTCTACTTTCTTCCATTATCAAGATCAGAGGTGCCTAGCTCTTTTCATCAAAGAGATTCCCAGTCACATATCCCAGCTCTTGCACGTTGCCCCCCACCCAAAACAAACCAAGAGGATCACCTCATACTTCCATGCCCTTCCACCAGATTTGAGCAACAAACGACAATCCAAGTTCCAAAGTACTTCAGACCATAGAGTGGTGAGACCTCGGGCCCATTCTCCCCCCCTTAGAGATCAATCGATATGTTTGAGACCAGTTCAAAGTTGCAGGACCATACACTCAATCAGGCATCCTCATAGTGACAGAGGGTTCAGCTTCAGACGAGTTCAAAGCAGGGCACCTCTCGCTCATCAGACCGCCCCCCAGCCCCAGCGAAGCAATAAGAGATCTATTCAAAGCTTCTTTCCTTCGACCTCGGATAGTAGGAGAACTGAGCTTCCTCATTCCTACATCCCCCCTAGGATCATACAGTTAGATCTCTCTATGGTACCCTAGGACTTCGACAGTGACCCAGCGCAACCCCTGTCGCCCCCCTCGCCATCAACCATCATATTCAAGAGGCATTGACCTCACTGGCTTCACCTTCAAATTTTTCTCTCTCGGCTAGTATTGAGTTGTCCAACTCCTAACATGGACACTCCCACTTTGTATCACCGCACATATGATACTCCACTATATACACTTTTTCCTTAGTTGTAATTAGACCTAGGGCTTAATCTGGTCGAATATTTCACTACTTTAGGTTTCTTTCTTTATGATATTCACAGCATTATCTAGGAGATGCTTTTGCACTCCCACATTGTATCCATACTTCTTGTAATCTTCAGTCCCACTGACATACTTTTGTGGTCATTCATTGGACATTAATAAATTATCTTATGTTATCTTATCTTGTCTTATCTTGTTCATGGGTTCGTCTTCTCTTATCTTTATGTGTTTATGTTGATTTAGGCTTTCTTGGTTGGTTCCATTAGATGGTTGATCTCTTGTGATTTCAATGCACATTTCAAGAAAGGTTTGCCTCGCAATACTCTACCAAGACATTCCATCCAACAAATAGACCATGTAGCCTGCCTACATTTTCCCTTGCTAGACTACAAATACCACCAGCAAAACTTTGGGACAATTTTCTCTCGACAAGGAGAAACTGATGAAACTTAATCCCAAAGTTTCTAGTGAACTTAGACTATGTATTATTATTGTAAGTTACACTTTTTATTTTATTTCCCCTATCTCATTTGTGCATAATCCATAGGGAGATCGGTCACACTCAATAACCCACCTAAATATGTATATTTTATTATAACTCTTGGAGACTTGATCAAACTTGATCCAGTTATTTGTACTTCTATATATACATAATACAAATAAGAGTGCACAATATGTGTACATTGCAGCAATATCCTTTCTACTTGATCCTTTAGAAAGGAAAAAAGAAATAAGGTAATATACACATTTTACTTTATTTTACCTATCACGTTTGTACATAATTCATAGGGAATGGAATAAGTCATAGGGAAATGAGAAGGCTTGTGAGCATGAAAGAAAAAACATCCCATCTACTACCAATACGTGAATGCATTTGCAATCTACTCTAATGAAACAAACAATGCATAGAATCTAGCCTAAGATACATGCAAATGCAAAAGCATACAAATATAGATTGTTCAAGCTTGAAATGTGAATAAGATCAGTGAGAATGTGCCCGCAAGTATGTGCAAAATACAAATAGAATGCCATGTGTGTTGTAATTCAAGGTAACATTAGGGGCAAGTGTAATTTACACTTTTTAATTTATTTTTCCTCTCATTTGTACATAATTCATAGGAGGCTTGGTCACACTTGATCACCCACATAAATATGTATATTTTATTGTAACTCTAGGAGACTTGGTCAAGACTCAAAATTGATCCAATTTTGTATTTCTATACTAAGTTACCTGGTTTGAGTTCGAGTTCAAGTTCGACGACCTTGAAGTTCAACAAAAATTCGACAGTGAAAATTTTGGTAATAAAATTCGGCATTAAGTTCAACATACTAAAATATTTGAAAATTGAAAAAACAAATGTAATAAAATTCAATATGTTCATTAAACATGTATGATAGAAATGAAAATAGCATACCAACATGATTAAACATATATTTCAAAAACACATCATCTTATTCAAAATTTAGAAACATGTTCATAAAACATAACATTAAAAAGTTCTACAAAATTGAGCATACAAAAAGAAAACTAGAACAAGAACACAAGTTTTATTCTTGATGTTCTTGTGGCCTACTTGTTACATCAAAAAACTCTATATCTTCAAGAGCACTCGAGGCAAAGAAACCACTAGAAGCATGATCATCATTGGATTCAAGACTAGCTCTATCACTCTCAATGTCAAGATCATCTTCATCTCCTAATGCATATGGAACAAGCTTGAACCATGGAGTAGAAGAATTGGATGAGTCAGTCAATTGCAAGTTACTGTGAACATAAACAAGATCTTCTAATTTTCAAGATAACAATCTATTTCTTTTCTTAAAATGAATATGGTCAAAGTTGCTCTAATTCTTTTCACAAGCTAATGCACTTTATCCCTGGCTTAAGACTTGAATAGCAAAACATTGTAATTCTAGGGTCCTTGATCCACAAAAATTTCACCATATTGCAGGAGCACTTTCCGCCCTATCATACCTTGTTAATTTGGTTCCAAATATCCTTTCTTCTAACCTATATGCCCTAAGCTAGGATCTAATCAAAGCTACAATTGATGGATCAGATTTAGCCTTTCAATAGCCTCATAAAGTCCACTCATGACTTCTTCATCTTTATGTCTTGATACCACAAATAATCTAGGGTCCAAATAGCATGTTGCTACATGTAAAGGGCTATGCATCATCTTCCATCTCTGATCAACTACCTCCCATACCTCTTAGTAATCAACTTCTGTATTATCAAAAGCACGTGCAATGGATTCCTTGCTAAGATCCATGCCCTCATAAACAAAACTCATACAAGGCTTGTGACCATCAACCATGTAGAGCACATCAACAATTGGACCACAAATTTTTAAAACTTTGTCATCATTTTGCCAAAAGTTATTACCTAGCATATTTGTTCCACATTCTTTCCCTATGATTCTTTTGAAAGGTGAGATATCTTCCACTCAGTATTGCAGAAAATAGCTCTCAAGCTTGTTTTTTCTTCAACAACTCTTTTCAAAGTAATGTAAAATGTGGCAAAAGTTGTATCGCAAAGCCTCGACAACTCTCTAGTTGCATTTTTTATGTATATGCTCAATGTGAGATGATGGTTAATGACAAAGTTTACAATTGTTCTTCCTCTTCAAATTGTCTCATTCATCCATGGAAATTTGACTAAATCATGCAACAATAAATCCAAGCAATGAGCTGCACAAGGCGTCCAATAAATGGTCTTATACTTATCCATAATCATCTTTCCTTCACTAACACAATTTGAGGCATTATCAATGATAACTTGGACAACATTTTCCTCCCCAACCTCTTGAATTCCTTCATCCAAAATTCTAAAAATATATTCTTCTATCTTGACTTGATCCATTGCATTAATTGTCTTTAAAAAAAATACCCCTTGAGCGCAATAAACAAGCACATTATTTAATGGTCCATGACATAAATCCAACCAACCATCACTCAGAATTGTGGCACTTGTAGACTTCCAAGACTGTTTAATATCAACCAACCCCTCTGTCATTCTTTCCTTTGTTTTCTTTAGTAGAGTGGTCCTTGAAGCCTTGGACTCAAGAGGAACATACCCCATGCCAAAATCAACAACATTTTTAATGTGTTTTTAAAATATGGGCTTCTAGCCACATTAAAAGAAATTGCACATACATAAAAAATTCAGCAATAGCATCATCAACTTGTTGCTTCTCTACAGGTTTCCAAAATGCATTTAACGTTCATGCTCCACTTGTTTTTGTTGGGGTGGAACTTGAGCCACTAATGTTTGATATAAAAGAAGGAATGTCAAGTGAATAAGACATGGTGATCTCCCTCTGAATTTGTTGCTCTTCATTTCCTTTTTTCCGCTTTCTAATTTTGATTTGTCATAGTCTCATTGCACTGCATATTTCTACTCATCATTTGGGCATCCTTCCACACGACCTCCATTTCCATTAGTGATACTAAGGAGGTGGTCCACTACTTTCATTAAGGAACCAATAAAGTGTTTTCCACATAAATGACGAATACAATCCGGTCCTTCCTTCTTGACATATTTCCATGCCTTAGCAGTTGATTTTTGAGGTGCCAATTAATTAAGTTTTTGCATCTTTAATTTTTTTCATTTGCCATAATTAGACTTTAAAACTAAACAACAACCACATGCAATTAAAATACACAGATTTACTAAGACAAATTTATCGATTCAATAGAAAAATTAAAATTCACATGAAGGTTGACTGTGCTCTGCTCATTGCGTTAGGTTATGGACTATAGGCAGCTACTTTGCAAATTTTCTCTACTCACTAGGTGGTTTGGTCCTTGACTCCCTAGACTATGCTCTGGTCCTTAACTAACTTACTAACTAATACTAGACTCTAGTAGTCGTTGTCAAAGTTTCAAACCCTGCTCGAACCTTAACCCTTTGAGACTCAAACCTTAACCCTAGCAACCAACCTCTAGGTTGTCGCCTATCACCTCAACATCACCTACGGAATGAAGGTTTAGCCTATCACCTACGAAATCGTTTGAATGAAGCTTCATCAAAGAATCGAAGGTCCTTAACAATTAACCCTGGACCTACCGCCTGTCACGTTGTAACCTATGACTCTATGAGTGATGAGTCTGGAGTCAACATCGGGCAGGTGGAGTACTATAAAATTGTAAACGTGGAGCCTCGACAAAATGAACACAAAATTGGGTGGAGAGAGTAATACCCTACTTGGAGGTCCAAGGAAATGAATGTGGTGCCAAGGAGAGGAAGAACACTATACACAGAGGGAGAAAAATGCAAGTCCACACAGTACTCATCCTAAGGATTTTTTTTTTAATAATTTCGTAGGTACCAAAAAACAAATTACAAATCGAGTTTCAAAAGCAAACAGAAACAAATTCGAACAAATTAAATCGAAATTAAACAAATTTAACGCACAATTTATTCAGGTTTGATTTCTCTTTGGAAATTGTCTTCAGATTTGCCAAACTCAAACAAATTTATTCGATTTGCTTTAAAACTCGGTGAATTTCAATTTTTTTTCTTGAAACTAAATGAATTTTGAATTTTTTTCTAGAAATTCACCAAACGGGGTTGACTTAGCTTCTATATATACATAATACAAAGAAGAGAGACCCATAGGTGTACGTTGCGGCAATCTCCTTTCTACTTGATCACCCACCTAGATATGTATATTTTATTGCAACTCTAAGAAACCTTAGCCAAACTTGACCCAATTTTGTACACCATATGAGTACATTGGGGCAATCTCCTCTCTCTCTCTCTCTCTCTCTCTCTCTCTCTCTCTAGGGTTTCTATTAGTGTATGTGAGTATTCGCATTGTGGTTGTGTGATTCATTGGATTGGGAACAAAATGAAATAACACATATATTGCAAAGAGAACACGAGATAGAGTATTGAAAGCAGAGTATTGTAATGAAAAACAAATTATATTGATGGATCGATGGTGAAAAACACTACAATGTACATAGCAATACATAGTGGCTAAAATGGTGGTAATTTATCTCTAAGAAGAGTTTATTTTTCCAAGGAAAAAAGTGTAAACTTTATTTCATTTTGAAACAAGATTTACATTTTGTATAAATACATGTATCGATGTATTTTTCCAAAAGGATAACATATCACCGGGGGTGATTGACTGAATATAATCCAGAGTGTAAGAACAAACAAAAACCGAGCTAGCCAAGTAAGCAGATCGCTGCTCTAAGACGAAGAAGCAAAGCGGAGTAACTAGTGAAGCCGAAATGGTTCCATTCCATATATATACAATTTCAGAGAGTCTGTCACAAAAAATTACCTTGAAGGCAAGACCTGACAGTAAGAGTAGAGATAAAAAAGCTTTGTGTAGCAAAAGCATGCCCAAAAAGTTATCAAAAGAAAAGAGGTCAGCTCGTTGAGAAATCAAAAAAGAGGATGAGACGTAAATTGTTATGAAGCGACCGAGGGCCCAGGACGGTTGATGAAGGGCCTATGGTAAAACTCAAAATGGAGGCCTTCCTTCTCTTCTGCAATCAACCACGACCCATAATCCAGTTGTAGGCCTTCTTTAGAGAGAGCATTTGTTGACGTGTTACAACTTACGTTCCCTATATGCATGCCGAAGAGAGGACTCAAATGTGTCCAACAATCTGAAAACTTCATCAAGGATAGGAAGAAGGGTAATATTGTGGCATTGTTGTGCTTTCTAGATCCAGTTTATGACTAGCATTGAGTTCCCAAAAATCTGTAGGGATTTTACCCCCTTTTCCCCCGTGAAGAGCAGCAAAAGTTTTAGAGCCAGCAATTCAGCAAAATTTGTTAGAATTGGTAGCACGGAGGTACTTCTACATAGGCGGCACCCAACATGTGGAAGTGACCGAGCACATTTCTCCCTAGTGACTTTATAATGTGTTTTTATAAAGTAACTTTATAAAGTCATTTTATAAAGTTGGGTCTTTTAATTTTACAATGTAAAAGTGACTTTATGATGTTATGGGTCACTTTAGTGATTTAAGTGACCTCAACGGATGATTAAGTCGTGACCGTTGATCTCAAGGGAAAGTGAAGAGTCACTCAAGGGAGATCAAGGGTTAGAGGAGTTACAATTTGAAATTGCTTAAAGGCAGTGAGACCCGTTTCTAGGGATAACTAGGAGATCATGTCTCGAGGCCCACACGTCCTAGACATGGAGTACCGAGAGCAGAATTGACCTGAGCATGGCCCTGGAGGGCCCATGTTTCTTCTTCTTCATCAGACTTGTCCTGTCAACAGCAGCAGCATCAATCACCTTCGGCTTGGACTTGTATCGAAGAAGACTCTTGCTCCATGAGGTAATTGGTCCAGGTGTCATGGTATGTGTCATATTTGATCATTATAACCTTCAGATATATGCATCAAATTCCTTTCATTTCTGACCACTGCTTGGATCTTACATTAACCCACTTGACCATCGTTGGGGGGATTGACAAGGTACCCTAGCAAGCTTGTACCCATAGGTTTTGGTTAGCCACCAGGGGGGATTTTGAAGGGCCATCGTCTGCTCCCATCATATCGTCACTCTTACATCTTATCTCCCACTCATCTATCCCATTCCCCTAGTCTGGACGTTAGGATGACCTGTTTGTGGGGTTACACCTTATCTCATGGGAAGAAGGGGCTAAAGGCCTAGGGGGTAAAAGCAGCTGGTAAGAGATAAAAGCCATAAAAAATAAAACCTAGAGATGCCTCGACCAGGGATCCCCGAGAAGGCAATAAAAAGCCTCTCAACAAGAAACAAGAGGGACCCGAAGAAAAATGACAAAACAAGACCTAGCCAAGAGGATGGGGGGTCTCATCACGAACCAACCCATTATGTTCATGGGTACCTAGCAGTATGACATTGCCATTATCTGGTTACCACGCCAGGGCAGTGACCTTTGGTTGCATGACCAAGGGAAAGGGGGTCTCATCACAAGACAGCCTTATCATCCCTGTGAAAGTACTTGTGGGTAACACTGTCAGCTCTGGTCACCACGCCAAGGCAGTGTCCTCTAGTTAGACCTTGAAATAAATAAAAAGAAAGAAAAATTAATAAAGAAAAGAAATAATAAAGGCAATAAAGGGCTTGGAAAGAATTGCATCCATGACAGGTACAGCTCAACTCCTACAAAGGCACCCAGGGATAATATCACCCCTGTCTTTCACTTTACCTGTATGTCTGGACATCCTTTGACCACACCACCTCGTGTTACATGGCTTAGATGATATCCTCTGGAAACTTTCCTTTCCTTATGGATGTTGGCCCAATAGGGCATTTTGTCTTTTTCTTCGGCTTTGTATAGTAGGTCATTGTAATGTCTTTGAGCTATTGGATGATATGTTAGGGGTTTTATGCATGCATTT
>JZKD02S0058963.1:691753-734082 GCA_000966675.3 Picea glauca | reverse complement strand
TTGGTTTTCAAGATCATGGGGACTCCTTGCCATAAGAACGATATCATCGGCATAAAGAAGAAGATTGATGACTATACCAGTGAGAGTAGGGCCGACACAACCTGCTTTTTCCAAGTATTATTCTAACTTATCAGTGTATATGCCAAAAAGGGTAGGGGACAAGGGGCAACCTTGTTTAACTCCGATATTGCAGTTAATCTCTTTTGACCAGCCCTCAGTGTTTTTAAACTTAGCAATAACGTTCTCATACATCCTTATTGCAACAACCCTCAACTCGAGAGACACTTTTATCTCTTCCAACCTATTTCAAAGGTTTTTCCTAGGAACCATGTCAAAAGCTTTTCTAAAGTCAACAAAACAACAAAAAAGATTGGTTTTAGTATTGCAGAACTCCTCTACAATGATCCCAAAGGTAACAAGATGGTCCACAGTTGAATGATATCACCTAAACCTAGCCTAGCCTTTAGCTCTTTTACCATGACTTTCTAGCCAAATGCTAATCTTCTTTTCCAAAATAATTCCATAAAGCTTGGCTAAAATCGGGCTAATCATAATGGTCTTATAATTAGAGGGAGTGTTTTTATCCCCATTTTTAAAAATATGAATAATGAGGCTTTGCGTCTAGGTTTTAGGGAAGCCCTGCTTGACTGTTAAATTGAAGAGCTGGTGTATGTGAGGAATAAGGATTGGCCCTCTGATTTTAAAAATTTCAACTTGGTAGCCTTCAATGTCCTTAGCTTTCCCAATTGCGAACCACTTAACCCCGAACTCTATGTCATCTAAATAAAAAAATTATTCCTTTGTAGGGACAATAAGAATGGTGTCCATGGCATTAGGGAACTTGTAAAGACTTTTAAGGTAGGAATTCCAGTCTCTTAAGGGAATTCTATTATTTTCTTTAGTATTACGTTTTAAAATTTGGTTCCAAAACTTTTTAGGATCCAACTTGTATAGTTGTGAAAGTTGCTCTTGCCTTTTATTGATATAGTATCTTTTTTTCCTTTTAATTAGGGCTTTGTACGTATTGATCTTATCGAGTTTTAAGGGCTCATTAGAAGCATCCCTAATGGCTTTCCTAACAATATTATTTTACGATTAAAAATAATATTTAATTTAATAATTGTAATATTAAATCATTTAATTATGTAAATATTTTATTATTAAAAATAAAAATATAATATTTGAATATTATATTATCAAAATCTAAGTAAAATATTTTTACTATTTAATAAATCATATCAAGGATAAAGTTATGGGCGTTCAAAACACAAAAATTATAATATCTTTTATTTAAAGCTCAATTTGTTTAACCGATAAATCTAGTTCCGCATCATAAATATAAACACGCACGCATCCATAGGTTAATCATAGATTATACTATCATACACCGCAAATTATTCGAATGAACACACAAATAGAAGCAAAAAGATGGCATGGGTTTCTTTACATTTTTCATCGCTGTAATAATTTAGATACGGTGATATGATCCATGATCGATCGGTTTCAAGTATAGAAAATGGCAGAGAAATGCAAACATGTTTGTATTTATTTGCCCTTGACGGTGCTCGACAATAACGGGTTGGTTCCACTAGCCAATGCTATTTCTAAAAAATAGTTTTAAATAATTAAAAAAAATCTTGCAATATAAAACTTTTCAAAAGTTTCAACTTTTTTCTGGTCAACTTTAACTAATAGGTGGGTGAATAGCATATCCAGTGATATATACCGGAATTGTAAATATAATAATTTGTGTACTAAATAGGGTCGAAGCTGGATTGTTGGATGACTCTTCATAAGATATCGGGTTGTAATTTTCATGCACCGTTGCATTAAAGAGCTTTCCAAAACCAAATTTAGTCACTCTATAAAATTAAATCAATTTGTTTAAAAAAATATTTCCTAAATAATTAGGATTAAATTTATTATTATTTATTTTAAAAAAAATACATAAAATTAAATTTATTATTTTTCTTTTCTTAAGAATTGAGATTAAATTGGCACGAGCGGGAGGGGTCACCATATGCCCAAGAGGAATTCAAGTGTTCTCTTTTCATTGGAATCTGGGCATCGCAACTAATAATCAAGCTGAAGCCTATGCCTTGTACCAAGGCCTCCATCTCGCCAAAAGCCTGAACATTTACTCCCTTTCGGTGATTGGCGACTCCAAGATAATCATGGGTCATGTGCACAAAGGGTCCCACCCCCCAAATCTCCACTTAAAAGCCATTCTCCACCGAATTTTGACAACACTCAATCTTTTCCACAATATCTCCCTCTTCCATGTCCTCCAACGAAATAATCAATTGGCCGACGCCCAAGAAAATCTAGCAATTGACCTGGAGCAAGGCTCGTTAGTGGTTCACGAACTTACTCTTTACAAGCCCATCCCATGACTTTTGACTCCTGACAGTCAACACCTCTGCGCACTCAGTGCGTTGTGGCGAAATGGGCCTTGGTTTGGGTCATGTTTCCATCCGATCATAAAGCCCTCCCTCTGTCATCGACACCTAGCCACCCACCCCCTCACCACAGCGCGTGCCATTGCAACTTCCCCACATTACCTCTCGACACCTAGGCACCCTCCCCCTCACCTTAGCGTGTGTCTTGTGGCACCTTCTCTTCATCTCCCCCGACTTGGGAAGTCATTTCAAAGTCCCTTTGGCAGCTCCTGCGCGTGGAAGTGAAGACTAGAGTGAGACGAGCATGTTCAACATGACGTCCAGAGCGTACTGTGCATTGATTTCAGGCAATACAAAAGGTACGAACATCAACAGCAAGCATGGCTGCAACTCGTGGCTAATTTTGGGAAATTGGTTATGTTCTATGAATCAAACAAGGGTGATGGCGCATATCATAGCAGGAGTGGCTCACCTCGCTGGTATTCTCATTCCTAAGCAGAACAGAGCAACGTCCACTCCTCACCTGAGCACTGATACCTGCGTAATTCAGCCAGATAACGCAAGGACTTCAGGCAAGATGAACAGGCAAAATCAGAGAACGATTTCAGTGGAAGAGCACGACGAGCTGGTAAGCACGGTGCATAATCTTCAATTGCAACTCAGAGCTCTTTCAACACAAGTTTTATCCATCACAGAGATTATCATCCAACACAGGGGTAAGCAACAAAGAAACAGGGATGAGTGTGAAGCTCCGTGACAAGATAGAGGCACTCCAATTTGTGGTTGGACTTGCGTCGCCCACAACCTCCCCGAATACTTTCATCTCCGACGAGGCCTCCTCGCCAGAAGCACACTCGCGACTGGACCTCAACCTGCGGTCTCCAATAGAGGAAGAATCCCCTACACCAGATCAAAACAAAATCTAAGTGTATGTAGTGTTTTTTTATGCTATTACTAGGATCTTTTTGCATGGTTTTCACCATAGCAACTCAAATAGGCTTTAACGTTTTAGTAAGCACTACCCCTGCTCTTCACTTCCTACTCGAAGAATACAAGGGAGTGAATTTTGAATTTTGCAACTCTTGTAACACAAACTATGTATTCTTCTTGCATTTCCTAGCAGTTTTTTAATATAATTTTTGCCCAGTTTTTGTTAAAAAAAAAAAGAATTGAGATTAAATTTACTATCATTTTTTAATTTTTTTATTTGTTTTAATGGATACATCTAATTTTTATTTGTTTTTGTTAGATATATTTAATTTTTTACAATCTACTAATCTACTACATTGCTTCAATGATTCATATATGAACTTCAATCCAAGCCCACAATGACAATATTTTGTTGTTCAATTAAGGTGCTCATGATAAATAAAGGAGTGCATATGTAAACTTCAATTAATTCCAAAATCCATAAGCAAATGAAGTGTTCTAGATGGAGAACATACACATGGTATAGCTTCTACATGACATGGATACAAGATTCTACTACATTGCTTCAATGATTCATATATGAACTTCAGTCCAAGCCCACAATGACAATATTTTGTTGTTCAATTAAGGTGCTCATGATAAATAAAGGAGTGCATATGTAAACTTCAATTAATTCCAAAATCCATAAACAAATGAAGTGTTCTAGATGGAGAACATACACATGGTATAACTTCTACATGACATGGATACAAGATGGATAGAAGAGGCCCCCTTGCATTACTCTCCTATGGATTGAGGATATTTCTAGCTGCTTATTCTCATGGCTAATCCATATGCTAAAAAGATGAATCAAAAAGCTTGGGGACATAATAAAGGACATATGTCTATGTTTTAAATTTCATATTTTTTTTATTATTATTTCTTCTTAAAAAAAATTAAATAATGTTTTATAGAAATAATTGATTATTTATTTTTTAGAAAATATTTTATTTTTTGAAATTTTTTAAAATTAAAAAATTATTTATTTTTATTGGTTAGAATATTTAAATAAATTTTATTTAAAAAAATAATAAAATAAAAAGTAAAATAAAATTGAAATAGCTATATAATCTTTGTGATAGTTATTTGTATTAAAAATTATTTAAAATTTTAACATCCATACAAAAATAGGTGAGGTGTAGATATCTCTTTTGAATAATAATAGCATTTACAACAACAATACATAGCTTATCTTCCATCAAAAAATGTTTAAAATTTAGATATTTGTATAAAGAAAAAGAGATAAAATATGAATCTCCATGATTTTAAATATACATTGGTGTTTTGAAACAACAATAACATTCAATAACTTACCTTTCATAGTTTTATTAAAAAAAAATTACATATAGATTTCTAAATTATTATAGGTCAAATACCCATTTTTATCATTGACAAAGATTTAAAAATAAAAATAAATGTTAGAGTAGCATTCAAATTTATTTTAATTAAGTTCATCCATTGGTGTGGAGCGATTTTGAACAATTTCAAATTTAAATTCATCTCTTGGTGTAGTGGTGGCTCCAAGTCTAAATTGAATTAGGTTTATGTGTTGCTTGGAGGTGGCTTGAATGGTTAAACAAATTTCAACTTTAAAACGATTGACACAATTGAAATTGACATTTTGGTGAAACTTAAAATAACATTAAACACAAAGAGTGGATGTAGTTAAACACTAAAAAATTTAAAAATCTTTATTGTATTTATCAATTAAGTAAATAAAATGTAAACATAATCTTAAGGCAGGGACTAACTGCTTTGCAGCTATTGCTCTTGTTTATTTAAGTATATTAAAAAACTCTATTATATTTTGAATAGTTATTTAGGTAGATTCAAAAACTTTATTATATTTTGAAAATGCAATGCATGTGGACAAGATTGTAATGCACGGTTAGGACAATTTTTATAGTTATTTAAGTAGATTCAAAAACTTTATTATATTTTGAAAATGCAATGTAGACAAGATTGTAATGCATTGTTAGGACAATTTTTATTGAAGTATTCCTTCTAGATTTTTATTTATAAATGTTGTAATTTTTTTTCTAAATTTTAATGAGAATTTTGTTAAAAGTTATAGTTCTATTTGATTGGAAGGAACTTTGTTCTATCCACTTTACAAAATAGTTGGAATTTCAAAAAAAAAAGTAAATCAATGTAGAATTTTGCCTCACTAAAAAAATGGGCATTGTCTAAATGTTCTACTTTTTGGCATTTTTCATTAAAATCCAATGATATAAATTTGGGTGAAATCTCATTTTGTTGTTGTTGTTTAAATAGTATTTTTGAATGCATAAATGGATTCATCATCTTGAAAAACCCTCGCACTCACATTATATAAACTTTTTTTTTTTTTCGAAGAAAATTCATCCAAAAATTATATTGATAATTTTCTTTCCCTTTTACAGATACAAATCTTTTCAAATCTCAATATGTCGGACACAACAGAGCTCTACTATAAACATAGTATTCTCCAATCGCCCCAAAACTTAACAACCAGACATAAATGAAAACTATTGAAACTACTACACTCGATAATAGAAAATACTGATAATTCTGCAAATACTTATCAATGATCACTTTCCATACTACTACAAGCAGTCTCTTACAAAAAGTTGAGAAACAAAATAACTTAGAATATGTTCCAATGATTTATAGGGCCCTCCATTACTCCATCCTAAATAAAATAGGTAAGTCTACCTTTCAAAGAGTCTAGGGCCCGCTTTGACAGTTTGTCTGCCTCCTCATTGGATTCCCTAAAAATATGATGAAAGCTGAGGTTTTGGAAAGCTGACTGCAACTCTTGAACTCTAATCTTCCACCCTTCGATATTGATTGCTTGTAGCTTCCCGTCCTTCCTAAGCCAATCAATTATCACTATGGAGTCCCCCAATACCTGTAGTTGTTGAATTCCCAAGTGGTTTGCAAGCAGGAGAGAAGCCCACGCCCCCAATAATTCGGCCTTTGTTTTTGTCCCGACGCCACAGTTGATATACCATCTGTAATCATGTGAATTTAAGCACTTCAAAGTGCCTCCTGCCCCACACAAAAACTCCCCTGCCGCTGCTGCCCCATCGAAAGTAGCCATATAAACTTAGTCACTCAAATCCGCACATCCAACAATTTCTCACCGATTTCGAATAAAATTAAACAAAAAGTATCTAAGAAAAGATCAAACCCTAGAACAAATACGACCAAATTTAACTACTTAAATATGCACTTCCAACAATTTCTCTTCATATTTAAAACAAAATGAATAAAAATGTAATTAGTGGAAAAATTTAAATTTTTCCACTTATCAACTCCCTTAAAAGAAAAAATGCACTTTCATCACTTCACACTTCACAATGTGATCTAAAATAAAATGTTTTTTTTTTTTTTTAAATTCTTCTCCATTCCAATCAAACTCACTTGAAAATGTCGATATTAAGTACCCTTAGTCTAGGGTTATCATTTGATGTAAAGAAAAGTAAGAATGAGATATTTAAGTAATACGTTACAAGATAAGATGGTTAAGTTATAATGATTGTGGTAAGTAAATGGATGATGGTGATGATTAGGGTATACTTATACTAATTTTCGAACTCACTTGAAAATGTCGATATTAAGTACCCTTAGTCTAGGGTTATCATTTGATGTAAAGAAAAGTAAGAATGAGATATTTAAGTAATACGTTATAAGATAAGATGGTTAAGTTATAATGATTGTGGTAAGTAAATGGATGATGATGATGATTAGGGTATACTTATACTAATTTTTATTTATTGTTTATAACTTTAAATTTATTATTTTGATTTATTAAATTGTTTTTATAATTGAATAATTTGGAAATAAAATTTTTAAGTTTTTTTAGTTACTTACTATGACAACAAGGTATATGTTTATCACTAAAAGCATTTTATTTGTTAATTAGTTGTTTTTGTTCATATCAAGAATCAATAAATCAAATTGATTTTTTAATTATCAAATTTCTAAAGTTAAAACCATAATCTATAAATTAAAATTATTATTTTATTATTATTTCGTTATAGATAATAAGTAGAGTTGCAATGTTCCAGGGTGTAGGGAAATCAGTGATGGAGTGTATTATTAAGGAATTATGTTATGTGAACTCATCAGTTCAAAATCTCAACTTACCTTATGTGTCATGTATGGGGCATCATGGACACACCTGGAGGTTATAGTGGTAGCAGTCGGATAACATGACCACATGTCACACGAGTACGTGCTCGACTAGTTGATGATTCTGCCAGTCACCAAAAAAAAATTAGAGTTGCAATTTTATTTGAAGGTATTTGTCCAAATTGAACGGTTTTTATTATTGTTAGTTTTGGAAAGGGGATTGTTGAAGCTAATTTGGATGGAATTGTCTAACTCATAAATTTTACACCTTGGGTAACAAGCTTGACATCATTTTCCCTTTAGAGACATGTTGTTTTTTACAATACTCTTCTTTTAAATATTTTTTAATCAAAAAAATTTACACATACCCAAAAGAACATGTTATTATAAATATGAAAACTGGGGTGACAGGTGCTGATGGGATTCTCTTTGAACCCGGAGGAAATATAATGTTTCATTATGCATGGAGATTATGGACAATGACAAATAACATAGTAGAAGCATATGCTCTTTATGCAGGTCTAAAATTGGTGAGAGAATGTAATATCCCTCAATTCTCAATCTTCGAAGACTCAATGTTAATTATGAGGGCATATATCAACAAAAACTACATGGAGAATAACCTGCTAAGTCGTATTCTCCAAAGAACCACCATCCTAACTTAGGAATTTGAGGAAATCAATCTCTTCCATGTCAAAAGAGGTCTAAACCCCCATGTTGACATTAGGGAAAAAGAGGGGTCTAGAATGTAACAAGAAGAAATCAATTTAAATAATGAAAGGGGTATTTCCCCATCCCCTAAACCCTTAGTTATGACACGACGTGACCTCTCCCATCACTCCACTAATTGTAATGCTTTCATACTCCATACCAACTTCATATCTGCGAAGGGTGGTGATATTTGTGCATGGTTTAATGTGGCTTGTGTGAGGCCTCCTCCTAGCACGAGTGTCTTAGATCCTTTAAGTCGTAAGCAGAGCCGAGACATGAAAAATTCATTTGTGATTTGGGTGTTGAATCTTCTAGTTCAACAAGACCAGTTACGCGTGAGATTTTGATACTACTTCAGGGGTGAACTCTTGTATCTGCCTGCACTTCTCCTTGCTAGTCATCACTTCAAGGGAAAGGGATTTGGGGATCCCTCTAGGTTCTTCGTTTGGCTTCTCCCCTTGGCTTCCTCAACAAAATATCAAGTCTATATTTGCTCTCCTTTTAATGTCTAATAATTTTGGCGTTGATCTTTTAGTTCTCTTCAAACCCATCTCTCCTTGTTTGATTTTCACAATCAGTTGGAGTAGTTACAGGGTTAGTGCTCAGGGAATCCCTATGGATACCTTGGTGAGTGACCAGTGGAAAATCCGTAGGAGACATGAAGAGGTTGGTCAAGAAAACAATGCAGTCCTTCAACAACTAATGGCTAAGCTTTGAGAGCTTGAAGAAATAATGGCAGGGCTCTCCCACTTAATGGAGGAAAAATATAGGGAATTTGAGGTTGGCCTCTCAGTTTTAGCCTGAAGAATGGACGGAATGGAAGTTTCCTTCCTTCATTTATGTGACCCAGGTCATGTTCAACGTTCAACTTCCGACTCTGTGAATCCTGGCAAACCCTTCCCCCTTGATGTAGTTGTTGAGAATGACCCTGGGAATTTCGATAGAGGAATTGCTCCAATAGACATTGAAGAAGGACCTCTCAATCTCTCATAGGCCTCAGAAATACAAGATTTTGCTTCAAACATGTCATGATTTTTTAAAAAATCTGGTGGTGCCTTGGGGAATTTTGTAAAGACATTTTTAGTTTTGAAAGTCATAGAAATAGCCCAACAAGAATGTTAAATTATGTAATTATTATTCCAGTTATATTTTCAAAAACTACTCGGCTATATGCCCTCCCATGCAATCATTTTTAACGGTGTTGCTTCAACACAACCCTTTTAATATATATATGTGTGTGTGTGTGTGTGTTCAGTTTGTGTTATAAAAATGTGTGTGTGTGTGTGTGTGTGTGTGTGTGTGTGTGTGTGTGTGAGAGAGAGAGAGAATGAAAAGAGTGACATAAATCCTCTCTACAAAACCCTAACCATGCCCTTTATTCAAATTCATTTGAAACCCTATCTCATGCCTTTTAATTTTGTGATTGAGTTGTGAGTTGGTAGTGTCTTTGAAGGGATATGAAGAGAATTCAATGCATTTCTTATACATTTGGATTTATATATTTTAAACATTGTTGTAAGTGTTATCCAACTTATATGTGGACTTGATTATGGTTTCCTTCGTTACTCTATTTGAGGGATGAGAACTATGGTGTCCAAACGCTTTGTGAATTCATGCTATGAGAGTGCTCGGGGCTTTATTTGATGGGTCATTGTTATTCCTCAAAGATTTAATGATTAACATTGAGTCTCCTAACACCGTAATGGATTTAATCCCATATCCTTTGGTTATGTCCAACCCTTTCCAAAGTGAGCATGCCTCTGCCATGTTATTGAGACTTTACCGAGCCCCCATGAGTAGGATACAACCAGATTTCCTCTAGGATCGAATAGACTCCCCCCCCACACATGCCTCCCTTGGATTGTTTCTAGAAGTTTCGTAGAAAAATAGGAGATTCTCTTTTTGCTTCTCTTTCCATCTGTCAAATTCACAAGTATCCAATCTAATTGCCCATAATAGTTTGGGTAATTTCCTGCCAAGAGTAAGAGAGCAACCTATGTTCAAATTAAGTTTAACCAACCAATCCCAATCACTTTCTTCAAGATATTGGTCCTGGTCCTTGATTTTATTTTGCAAGTGTTCTGAGAGGAGTGAAATGACCATTGAAGCCGTGGACCTTGGGGTTTGCCTTTCCTCCTTAAAAATGACCTTATTTCGAGCTAACTATAGTTTCCAACAGAGAAATTTAGGCAGAGTCTCCCACACCCGCTTGAAGGAATATTTTTGCTAGAAATTGCCTCTGTACAAATTACTCCATTTGGAAAAAAATATCTCCATAGCTTTTCTGCCATTTAACTTTAGATAACAAGTTGCCCAAGGAAAAACCCTGGGTTTCTTTTGCATAACTGCACTGTAGGAAGAGTTGTTGGATAGATTCATCTTGCAGCAAGAAAAAACCATGCTTGGATGGCCCTACAATACCTCTCCTTTGCAAGTTATCAACAACGATGATTTTCCCTTATATCACTATCCAAAAAAAGTGATTAATTTTTGGTAGGCCATCACCATGCCATATTCATTTCCAGTGAGAAGCACACTATTGTAGTGTCATATTTTTCAATAGAAGTTGATAACCCACTCTCACTAAGTAGTCGACTTCTCCCCATCCCAACGCATATTTTTTGCATTTATTCGGAGGTGCCATCCTTTAGAGCTCGATTTAGATTGTGAGTGAGAAGGATAAGGTGTGTCAGTGGTGATCTGAAATGCCAGCTTGTCTAATTTCATGAATCAATGTTCCAAGTCTGATCTGGATTATTTTTTAGAACGAAATGAAGGCAGAGATATAACAATTAAATCTACAGAGATATTGCGAGATACACAGAAATATTGCAATAAATGTAAAGATACAGTGATGCACAATTTTTATTAATGAGAGAATGTATAGGAACTATAAAATTACAGAGTGAATGGCTCGCTAGAATGGTGGCAACTTATCTATGAGAAGAGATGTAATGGCTACACCCATTCCCAAGAAGATGATCGTTACAATTAGGCTCCAAAGGCCTTTTTAACATAAATAAAAACCAAAACCCTAACCCCAGAAGATGAAAAGGAAACAAGTTTGTGGACCTTGTTTTGGGTAGTTTGGTGTATCAACTTCTCGAGGGCATAACTTTGGCATACGATCTTCGTTTGGGGTGCACAATAGCTCATTGGAAAGGTATTGAAGAGGAGCTTCATTTCATAGGATCATTATGCCTTCGATGTTCATTGAGGTGCCCAATCGTGAAAAGGAATCGTTTAGGCTCTTAAAATGTTCCAGAAAGTTTAGTACCCGAAAAATTGCTAAAAATAGTAAATTTCCAAATAATTGTTTGAGCCAGTTGGAATAGGTGGGTGGCCATCGATATCCACCTAGATCAATCCTCCCTCCTTAGGAAGCAATGGTCTCCATTGCATTGAGTTCCCTAGGGAGAGGGGGAAGTGTTTGCTCAATCTGAACCTTGATGAGTTGCTTGCCTTGCTGGAGAAGTTGCGATGCTTGGCTTGTGGAAGGTTGTCGAGAACCTGATGTTAGAAGGGTTGGACCTTTTTAACCAATATGGCTACATGAGATGACTGTGTGTAGAAGGAATCTTTGTGCTTTGTTGCAATCTTGTTGACCTGCTTCTACTGGATAGAAGGTGTTTGGACTTAGGCTGTAGTGGTTGCAGTGTACTTTTGTTCCTCTTTTGAACAAATTGTGAAGAGGTTGAACTTTGCGATATGAGAGATCACTTTACAACATTGTTTTTTTTATACAGTAGTCAGAACTACCTCTGGTATCTTGTAGGGTTGACCCCTCAGAGTAACAATGACACTATGGGGTCAAGACTCATAAACAACATGACGCCTCCACATATATGGTTGGCCTAACAAAACATCACAAACTTCCAGTGGGGCAACATCACACAGTACATCATCCTTGAAGGGCTTGATGTCGTATAACATAAGACATTGTTGGCTGACACGAAGATCTCGTCCCTGGAGAAGCCATCCGATGTTGTATGGTCGTGGGTATGGTGTTGTCAGCAAATCCAACTGCTTGGCGACCTCAGATGAGATGATGTTCTTCTAGCTTCCGCTATCAACAATAAAATGCAGTGGGGTCTCATTCACCCACATATGTGAATGGAAAAAGTGCTCCCCCTCCTCATGATCCTCTAGTTCTTTTGGTTGGATTGTTGCGGTCACGATAGTGGTTGTGGATTATGCATCAATTATCTGTCTCCTTTTATTTGTTTCTGAATCGGAGTCTGAGTCGGGGCTCTACTCTGCTTCTTTGAGCTCAACCAACAATTATTGTTTCGAGCGACATTCATCGGTGTTGTGCCAAGGTCTTTTGTGGAAGTCCCACCACTTCCCAGTGTCCTTCTTTGTCTTCTCGTTACCCTTCTTTTCTTGTGGCTTGGATTGGTTTTCTTAAGGTTGACTGCTCTGTGAGTTAGGGTTGCCTTTATCATACTTTGGTTGTTGCGGATTTGCAGACCCAAATTCTTGCTTTTTCTGTTGCTTAAATTTCTGCTTAATTTTGACAGTATCTATAAGTGGCTCCCAGTGATGAGATGTCTAGAAAATCCATTTCGGTTTGGATGTACCTATGTAGAGCCCCATGATATTTCAGAACTAGATGTCGCTCATAGTCTTTGATACCCAGCTTGGTGCGCAAGGTATGGAAGGTATTTGCAAACTTCGACACTGTTTGGTCCCGCTTTTGATGCAGTGTGGTCCATCTCATGTATTGGTCATCATAATTTCCCACAGGGTAATATTGCTCCTTGAACGCATCCATAAAAAAATCCCAAGTGGGCTCAGCCCCAAATATTCCAGACTCCTCTGTGGAAATTTTCTCCCAGTAAGTTTCCCACCAATGTTTGACATGGGGGAGATCCTTAAGGAGCGCAAAGGTAATCTTTTCTCTATTGGAAAAATTATGAACAAAGAAATAACCTTCTAGCAAATTTAACCATTTTTTCAAAGCGTCCGCATCAATTTGACCTTCAAATACGGGAATATCAAAATTAACTTGTACCTTGAATGGGGTAGTATCTCCAAAGCGACTGGATGACGAAGACATGCATGTTATTTTCGACAATCGTTGAAGGATTTGGGCAAAATTCTCCAACATATTGTTCCTATGTTGCACAAGGGCTTCCGCGAGCAACAACTTTATGGGATCTTCTACTCCCACGTCTCTCTTTTCTTCTGCCACGGGAGGTCGCTTGGGCTGACAAGAGCATTTTTCGTTAAGGGAAACTAGCTCGAGACCCAACTCTTTGTACCTTGACCTAGTCGAGGACACGAACTAAGAAACGATAATGAACAACCTGCTCTTATACCATTGATTTAGATTGTTTTTTAGAATGAAATGAAGGCAGAGATACAACAATGAAATCTACAGAGATATTGTGAGATACACAAAAATATTGCAATTAATGTAGAGATACAGTAATGCATAATTTTTATTAATGAGAGAATGTACATGAACTATAAAATTGCAGAGTAAATGACTCACTAGAATGGTGGTAGCTTATCTATGAGAAGAGATGTGATGGCTATGCTCATTTGCAAGAATATGATCATTACAATAAGGCTCCAAAGGCATTTTTAACATAAAAAAATTCCAAAACCCTAACCTTGGAAGATGAAAAGCCAACAGGTTTGTGGACCCAGTTTTGGGTAGTTTGGTGTATCAACTTCTCGGGGGCGTAACTTTGGCATACGATCTCTGTTTGGGGCGCACGATATATCGTTGGAAAAGTATTGATGAGGAGATTCATTTCACAGCCTCAATGATGTCTTTAGCAATCATTGAGGTGTCTGATTGTGAAAAAGCGTCGTTTAGGCCCTTATAATGGCCCCATAAGTTTAGGACCTGAAAAACTACTAAAAATAGTAAATTGCCAAAGAATTGTTTTAAGCCAGTTGGAATAGGTGGGTGGCCACCGATATCCACCTGGATCAAGGTCGATATGTTGAAAAGAGTCTGTATTTCTCTCTCCTTTAGGGAAGACTGCAGAGGGATCATATCCAATCGATAAGATAATTTCTCCATACCTTCAATGTTATCCACCCAAATGTCAATAGATTTCTCACTCCCCATAACCCATGTGATATTTGTCTTAATGATTAAAATTGCAGTCTTAGAGAGTTTATAAATTGATGATCCTCTCATTTCTTAATGGGGTGGTCAAGACACCTATGTTTGGATCCCGTGAAGTATTTCTTCAAGAGGGATTTTCTCCACCATGTTGGCTTGCCTGAAATCATTCTCCATAGGAGTTTCACTCCCATTGCTTCATTCATCATGGCTGGATCGTGAATTCCAAAACCCTCTGCTCTTCATATTTTGAATGATTTTCCAATTTATAAGATGAAATTTCTGGTCATTATTTTTACCCCCTTAGTAGAGGAATTTGTAGAGATCCGAAGCAATATGATTCATGATAAGTTTGGGGCAAGTAATATTGAGCATTAAAAAATGGGAAAGGAAGAAATCACAGTTGTAATAAGGATCACTCTTCCAACTGGGTTGAGCCAAAGTGTTCCCCATTGCCAAATTTGTTTTTGATTTTCTCTATTATACTTGTCCATTCTCAAGACAAGAAAATATTTAGAGATATAAGAATTCCTAAATAGAGAAAGGAGGACCATCTTTCAATAAGAGGAAATTAATATATTCTAGTTATAACATACATTACCTGCGCCCGAGTGTTCCATGCATACACTTGAATCTTCCTGTGGTTTACAACTCCTCCAGACGCAATAGCAAAGGCATCCAAAATCGATTTGAACCTAGAAGCAATGGCAACAGAGGCTCTGCCCATTAGGAGCGTGTCATATGCTAATTGAGAATGGTTCACATTTTTTATTCCCCCAACGATCTGGATCCCTAGTAGATTCCCTCATTCCCTTTCAAATTCCAATTTCCCACTAAGAGCATCTACCATGATAACGAATAATAGAGGAGATAGAGGGAAACATTACCTTAAACCTCCGCTGCTTTGGAAAAAATCAGTAGGCACATGTCGATGAGTGGTGTTATCCATGGAGAACTTATGCATGACACTATCCACTTCATTAAATCAAAGAAAAACCCAAATCTTTCCAAAACTCATAAGAGAAATCCATGTCTTACTCTATCAAAGGCATTTTCCATATCAAGTTTAATTATCATGCCTCTCTCTCTTTTGTTTCCTGGAATGGATTGCTTCATGCACTAGCACAATATTGTCACTTACATGTTTGTCCTGCATAAATCCACTTGGATTATAATATATTAGTTTTTGAAATAATTTCTTGAGTTAGACAACTATAATTTTGGTTAAAATTTTGTAAGATATGTTACATATAGAAATGGGCCAAAAATGAGCAAAGGAAGAAGGGTTAAATTCTTTAGGAATTAGGGCCAAGAAGGAGGAGTTGGTACTTCCTCCTAATTTGCAAGAGTCGTGGGAATAATGCAACCTATGATTTAAATATGCAACATCCCCTCCGTAACATACACAAAAGTAAGAGAACATGACGAAGTAGTAGTAGTAGTAGTAGTAGTAGTAGTAGTAGTATATATATATATATATATATATATATTCTTGATTTGAATTTTAAACAACGTTAATAAATTGTCTGGTACGACAATTACATAAGCAAGGACAATTAAAATACAATGATAAAGGTATTGATCTATTCTTATTCAACATCACGATATGCTAAATCATCCTTAACTTCATAACAAGATCAAGATAAAGTTATCAATTAGCATTTTAATAGGTCTAACATGTGGAAATCACAACATCAGATCACTCAAAAGAAAACAAGGATAAACAATATCTACCCGCCCAATTCCTACCCTGCAAGGTTAGAACCTTCAAGACACATAATCAACACTCATAGTCCAGGATTCATCCGATCGATTTTGACCATTTAAGGTCTCAAGACTCGTAGTTGTTCCAAGGAACATGAAGGTATCTATTTCCCAAAACCATCATAATCTAAATTCCAAGAATAAATTACCTCATTAGATTACATACATTCACAAATAGATCATCATTTACCTATTATATTACACAATAAGGAATTACTTCAATATCTTGTAATGAATCATTACAACTTCTTATCTATTAATACCTAGAAATCCAATAATATATTAACATATAAGACTCAATACTTTCATACAATTGTGGTACTGAAATTGCGGTATTGAAATGATAATAATGAGGAGTTTATTTTATGAAGATTTTATTTTCACTAAAAATAATTATCTTCTAATAAAATTCTAATACTAATAATTGTGATTTTCTCATATCACAAGGAATTCATCCATTCAAGTTATTTCTAATACACAACCTTCCCATTAATCTAACTATCAAGCTCAAGTAAAAGCACTTGGAAACCATTAATTAAATAAGGAATTCATCCATTCAAGTTATTTCTAATACACAACCTTCCCATTAATCTAACTATCAAGCTCAAGTAAATACACTTAGAAACCATTAATTAAATAAAAAGGTTAGCCTAAAAAAAATATGCAGCCTGACCACCATCTTGACATATCGACAGTTGGCTAAAGGACAACTGGTCGTTATAGACTACGTTGATTTAATTGAAAAATTAGGTGTGGTAGTGTAAAGATATCAAGATGATTGTAAAGATAGACTGATAAAGATCCGTTGAGAATTATTCGTCTTAAAACACAGAGATATTATTATATTTTTGGGCACAAAAATCAGATTAGAAGATACATTGAGTTTGTAATCTTTAAGAGGACCTTGTTCAAGTTAAGGACGAGATTTTAAATAAAGATACATTCAGTTCTAATAACCCATTAATGCCTAACACTAGAATCCCCCAATTGGTAATTACTTGCACTAATTGTAAATTTACTATAGTGACAGAGTTATATTTTGTCTCTTAACGGAGAATGGTATCTATTGGAAGTCTCAAGGAAATAACTTCAGGGTTGTCAATGAAGGCTGGAACTATCCGGTTGACAGAATCGAACCCGAGACCTATTTGGACGGCAAAGCCCATAATATTACGGTTTGCACCCAATCTCAACAGAGTTTTAAATGCGTAGATGGGTCAGAGTAATAGAGAATTCACAATCGTTCTAGTATTGTTAAATTAGATTTTTAACCTTCCGATCCCACAATTATAACATATGGCATCGTCTATATTCTTTAAAATTCAATCTTAATTAAGGAAAATTCCAACTAACCTTGAACAACTCGTATATTTATAATTATATCAGTACAACACAAAAAAAATTCTAATGACCAACTGAGCTACTCCATATTTTACATCTGTCAACAGAAACAAAAAAATTATTACACATGGTAATCATCATTTACATTTTTTATCCCAATATTCTTTTGTGAGTCATAATATACAACAATTCATTTTAATACACAACAGAACTAAAAAAAATATTGTGACTAAGATAGATGATGGTTGAAGACGATTCTCGTTTTTGAGTCTTGCGCAAATCCTTGTCTTCACTTGCTAATCCAGAAACTTCATCGGCAAGGGGAGGATTCCACCTCTTGCACAAGATTGCAGCGCAACTTTTCATAAGTAAACTAGTCAAGAAAAATTTTAGGAGCATAACATTCATCCAATAATAGAGTACCTTCTCTCTTCCTCACCATTTCTTTTATAGGAAAGTTGGATTGACACATGTCCTCTCATGCACAAATAAACAATTTTAATTAATTAAATTAAGGATTATTAACCCACTACACATGTCGCACTCTCCCCAAGTTGCACATGTTAAATCTTTTTTTATTTTAATTAATTAGACATTTTCCCTCGCATTTCCCAATTTGTTCCTATTTTTCTTGCTAGATGCCTCTTAGTTCCATGAATCTTTCCTTTATTGTGTCCCCTAACTAAATTTCAGTTTGAGTTTGATTAGGATTATTCTTTTAGTAGGATTTAGTGGTTGATTGACTTAGGATACTAAACCACCTATTCTCTCATGATTTTATTTTCTTTTAATTAAAAATCTTTTTTTATATATTTATTTCTTGCACACATGTGCACATAATCAACTTTTAATTATTATTCTCCTTTTACTAAATTTATTAAGTCTAACTTCATTTAAACCTTTTTATGTTTTATTTAGTCAACTAACTTAGACTTGGACTCATTGTTAGTTTTCTAGTTCATATTTTAATAATTAATTGTATGCTCTTTTCTAACAAGGTCTAAGCATTTTTATTCTATTTTTTAGGCCTTCTAGATTTTTATTTACTCACAATTGTTTACGTGACGTGCCCTTCAAGATGCATAAACTGGTTGACCTTGTGAGTGACTAAGGGCTTGTCTAAGGAATAAGGATTTTGCCTTATTACGCGCTCCTTAAAATTCTTCACGAGTGATTGCCTCGGTCTTCCCTCATGACATCTTGGACCTCTCGGAACAAGGTAATCGTTAACCTTTCATTCAAGTCATGGCGGGAGTGCTAGTAGGCTGTGACGGGGACGTTACCACACCTCTCCCTCATATGTTTGATTTTTGTGTATGACCCCTTTACTCCATATGTGAGTCGGATTAGCAAGCGTCACCATACCTGCGTTAGTGACAAGGAAAATGTCAATAATCCATATACACAATATCCATACTGAAATCATCATATAAAACATGCGTGTAAATCAAATACTCAAACAAAAGTACAAGTCCACTCCCTGACTCAATCCAGAGTCCAAGGAATTATGTTGATGCCATCAACATCCTCAACTTGTCACGGTTCTTGCACACTCAGGAAACCTCATCATAATACTTGTCTATATACATCTAGAAAGAAACATATAAATCTCAACACGCATAACAACATAGCTCATAGTCAAAGCATAAGCATATAAATCAAACTGAAAATCATAATGTACCAAGTTTTATACCGGATAATTTGCTCGCAAATGTCCTCAAAGAACAAGTCAATGTTATATTGTGATCAATGGAATTGGATGTTACAAAATCATATTTTAGGAGATTCCCGAAAAATCTATAAAGGGATACAAGGAAACCATATGGCCCAGGAGCCTTGTCCAAATTGACGTACCATATTGTGTACTTTATCTCAACTTCATTTATTAGTTTGAAGAGAACCATATTCTCCTTTTGGGTGAATAGTTGGGGAATGTATTGCAACATCAATTCCATGTTTGTTGGATCATGTTCCTCTTGCTACGAATATAGACTGGCAAAGTGTGCTTTGGCAACCTCCTCGGTGGCTGAAAATTATCATATTTTAGCACCATCTTCTAGAAATATTTCCTTGACATTATTCCGAGTCATGCACATCTGAGCTTGTTTGTGATTTTTTTTTGTGTTTCAGTCCCTTGCCTTGAGCCATAAGCTATGATATTTAAGATGCCATTGTTCCTCTTCTTTCCTTGCTACCTTGAGGATTTGAAATTGCAGATCTGACTCCTCCTTTTGAAGTTGGACCGAAATGTCCTCTTCCTCCATTCTACTTTGTACATCTATGAACTTGGAGCATATATTTTCTTTCTTGACTGTGGGAGAAAGAAATGAGGATTTTTCCCAATCCTTCAAGGCGAACTTGACCAATTTAAGATTTTGTTCCCATGTGTAGATGGGAGTGGCGAGAATCCACGTCCCCCATACCTTATGAACTCTATCAATCACTTCTTGGAAGTTGAACCAAAGAGAGTTAAATCTGAATGGTAGGGCCCCATAATCTGGGACTAGTTACAAACTGAGAGCTATTGGTTTATGATATGAAACCATGGAGGTTAGAATCTTTAAATTTATAGTCTTCCCTTGAGATAAGAAGTTACTGTGAACCAAGAAGTGGTCCAACCTTGTTGCAATGTGACTTGACCTGGATCTCTTGTTGAACCAAGTACACTTCCCCCTTGTAGGTTTAAAATCCAACAAGTCCCATTCACTATTTATTTCTTCTATTCTTTATCTAAAGGGATCCCTTCCAACAATGCCTCCTCTTTTCTCTAAAATATTCAAAATTACATTGAAGTATTCCACAAGGATGTAGTCCTTTGAGAACCAAGAGTCTTTGAGATGCCCGATAGACTACCATCACATTTCCTTTTCTTTGGGGTTTATTGAAACATAGATGTTGATTACCACTATTTATTTATTAGTTCACATCAATTTAAACTTAGTTAAAATCCAGTGTTATGTTTGAAATGAAAAAAACTCGACTTCATTGGCATTCCATAGCATGCAAAGTTCCCTTGAAGCCCCTTTGGAGTCTTTTGCAAGTCCCTTACTTTGTTTCCAATGTTACTTTCTTGTTTTCACTGCCTCAATTGTTTTCATTTTTGTCTCCTAGATCAAAAAAATTGAAGGTTTCTCAGAGTTTATTATGTCCTTGATAGTTGAGACCTCTGGGTCATTGCCTAGACCCCTGCAATTCCAAGAGACTACATTTACTATTTGAGATTTGGAGGTCCTCCTTTAGGGGTGCATTTTCACCTTGAATTTTCTGGTTTTTAGGACCACCCATCATTTTTACTAGAATTTGTTGTGATACCATCCTTATATATTTATTTGCCTGTTCCTCTCTCATTGTGCGGAGATATTTACTACCCGACCTTATCGACATGTTTTTCTCAAAGGCTTTGTCCTCCATTCCTTCATCTTGAGAAGCATACATCTCTAGTTTAGCTCTTACTTCAGGGAATGCCACTTTATCATCCTTGAAATTCTCCAAGCTGTCAATCCCAACCCAAGTTTTGGTTTCTTCCTCGATGAGGATTTTATATTCATAGATTTCCTCTTCTTCCCCTACATGTTTGGTTGCCTTATTCTTTTCAACTTAGTAATATTGTGGTTGGACTAAAAGGGGTTCTTCCATCAGTCTGTTCTTTCACTCTTCTTGGTTTTCCTCCTGCTTCCCTTCTTCTTGGTCCATATCCTTTTGCATGAGGGCTTCAAAACTATTGTTTTTGAGAATAACGATAGCATTTATGAAGGAAGAGGGTTGGCCTGGTGGATTTGAAAGATACCCACAAGATTGGGTTCCTTGTGCCCTAGAGGAGGTATGCACATTCCTTGACTGATTATGTGCACTCCTATTAATTACCGAACTTGATTTTCTAAAGATGAACCTTTAGGGATTTTCTTTGTTGGTCTCAAAGGGTTGATTTTCTTTCTTTTTTTCAATGCTTGGTGAAGTGCTCGTACTCGTGGCACAACTTGCATTTGAACGACAATTGCTTGTAGTCAAGTTGTTAGACAAGGTGTTGATTATCTAGGGTGATGAGAATGGCTTCTGAGATGCTCTTTTCCATGCATATCCTGGCAGATGAGAATAAATTTTCTTTGGCTTCAACTCTATCTATGTGTTTCCCCAGAGAATTACCTATACTTCAAAGGGAATCATCGTTCTAACAATCAAGAGGAAGATGTGGTAAGTGGACCCAAACTGGAACAGTTGAAGGAGCATCATTTTTCAGTTTGAAGTTAGGTGACCATTTGTTCAAGTACATATCCCTTGCTCCCAAGAGGTAAGGGCCGCTCCTAAAAATCAGATCTCTATCCTCCTTGTGTTCAAAGAGAAACGCAAAAAACCCTTAGCGATAGAAAAAGTTATTCAAATTTCCTTTGATGAGAGGTTTCAAATTGTTCGATAGTTTGTGTCATTGCTGTCAACATTGCAGGGGGAATTTGTTTGACTGATTATTCGACAGTAACATTGATGATCAAAATGGTATCATCACATCTTGTTATGAGACTTATGTTTGCAGGTTGAATTAGTGAGGATGGCTTTTATATTTAGGCAAGCTATTAATGACAAGAATTGAGTGATGACAGTCCAAAATGTTGAAGTTTGAGTAGCTTTGGAAGATATCCTTATTTTATTTGACAAAGACAAAACCCTAAAGAATATTATTATATTATATTTGTTAAGACAACGCTATTGTGCCTTTGTAAAAGTCGGCCTAATTGTGCCTTAACAAAATGAAAAATAAAAGGGTAAATTGACAGGTCGGCCCAGAGCTAATTTTAGGTTGGCCAAACTACTATTTATAAGGGAGGCTAGCGCCTCATTTGAACACACACTAGCTCTGAAACTAAGAAGAGAAGAGCGCAAGTCTTAGAGGAAGACATTATTGTAGCTAGGAGGTGACGTTGTGGAGGTTATTGGTTTACTTCTTAGTTATATCTTGGTTATGTGGTGTGCTACTCTTCCCTAGTCAAGGGTTTGAGGAGGATTCTCTACTTTGTTAGTTCTATCTCGAAGAGATGGATTGTTCTTGATTGGTGAATCTATATTCAAGAAGTTTGTTGAGTTATTCCTTTAAAGGGATTTCCTAGGGTAAATCTTGTGTATGTTGTGGATGTTATTCTTTCAGTGATCCTTTATATGCAGTTATTGTGCTAATGGTTAAAAGTAAAAGAACACTAATCTAATTAAACTGCTTAAGATGAAAATTGAACATGGTATCAGAGCAGGCCTGAAAGAAGGCATTTGCATAGCACATAAGAACTTGCTAGAGAAGCTAAGAGCATATGAAGACTCCCCTAACCATAGCGCACCTCTCCCTGTGGTTAGATTCTCAGTTTGACGAAGTTTTGTAAACTGCAACCGATGTTGCAACTGCATAAACCCTAGAAGGTGACATCATCCATATTGTTGAAGGATGTTGGACAAAGTTAGACCAGTAAGGAACTTGCCTTAATAGGGTGCACATATCCATCGGAGCAAAATTCCAAAATTCAAATTTTGAAAAATTAGGGTTTCCTCATAAACCCCAGTCTTGGTAGCTGCAAAATTGAAGCTGGAACTGGTTAAGATTGACATAACACTCTCTGGTAAGCACAAAACCTTTCTTTGAAAAGTTTTATCTCCTTATTGTATTTTTCAAGCATAGGATGGCACCTCGTACCGAGCTTGATGAGAAGCTTTAAGGCACTGACAACTTCCGAGCATGGAAGTAGAGAGTAATGCTCATTCTAAAGAGGAGGCCAAAGCAAAGTACAAGAAGAAGACTTGGGTGAAGAATATGTATTGTAACATCTAGTTTTATTTCGATCTGTTGAAGTTATGAATATCATACTAACCATTGGTTAAAATTAAAGTCAAAGTATTAGGTTGATTAAGGTTAAGATTTTCGAGTTTACTTGCATTCCCTAACTCATATTTCTGTCAAGAAAGCATATTGTCGTAATACAAGGGATAGGTTGAAGAGAATACTTGTGATCTTGAGTGAAGGAGACTCATAAAAAAAACAACATTCATTCTTGAGGACAAGACTCTAAGTTCCAGGTTTGATTGATTAAATTTATAAGATTTAAATTTGCACATATCAAGTTTGATAATTGGTTCATTACAAGTAAACACTCTAGTTATAACAATCTTTGAAAAGTTACATTATTATTAGATATGATGAATACTTGGTAGCATGTGAGCACTATTGATATAAATAGTTATTGTAATCATTTACTAGATATAACTAACATCTTCTCTAGGAGAAACCAGATGTTTTGTTTCCATGTTACCATGGAGGAATGATTGATCACACCACTAGAAGAGTGTTGTTCTCATTTCTTATTATTGTATTTATTATTTTTGGCTCTTGTTCCAGGCAGGTCACAAGTGATAGCTCTGAAGGAGCTACTATGACGATTATTCTCGCTATTGTTTTTATTATTGTTATTATAAAAAGTAGTATTCTTGTCTATTGTTTCTCCCTTGTTGTTCTTGTTCTGCGCAGGTCACAGGCGATAACCTTGAAGGGAGCTATAGTGACGATTGCAGGAGGCAACATATTAGATGGTCTCTAGTTTGAGACATGGATCAAAATATTCAGATAAGAAGTTGTATACATGACCGTATACATCCATGTACCGAAGAAGAAGAAGAGTCAGTAGAGCTAGAAGGGCCTACCCAAAATCATTGCAGAAGAGAGACCAACGTGGTCCTATGTCACTTTGTAGGATGCAAAGATATATGATATTGATGAGCCATATCATGAGGGAGCATATGGCTCTGAATATTATATAGACTTAGAGGGAGACAAGCTTCAGAGGGAGCATGAAGACTCAGAGTGAGCCTGATCTTAGAGAGAGTCAATGGCTTAGAGACTTTCATTCACAAAGTATTCCTCCTAAGATTCAGATGGAAGAAAGAAACATCTTCCAGGACTGATAGACAAGTGCCATAAGTTGAGGAGGCTAGATCAAAGCTTCAGAGGCTCCAAGGAGATATGATACCTCATTGGAAGATTCCCTAGTTTCAATGACAGAGGAGGAAGCTAGTCGGAAGGACTGGGATATGGATCTTTTTCCTTCAGACCAGAAGGGAAGTTAGTGGTGAATTCAAAATTGATCTACAAGATCAAACATGCTCATGATGGCATCATAGAGATGTGAAAATCTTGGTTTGTGTCCAGAGGATTCTCCCAACAAGAGGGAGAAGACTATGATGAGACACTTGCTCTAGTAATCAGAAGAAGTATACATAGAGCAACAACAAGATACATGAGAAGGAGTCTCATGTATACAGAGTGAAGAAAGATTTATATGGGCCTAAGTGGACACATAGGACATGGTATGCTAGATCAGAGAGTTTCATGATGAGCTTGGGCTTTACCAAGAGTAAAGCAGATTCCAACCTGTACTTCAAGGTTGTGGATGGTGGACCAATGTTACTATTATTTTATGTGGATGATCTATTTCTAACAAGAGACAAGAAGCTCATCATTGATAGTAAGAGGAAAATTGTTGCAGAGTTCAGGATGAAGGACCCAAGAATAATGCATTACTTCTTAGGTTTGGAGATATGGCAGAGACCGGATGGTTTTTTCCTCAATCAAGGAAAATATGCAGTGAATATCCTGAAAAGGTGTGGGATGTTGGACTGTAAGGCCATATCTACAATGACAGTAGAAAAACTGAAGTTGTTGTGTGATACAAATTCAAAGACAGTGGATGCCACCATATACAAGCATATGATTGGTTTGTTGATGTACTTAACGAACACGAGACCATATATATGTTATGTGGTGAAGACATTGATTCAGTTCACCTGATTGCGACAAAACATGTGATGAGTTAATTGAAGGGTACAATTGATTATGGTCTCATATATATCTCAAATCGTGAAATAAGATTGCAGGGCTACATAGATTCAAATTTGGCAGGCAGTGTCAGAGACCAGAAGAGTACATCTGGATGTTGCTTCAGCTTGGGATCAGTTATGATCTCATGGCTTAGTAAAGAAACAGGCTTGTGTGGTGCTCGATTTTGCAGAGGCAGAGTATGTAGTAGTGTGTTCAACTTGTGGTGAAGCAGTGTGGCTTGAGAAGCTAATTATAGGATTGTTTGATCTCGAGTTGGAGGAGACCATATCTCTTGTGAATACCAGAGTTGCATAAAGTTGTCAGAGAACCCAGTGTGTCATGACAGGTCCAAGCATATCGAGATTAAGTGCCACTATGTTCGGGACATGGTACAGAAGGGAGCAGTAAAGCTCCATTATATTGCCACTGATGAACATGTAGCAGATGTATTAACCAAGCCCATGTCCAGAGTTAAGTTTCAGTATTTCAGAGACAAGCTTGGAATGGTCTAGAAAGACTTCTCCAGTAGTGAGAAGTGATTGTTTTCTCTAGTAGTAAGATGTGTTCCCCAGTAGTGGGAAGTGATCCCCAGTAGTGGGAGCTACTCGAGCATAATTTGGTACCCCAACGCAGGCTGGTATGTTACCCCAATGTAGGTTGGTACTCCAGTGTAGGCTAGTATGTTACTCCAACGCAGATTGGTACCGTGACACAGGTTGGTATGCTACCCCAGTGCAGGTTGGTACTCCAATGCAAACTCGTATGCTACCCCAGTGCAGGTTGGTACTCCAATGCAGGCTGGTATGCTACCCTAACGTAGGTTGGTACTCCAACGCATGATGGTATGTTACCCCAGTGTAGGTTGGTACTCCAAAGCAGGTTGGTATGCTACCCCAATGTAGGTTGGTACTCCAACGCAGGTTGGTATGCTACCCCAACGCAGGTTGGTACTCCAACACAGGCTGGTATGATACCCAACTCAGGTTAATACTCCAACGTAGGCTGGTATGCTACCCCAACGTAGGTTGGTATGCTACCTCAATGCAGGTTGGTACTCCAACGCAAGATGGTATGCTACCCCAATGCAGGTTGGTATGCTACCCCAACGCAGGATGGTATTCTACCCCAACGCAGGTTGGTATGCTATTCCAACGCAGGCTAGTATGTTAACCCCAATGTAGGTTGGTATGCTACTCCAACATAGGCTAGTACACTACTCCAGTAAAAGTGCATAACTTCCTATGATATATAGATCCGTGATTGACAACAAGACAATGACCAAGTGTACATAAGCGCAGAAGCAGTGATGATGATCATGCTAAGAATAATACCTTCCTTGCTAAGAGGGAGTGTTGAAGTTTGAGTAGCTTCAGAATATATACTTATAGTATTTGACCAAGACAAAACCCTAAAGAATATTATTATGTTATATTTGTTAAGATGACCCTATTGTCCCTTTGTAAAAGTATGCCCTATTGTGCCTTGAAAAGTTAAATGAAAAATAAAAGGGTAAATTGACAGGTCAACCCAGACCTAATTTTAGGCTGGCCAAAATACTATTTATAAGGGAGGCTAGTGCCTCATTTGAACACACACACACACTAGCTTTGCAACTAAGAAGATAAGTGCACAAGTCTTAGAGGAAGACACTACTGTAGCTATTAGGTGACGTTGTGGAGGTTCTTGGTTTACTTCTCAGTTATATCTTGGTTATGTGGTGCACTACTCTTCACTAGTCAAGGGTTTGAGGAGGATCCTCTACTTTGTTAGTTATCTCGTGGAGAGAGGCATTGTTCTTTATTGGTGAATCTATATTAAGGAAGTTTGTTAGGTTTTTCCCCTGGAGGGTTTTCCCAGGGTAAATCTTGTGTATGTTGTGGATGCTATTTTTTTAGTGATCCTTTATATGCATTTATTGTGCTAATGGTTAAAAGTAAAAGAACACTAATCTAATTAAACTGCTTAAGATGAAAAATTCAACACAGAAGATGTCCCGACAACCATGGTTCATCAGACGCCAGATAGGTCTCAATCAATGATTCTCTCGATCCAAGAGAATAACAAGCAAGCCCAACACGTAAAGATCTTGCTCCAATTAAAATCTCGCCATTTACCTCACTGCAAATAGTCGAAGCAACTCAAGTTACAAGTTTTCCCAAACCTTGTAATCTCCACAAAACTTGTCAATAGGCAATCTTAGCAAAGTTGTCAACAATGAAGCATTGATGGTTGAGGCAATGAAGTGTCATATGTTAAAGCATTGAAGTACACTTGAAGTAAAGCCTCGTTGAAAGGTTGAAGAGCCTTGAAGGTAGGTCATTTAAGCCCTAATTGTTGAACTTGGCCCACATTGGAACTGGTAGGACCACCTATAAATAATCATCCCTCCTTCAAGCGTGATTGATCCCACACAATGTATTCCAAGGTAATATGGTTCATTATGGAATCATCATGGTTTTAATGGGTCCACATGCTTGCAAGACCAAGAAATAATTAAAGGCGCTCACCCATGTGTTGGAGGGAAAGATGGTTTTGAAAATTGTTTTGAATAGAAGAACCCATTCATGGCCACATCGAATTCGCATTTAGGTACGATGAATTCCACACTATGTGCAACTCATCTTGAATGGATTAGCGCTAAGGAAATTGTGAATAGTTGGAAACCGATATAAGTGTTTGCTGAGTATCCTTCCCGACGTTGGAGGAAAAAGGAGAAATGGTACTCATTGGTCAACAATTCAAGTCTTGAAATCACTAGTTGGAGCATTGCGTAAGTGAGATGAGTTTAAGTAAATGTAACATGGTCATATTATAACCATGATCCTTCATGGGACAATAAGGGCGTTCAAGACCTCAAACAAACCATATAAAACAAAAATTAATTTGGTGTTTGGTGTGTTGTGGATTGTGTGATCTGGGATTTTTGTTTTGAATTAATATTCAATTATAGGAATGCACAAAGAGGTATGAAGTGCATGGGGTATAGAAGAAACTTGGGGTTATTTCCCTTCATCTGCAATTACAGGTTATGCGTAGGAAAAATGTGATGAAGGGTTTATGCAGTAGAGTATCTCATGATGGTTCTATGCAGGAAACAGAGGAGTAATGTGCTTGGTTTATTTTTATTTGTTCTAAGAAATTACATGTAGCGCTAGATGTGCAAAAACCCTGAAGTGTGAATCAACTGGGGATTCCAATGTTTGCGTAAAATTTTGGGGCTTGTCCATCTTTTGTATATTGTAGGTACTCGTTGGAAGAAGATATTGAAGCCCTAAATATATTACAACAAAGGAAACTAATTTACAAATATCACAAGCAACAAGGAGCAATGTGACAATGGGGTTTTGTAGAAGTGTGTCTTGTGTTGCTGTATGAAAAGGCTTGGGTTGTGTTTCCTTTGAAATCGAAAATAGCAAAGGATTCAAGTATGAATTGATTACAAGTCCAATGGTCAATGGGGATCAGGTCGTTATGATCTTGAGAATGCAGAGACAAAAGGGCACAAAGAATAATGCGAGAATATGGTATAAAAGAACATAATACATCTGGTTAGTTGCTCTGTTGCAAAGGGTTGGGGTTAGTACATTGTGATGGACACAACTTCAAAACCTTGTTGATCTAGTAACAATAGCAGTAAAGTATTGAATGAAACAACTGAGAAGGATGTGATTGAATCCAATAGAGAGAGGGAAAATACAAGACTGGTTGTTGAGCCAGAGGTCTAGAAACAAATGTGATTGGACAATTGGTTAAGGCAACTACAAGATTAATGAATAAATGAGAATATAAAAGTGGCAGTTGTTGGAATGATAGAGAAGTTGTGTAAGTGAAGAATGAGTGACATGTATTGATAAAGGCTTTGTTGTTTGATGCTAAGTAGAAAGAACAATAAGTACATGAACAACAGTAGGAGGCTTGAAGTCTGTTATAGTAGCAAAGAATGGCTTCACGCAGAAAATAGAGAAGATTAACAATGATTGTAAAACTTGCAGATAAGGGTGGTAGGGTGGTGCAAGGGTAGGAGACTAAGGTCTCCTTCAAGTTGGTGCTTGAGAATCATACATGTTGGTTCTTTTATTCAATGGTGGTAGGGCGGTGCTTGGGAAAGGATTGATGCCCTTAGCATATCAGTGGCTACAGAAGTAGGTTGGAGCTTGCATATGAAAAGGATGGAGCAAGGGATATTGAGTTGGTGCTAAAGAGAATTAGTGTCCTTATCCTAGTGACAGGTTCGAGCCTGTATGCAAGTTGGATATTTCTTGTGAAGGTTTTATCCTTCACCAAACCAGTCAGTTGGAGCTGGCTGCAACATGTTGAAATCTGTTTTGCAATTTGGTGCTTGCAGTGAGGGTTAGAGCCTTCACCAAATAGGTAAATGGGTGCTTACTGTAAACAGGTTGAAATTTGTAATTTGTGTAAGTTGTAGCTTGCATCAGAGATGGGTGTCCCTCTCAAGTCAGAGCCTGGTATTGTATTGAATGAATTATAAAAGAACATATTTTGTGGTTTTCTCCCGTTTGGGTTTCCACGTAAAATTTATGTGTACTGTTCATGAATTTACGTGATTGTTAAGATTTTATGTATTAATGATGTGTGATTAAAGTGTGAAATATTGTAAAAAGTATACAGTACTGATTCACCCCCGCCCCCTCTCAGTTCTGCTAAAGATTCCAACAAGAATTACCTATAGTTTGAAGGGAATCATCGTTCTAACAATAAAGGGGAAGATGTGGCAAGCGGACCCAAACTGAAACAACTAAAGGAACATCATTTTCCAGGTTTAAGTTAGGTGACCATTTGTTCAAGTACATATCCCTTTCTCCCAATAAGTAAGGGTCACTCCAAAAAATCAGATCTCTATCCTCCTTGTGTTCAAAGAGAAAGGCAAAAAAAACCTGACCATAGAAAAAGTGATTCAAATTTCCTTTGATGAGAGGTTTCCAAATTTTCTAAATCCATGCACCAATATTTTTTGGGGATGGCCATATCTTGGTGAACTACCCAACCAACTATTCATCAGCTAAAGAAAGATCTTTATGCTTGAATGAGGTCGAGGGAAGCTTGAATTTTGACATTTCTTCAAGTTTTTTCACAAAGCGCGAAGGTTGAGTCTTGGCATTTTTATTGAGGAAGAAACCATAGCGTGGAATATTGAGGCTTCTTCATCGAGAGGGGGTCGTCGACCCCCTCCCCCAATTGCACCATTCATCACTCAGAGCCACCTTGCATTATGGTTTCAAGGGGGAACTAGAGTGATTTTTTAAGAAAGATTGTGAATGGATGGACACTACTAGGGTAATTTCAATGTGTTATGATTGTAAGGAATATTGAGTCCATGGACCATATATTTATTAGTTTATTCTTTGCTCCTTTAGTATGGGGATGGTTCCATCAAAGAATGAGATGTAATATTCCCCACTCAGTGGATATAGTTATGTTTCTTTGTGTAGTATATCAAATCCATGCTACCACAAGGAGGAAAGAGATTTATCACTCAGTTTTAGGGAAAAACTAAGAAACCCTAAGGGAGAGTAAGAGAGCAAGAGAAGAGAAGGGAAGAAGGACACTAGATTAATTTTGGTTTCACTCTTAATTAGTTATCTAGGGGTATAGTTTAATTAGTGTACTCCAACTAGGATTTCTAAGAAGTAATTAAGAACAAATTAACAAAGGAAATCGAGCTCCTTAGTGAGATAATTAAAATAAGTGTTGGAAGATGAAATTGAGGAGAAATGAAATTAACTTACCTAGATGAGCATGTTATATTTTAGGGTTCAACCCTAACTGAAGCTGACCTAAGGCTATTTCCCCATCTCCTTTTGAGATAATTAAACTAAGTGTTGGAAGATGAAATCAAAGAGAGAGGTAATGAACTCACTTGTATGAGCGTTCATAAATGTTAGGGTCTACCCTAACCTCCCTATTTAAGAGTACTTATGAGTTAGTTAATTTATGTATAAGGCCATCTTCTTTGAATAAGGCCCACTAGGTAGTTGGTGTGTGATTACTCAATGTAAAAGGGTTATCTTTATTAAATAAGGCCCACTAGGTAGTTGGCGTGTGGTTACTCATTGTAAAAGGGTTGTGTTTATTAAATAAGGCCCACTAGGTAGTTGATAATCATTAATAATGGGACCACAAATGGATTAGGGTTTGGGTAGCGAGAATCTATTTATAGAAATAGGAAGTTATGTAATATATTATTAAATATTTTCATTGCATTTAAGATTTGCTCAATTAGAGGTTGGGTCCTCAAAGAGGCCTGTGAACATTGTTCTCCTTCTAAGTTATCAATATAAGGGTTAACATTTTACAAGGTCAATACTCGTGTTTTTCCTATTTTACTTTATGCAGTTTACATTTCTTTTGATTTTTTCGAGAAGAAAAAAGCATAACTTTTATTAAGAGAAATAAAAATTACACTATGAATAATGCATACAAGGAGCATGCATCTAGTCTGGAAAATGATTCCAACCCTAAGAGGAATAAAATCCCAGCAAAAAATGGCGCTCAAAGAGTGGCCTAAAAAAATGAAGTCTGTAAAGAGAATAACCACCAATATCAGCCACAAAAAATGGCAGAAGTAGAACAAAAGAGAACCTGGACGGACCAGGCCAGAGTGGCAAAAAACCCCCTCAGAAAACAGATCCAGAGGGACAGCAAGAGAAACTTGCAACCACGGGAGCAGAAACCAGAAATTGCATGCCTTAAACGAACCTCAAAGTGATGACCAGACTCAAAAATCAAAATTGCACGCCCAAAAAAGAAGGATCTCAAAGTTCTAATTCAAACCCCGAACAAAAACCCCAACCTCCACTACAAAAAACAGACTCGATGGGGACGCAGGGATCCCTAGCCACCAAGACCATTGAGAAAAACCTAACATCGCATAAGCCCTGAACAAAACAGCTAGGATGGATTGGTGAGTTACAACCCCAAAGAAAACTTCTGAAAACTCCAACACACACTTAAAAGTTGAAGAAAGAAATACAAACAACCTTCATACAATGGATCAGGACCCAAAAACATAGATTTGAGTTAACATTTCAGAGAATAAAATCATGGGACGACGACCTTGCAAGACAGATCCACACCAGAGACGAGGCCTCGAAGTAGATCCAAGTTGAACTCTGCGAGCAAATGTCAGCGACATCTAGAGATCAACACCCCGTAGACAAAAAACTCTACATGGACTAGATCTGGGGTAAAAGGGAGCTCATATACGCACACTAGAAAAAACATAGACCATAACCGCTCTAAAGAGAGCGCTTCCTCCAATAAAAAACACCAGAGAATATTCGCTCCAATAGGGAGCACGACCACCACCTAGAAGAAAAAAAACTCTACTGTCCAAAAACAAGGCCGCATGAAGGAGGACACAACTACATGAGGGGGAGGGGAGAGGCTAGTACAACCCAGACTATGACTAGGAAATCCCTAGCCACAACCCCCATCCAAGAGAATTGTAAGATTCACATAGGCTCAAAACATTGGGCCAACACAAAGTAAATTAAATTGTTTACATTTCTTTTGATATTCCTCATAATTCACTATTTATGTTAATCAAGTACACTATAAGTGGTATTGGAGCTCTTTTTTGTGCTAACATTTTTTTTCCAGGTTATAAAGTTCGGGGAAAACCTCGAGTACTTCCCCTTATTTCGAGGATGGTGCCCATGGTAAACCCTAGAATCTTCAGGGCACAAGGCCAGTCGACAACAAAGCTCGAAGCCATTATAATAATATACTTGTTAAGACCTCAACATGTCACTTGCGAGAATTGAACCTGGGTGGGGAGGATAATAATCATTCCTCCCAACCACCCTAGCCAAACCCAATCGACAATTTTTTTGTGTTGACATGCACCCAAATTTAATTTAATTTAATTTTATTAATTGATTGATTAATCTTTTGTTTCATGCTAAAGATGTGTGTTGGCACGTTTAAACATAGGTATTTTTCATTCGATGGGTAAAACTACTTCTGGGAAACATACATGCATGGATTTAAAGTGGGGTCACCTAGTTGGATGCCCTTGTACACCTCTATTGGTATTTGATGAGTGTTATTGCATCAAACTAAATATGTTTATAGATTCTATCTTCTGCATACTCTCATGAGTATCAGAAACCCCCTAAGAATACCTAAAACCAACCCTACAAAATTATTTCTTCTATTTTGTCACTATGGTACACTAAGCACAACACTTGAGGATATCATGCTTGTGTACCTGGGAATCATGTAGTGTGACTAAGGGCATAATCAGTCCCCAATTAGATTCATGAAAGACCAATTGAGTACTATTGTTGGAAACCCACGGTATATCAAAGAGTTATAGTGCTTGACACTCATATACTCTTAGGACCTTTTCAAATCTTAGCCTTCATAATGCAGTCAACATAATTCCTACATAGTTGAAAATATTAGGAATTTGACATTTCACCACTATACTAATATTCAATACCACATGCCTTTGGATATTTAAAACAATTCGAGAGATTTCTCAGACCCTTCTTGGGGACCCATCCCAACAAAATCTCTGTGAAAAGTTAATCATGTTGCTATAGATCTTTGGTAAGCCTCTCGATGAACCCAACTCACCCAAACTGGACCTATCACAAAATCATCCTTGCGTGAAGGTAATTACATTGATTTATCTTGGAAATAACCCTTTTGGTGGACCCAAGTGGTCTCATCATTGCCACAAGATGGAGAACAAACTCAACAACCTTAAAGGAAAATTTAACAAACTTCTAGACCTAGAAGAAAAACTCAATAACCTCAATAATCTCATTCAAAATTTCCACTCTGACCTCCATGCCAACCTCAACCATTAAAACTCCACTTCAAAAACCTCCATTGATAGTCAGTTGAACATTTAGGATGAACATATTAGGCCAATGGATCATGGGGATTCTTTGGCAGAACACAATCATCATAAAGGATCATCCTTTCGTGACACTCCCAACAATAGGATGCACAAATTCCCTAAGATCAATTTGAATAAGTTATATGGCTCATATCCAATGAAATGGGTGGGCCAAATGGAAACATATTTTTCGCTCCATGGTATTGATGATGAACGATTGAAACTCCATGTGAGGGTGCTATATCTAAACAAGGAGCATTAACAATGGTGGTAATGGCATATGAAAGCAAATATGGGGTACACTACATGGGTCCAGTTCGTGAAGGCCATTTATGATATATTTGAAACCGACACCCATTTTTTGGGTATGCTAAACAAGTTGTGCCAAAATTGCACCATAGAAGAATTTATACCTGACTTTGACAAATTATCTATCAAAAGAGAAGGTAAAACTATTGAGTTCTTCAAGAAGTGTTTTATCAACAGTCTTAAGGAGGAATTAAAGCATATGTTTTGATGTCCTTCCTAGTTACTTGGTTGGAGGCATCTCAACTAACAAAAAAGGCCCATGTGGTGGTCACTTCCCTAAACAAATGACCCAATTTTGTTTCCATGACAACATCCTCCTTTTATGCCTACTAACATTCCACCTATTTCTCAACTCTTATGGTTCCACAAGTTGACCCCAACAGAAGTAGCATACCATCAACATCTTAGCAACTACTAACATTGTGATGATTTTTTTTTCCAGAGGGCATATATTTAAGGAACATAAAATATTTATCATAGATATGACCTCATTAGGCATGTCTGAGGAAATTTTAGAGGATGACATGAAAGAGATCGAGCTATCTAAGAATACACAGGATGAAGTACCCAATCAGGAGCCTCCTTGTGAAGAACCCTAAATTTTCCTCCATAATTTGTCGTTAATTACAACTCCCAAACCTTCCTAGATACAATACAAGGTTGCAGTGCCACTTTTGGTGTCATAGCATAGTGCATTTTTTGGGGAAAAATCAAGTTTGTATGATGAAAAATTGTTTGGTCATATTCATGTTGTCACAAAGTTGTTTTTTACGATGTTTGCTTTGTACAATGTCATATTATCGACAAATTATATGATGGTACTTCTCGTCATTTCGAGGATGGTACCTAGAATAAACCAGATTCTGTAGAAGCTCGAGGCTTTGTCAACAGGGCTCAAGGCCATTATAACAATATACTCATTAAGAGCTCAACATGTCACTTGGAAGAATTGAACTTTGGTGGGCAGAGTAATAATCATTCCTCCCAACCACCCGAGCTAGACCCAACTAACATAATTGTGTCCTATTGCGTCACAAGTGTGTTGTATTCATTTAAATTGTGTTTAACTTGGATCATGTTAGCATCACAAGTGTATCCTACTAACACCATAGGTGTCGTATTCATTTAATTATGTCTAACTTGGATTGTGTTAACATCACAAGTAAGTTGTTTTAGTATCAAAACCGAGATGTAATTATTATTGACAATTTAATTACTTTTTAGATTTTGTTCTTATTTATTATTTCATTGTTATTCTTACCTTAAATATTATGAATTCTTTAATTATCATTATTAATTTAATTATTTTTATTAATTTTTTATAATCACTATTTGATAATATTCAAATATTGATGAGATTGATGGTTAATATAAGTTGATTTTAGAGTATAGTAATCATGAGAGAAAAAACAATGTATAGATAAATGCAATTATGAAAATTTACCCCACTAGCATTCAATGAATTTCACACCATGAGGGAAAAAAACCATGTTTCTATAAATGCAATTATAAGATTCCACTACACTAACTTCAAATGAATTTCATGTCATCAAAGCAAAAACCATCTATATATAAATGCAATGATGAAAGTTTAAATTAAATCGTAAAATAACCATGTAATTTTTTGTGCTTGTAAACAAGTGGTACACTGTCGACATAGGGAAATGTCAATTTTGTATATGACATTGCATGAAAAACATGCACACATATAAGTAAATGAAATGCATTTGACATCAAAATTTGATTGAATTATAGTTAGTTCCCTCCTCATCTTCGTCCCTATACATAAGATAAGATAAGATCAATTAAGTTTATCAATGTCTAACAAATAACCACAAAACTAGGTCAATGGTACCAATGGATTACATCAAAGAAAGGTAACAAGTTAAAGCATATCAAAATAAACAACAACAAGCATACCAAAATCAATAACTACAAACATATATTATTTATTACCCTATGCTCATCCTTCTTATAAAATCAACAACTTTTGCATGTTCGTTTTCTTCTGTCAAGATAGTTCTTCATTTATGTTCATCATCATCTATGTGCCCTATGCTCAAACATTAATGTGCATGTCATAAAACAAATAAGTACCATGAAAGTTGTAACACATTGGATTCAATTACACTCTAGATTTCATTGAAAAAGAAAGATAAATCGTACCAGTGCTAAAAATGCTTAGATTTACTATGACCAAGACCCCTAGAACTTGATCCTTGCTACACCATATTCAAGTAATCCATATCTAGGTTATGCTCTTTTTTTTTTTGTTATATGCATTATAAACATTGTAATTTTTTTTAATATTTTCTACAACATAAAACATACCATAGTAAGTAACAATTAGAATCATAAATTCAACTCTTCATAAAATAAATACGTATTTTCCAATATTATATAACAATCATAAATTATGTAATTGCAACTCATGATGGGCTTCTTGCTACTACCTTTCATCCATGCTTGCAAAGTTCAGGAACTCAACACTTGATGTAGTTACTATGTTCATCACAAGGTTGAATTAAAGATTTCAATTGAAAAAGATGAAAAATTGAGCATTGTATGGAAGATTTATAAGCTAATGCCAATGAAAAATGATTTGGAGGAGTTAAGCCGAAATGTCGCTCATCCAATCATTCTTACTTGCACCAATTTATTGGAGTTAGTTACTATTGAACCTGACATAGAAATACTAGTAAAAAGTGTTGATACTCAAGTCTAGACAATTGTTGACATCCATTCAAAATTTAAATGATTCATGTCTACATATTTATAGTTTCTCACACAAGGGTTCAAGTGTAGACGACACAAATCACATACATAAAATTGGGAGAGGCCATGATTAATAAACTTGTTTTGTAGGTTTATATGATATTGGAATGTCTAAGGTTATAGTATACCGGTTTGATGAATCTTTTCTAAAGATGGATTAGATAGGGTTTGATGTGCATCTCCAAAGATTTTATGGAAATATTAAATTCTTAACCTTTATGCATCCAAAAGCAGATAAAAGGGAAATAATTTTGATTGATGATAAAAATAGGGTTTTGGTGGTGGATCTCCATTAGTAGAAAATGACAAAACCTAGACTAATAATTATTCCTTAAGTTGTTTTAGTAGCTAGTGTTTATGGGGGCAAATCATTTTTATTTGTCTTCCACGAGTTGTTAGACAACGATGGGGAGTTGGAAGTAGCTATTGTCTCTTCTGTTGAGGTGGACATATGCGTGTTGTTCGATGTCATAGACTACTTGAAGACTATTTTCTTAAACACAACCATCGAAGATTTGGAAGAGCTTCGAGTGAAATTGTGTTTTTTCAATCACAAAGTCACCTTGTTTTCTTTAAAGTATCATTTTTTTATAACATCTATTCTCTAATCTTAACAACTATGCCAGTGAAGGAAGTCATACAATTGTAAAAAATACAAAGTACAAAAAAAATGGTATATCATTGTCTCAAGAAATAAAAGTTTCTAGATTTTGTCCCCCGTCGCAGTGTATTTTTAATACCATAGTTTTTACAAGTTTAAAACTAGTCCTAGACTATTCAATGAAATTAAGAAGGATGTTTTTATTGTCAAACACAAAAGTTATTTATGGAAGATGCAATGAGCATGCATGTAAGGATTACTTAAAAAATCTTCTTTGACAAATGGAGTTGGAAAAGGGTAAAAGTTTCTCAAATAATTGGATTCAAATTGAAGTAAACAACTTTAAATAATCGATATATTGGGGCTTAGTTGATCTACTGGGCTTCGAAACTAAGTCACCTATGGGATCATGGATTCAAATGCTCGTTTGTCTTGTTCTAATACAAATAAAATGTGCTACAAACAATTCATTTCTTTCTCTCAAGGATGGAATTCAAATACCTGCATATCTGAATTATGCAGGTAACTTATATCTAACAAATCTAATGAGTCATGCGAGAGCAAGTGATATGAAAAAATGATATCCTGAATTGCCTTCTTTTGCAATCCCTCTGATTCAATACATGTAACAAACATGGCATCACCAACATAATCTATGGTCTTGCCAAAGAGCTGGAGGATTGTTTTGACCAATATAGGGGTAACAAAAGCATGATCACCTTGCTTCTTGAATACTACATGCATGATTAATAACACCCACATGAAACTTTAAGAGAATGAGAGAAAATGAGATGCACAAAAATAGGAAGTAGAAAGTTGAAATAATCTATTATTCTAAAACCAACTTGGTGGAACAATAAGGCAGGGAGTGAAACAATGTCGAAAAGACTCGATAGGTTATTGGTCTCGATTCCATTACTGCAGTAGGTGGGTAGGTATAGGTCATGGATTGAGGAAGGTAGGATTTCAGATCATTCCCTAATCTTCTCGCGATTTGAAAAAAACAATAAGAATCTAGGGATCCCCTTTAAGTTCAACTCAAATTGGTTTGAGGAGGAAAATTTCCAAGAGATTATGTGGCAGAATTAGAGATGTTACAATCAAAATATTAAGAGTTCAACAAATGAGCAGTTTGTTGCTTCTTTAAGAGCTATAAAAGAAAGGTTAGTGGCCTGGGTGGGTGAAAGACACAAAAATAGAGACAAAAATCTTAAGGAGATTGAATTTGATATAGGTGAGGTGTTCAAGAATAACACAACCAGATTTTTTGGGGAAGATGAATGGGCTAAGTTGAAACACTTATAATATAGGTAAAGGAAATCATTGGAAAATATATGGAGAGGTTGAATGGAGATTGAAAAGTAGGGCTACATGGCTGGAATTAGGGGATAAGAGTACAATTTTTTTTCATAAATTTTCCAATCATTGTAAAAGTGTTAATACCATTTAGGAGATGGAAAATGAGGATGGGGCCATTGTAAGGAATTTTAGAGATTTAATTGACTTAGGTGTGAAACACTTTGGAAATATTTACAAAGAGCTAGCAAGAGACAATATTGCAAAGATCATTAAACTTACTTCTTTCTTCCCACGAATCGTGATAGAAGAGGATAACAATGAAATATATGAGGAAATCCCTAAGAATGAGTTATCAAATTTCCTTTCCACATTTAAGAAGGACAAGACTCATGGTCCTAATGGTTGGATAGTTGAGTTCTATTTGGGATTTTTTATTTGTTAGGTGATGATATATTAAGGGTGGTGGAGGAGGTCAGGATTATCAGGAAGGTTTTGGGATCCTTCAACTCTACCTTTATTGCATCGATTCCAAAGGTCAATAAGCTTGGAACCTTTGATTTCTTTAGGCCTATCTCCCTTTGTAAATACATATACAAGATCATCTTAAAAGTGTCCACTGTTAGATTGAAGAAACTCCTCTCTAATACTATTTCCCTGAAACAATTTGGCTTTTTAGAAGGGAGATAGATCCATGAAGCTATTGGTTCTACACATGAAGGTATACACACAATCCAAACAAAGAAAATGCCAACCATGGTATTAAAACTAGATCTTTCCAAGGATTATGATAGGATTGATTGGTTATACTTAAGGCTACTATTGATTCATATTTATTTTAATTTGGTCGTTGTCAATTGGATAATGGGCTATGTCTCCTTTGTATCATTTTCTATTCTTAGTAATAAGTATGCATATTCATTCTTGACTCTAACAAGAGGGCCAAGACAAGGATGCTCTTTTTCTCCCTATTTATTTTTACTGGTGGTAGAGGGGCTCAGTAGGGCTATTCAAGAAGACAAAAGAACTAGATTCATAAGAGGGGTATATTTGGAGGGGACACACTACTCATCTTTTATTTGTAGATGATGTAGTGTTTTTCACTAATGGTTCTCTCGTTGAAGGAAAAAAGTTATAGGAGATACTTCATATGTATTGTAAGGCTATATGCATGGAGATAAATTTCCATAAGTATTCAATAAGTTTCAATTATATGAGTGAAGAGATACAAGGTTCTTTGAAGAAAGTATTCCCTTATATAAATACGAATTTAGATGTTGGAATTAAATACTTGGCTTCCATTCTGAAACAAATGGTTATAACAAACAAGATTGGCATTGTCTTATAGGTAAAGTTGAGAGGAAAACAAACTTTTGGTGTAATAGGCACCTGTATTAGGGTGGGAGATTGACTCTTGCTAATATTGTGTTGGAGGCAATTCCCTTGTTGGCATTCCTTAGCACACATCCACAAAGGGGTCCTTGAGAAGAATAGGAAAACATGTTATAATTTCCTCTAGAAAGGGAACTTGGATTAGGGAGGAGATCATCTTATCAAATGACAAACCCTTGCTTAACTAAATAGTAAAAGTGGTTGGGGTCTCAAACATATTCATTTGTTTGGAAATGATTTTGCTAGCAAAAGTCTTTGGAACCTTATCAAAAGAGAAAGTATATGGAAGAGATTAATCATGAAAAAATATCTCAGTCCAAGATCATTGTTGGAATAGATTAGAAGTGATAGAAAGAGCAATAAAATTATTTCTAATATTTGGAAAGCCATGGTTTTAACCTTCCCCATTATTGGACATTTTCTAGCCTGAAATGTTGGTAATGAAAGACTTGTTTGTATTAGAGCTAATGCCATGTTAGGCTATGGAAATGGAATATTCCTTTTAGAGGAGTTGACTCAACAATTACATGATCAAGGTATATTTACATTAAATTATATAGTTGATTAGGACTCTACAGATTTGTAGCATCGGGGTTAGTTTTTAGCTAGTGGTTTGTGTTGATGTTTTGGTAGTAGTGGAAGGTATTCCCTCCTGGACAACTTTTCCTAGAGAAGAAGAAGAGTCCAAGAAGTCAAAGGAAGACCATTGAACAGTTCAAGAACACCATGGAAGAGAAGTCAACCCACAAGAAAATAATAACGTGGAAATATAATTTCCAGGAAGAGAAGTTGGTCCCAAATAGGTGCCCATATCGGTATAAATAGAAGACTAGATTGTTTCATTTGTATAGTTAGACAATTCTCTTTTTGCAGTGCGCACTAGGCAGTTAGCAGATGCAGTTGTAGCAGTTTCACTATTTCTGGATTTCTGGTTCTCTTGGAGAAATGTGCCACACTTAGGGAAGGATATTCTTGGTGATTTCTCTTATGCGCTACCTCTAGAAGAGTTGTGCTAAGGTTGTGTGGTGCTACCCAGTTGCGTCATGCCAGTTGTTAGCTGCAGTTTCAGTTGCTAGTTGTGCCAGTTCTGTGGTGCGCTATCTTACTTTAGTGATGTGCCTATCTTGTGCCAATTCTATGGTGTTTCTTAGTTGTCTACCCTCGCTAGGGTTTGAAAAAAAAAAGAGATAAATATTTGTTATCAGGGTTTCTTCATTTTTGGTTTTCTCTTATGAATAGAGCTTGTTCATGGTTGTATTGGGATACTACAAAGATTCTCTCTAAGAAAAGTTGGCTAGGTTTTTTCCTGAGTTTGGGGTTTTTCCAGGATAAATCTTTGTGTCTTCTTGTGCTTGTTTATCTCCTGCTTATGTATTTTAGTATATGGTTATTAAATGTTAAAAGAAGATCAAAATTCTATTGTAAATTGATCTGAAAATAGAAGGCTGACTTGTTATGCTATGCAAGCACCCTCTACTTCATTAAAATAAACTTTACAAGACCTTGCTTCATGTGTATAAATATGCAAGATAAACTTATGTGTTAAGTTCATGTATCTTCTTGTAAATGCTTATGTGTGAGAATATGTTCTTTTAGATGGTTAAATATGTACTTGAAATAAATACACAGCAACACAACTTGCAACAAATAAACCATCAAACTTACAACAAGAACAACATGATAAAGGAGTTCACCCCCCTCCGGGCTACATCTCCTTGAGCCTCCATCAATGGACTTGGCTCTTTGGGATTAATTAGTCAAAAGTTCTTTTACAAGATGCTGCTCAACTCCAATGGAAAAAAAGACTGTACCATTGAGATCAGAACACATAAAAACCCCAAAAATGACTAATACAACTC
>JZKD02S0058963.1:634880-681643 GCA_000966675.3 Picea glauca | reverse complement strand
AGTGGGGTAAAAGGAGGTTGCCCCCTCGAAGAGGCTTATTATCTGAAATTATCTCTTTTTCAAGGCGTTGAGTACTTATTCTGAGGTTTTTCTATGCTATATTGATATTTGGTTCATAACAAATCTTGTGCTACAAGATGATCATAACGTATTCATAAGACTATGGTGGTGTAGTCATACGACTATGGTGGTGTAGTCATAAGACTATGGCGGTAGTCTTGTACTATTGGATGATCATAACGTAGTCATAAGACTATGGTGGCATAGTTGTAAGACTATGGTGATAGTCTTGTACTACTGGATGCTTATAGCATAGTCGTGAGACTATGCTGGTAGCCTTGGGGCTACTAGCTTCTTGTTGCGTAGTCATGAGACTATGGTGGTAGTCTTTCCCTTGCCATGTGAAATGGATGGGTGTGAATGGGATTACTAGAAGAACACATATTTTAAGAATACCTCCCTAGTTAAGAGGGAGTGTTGATGTTTTGGTAGCATCAAGAGGTATTCCCTCATGGATAAATTTTCTTAGAGAAGAAGAAGATTCCAAGAAGCCAAAAGAAGACCATTGAATAGTTGAAGAAAACCCTGAAAGAGAAATCGACCCAAAAGAAAATGATAAAGTGGAAATATAATTTCCAAGAAGAGAAGTCAACATACATAAATAATAAAGTAAATTTGAAGACCCAAAATAATAAGTCGACCCCAGACATATGCCCAGATTAGTATAAATACAAGACTGGATCATTTCATTTGTATATTCAGACAATTCTCTTTTTCTAGTGCGCACTAGGCAGCTAGCAGCTGCAGTTGTAGTGGTTTCATTATTTCTGTATTTTTGGTTCTCTTGGAGAAGTGTGCCACACTTGGGGAAGGATATTCTTGGTGCTTCTTGGTGATTTTTCTTGTGTGCTACCTCTAGAAGAGTTGCACTAGGGTTGTGTGGTGATGCCTAGTTACTTCATTCCAGTTGTCAGTTGCAGTTTCTAGTTGTGCCAGTTCTGTGGTGAGCTATCCTATTCTAGTGATGTGCCTATCTCATGCCAGTTTTGTGGTGTTGCTCAGCTGTCTACCCTTGCTAGGGTTTTACAAAAAGAAGAGATACGTATTTGTTATCAAGGTTTCTTCATTTTTTGTTTTCTCTTGTGAATAGAGGTTGTTCATGGTTGTATTGGGATACTAGAAAGATTCTCTTTAAGAAAAGTTGGCTGGATTTTTCCCATGATAAATCTTTGTGTCTTTTTGTGCTTGTTTATCTCCCACTTATATATTTCAGTATATGGTTATTGAATGTTAAAATAAGATCAAAATGCTATGTTAAATTTAATGCTAATAAAATTTTATGAAAATTTAACAGTTTGGGTATACAAGGACTTTTTCAAATTTATGGACTACATTTTTGGAGGAGTTGAAAAAGGGGCATATTTAGATTAAGGAGGAAGCATACTATATGGGCTGGTCAATTAATAAAATTGGGGGGAACTATACAACTATACTGGGATATATTTCTTTTCAATTTGAAGTGAGGTAGGACACAAAGTGGTGGTGGTCTATGCTGTAGAAGATAAGTTCTCCCAAAAGGTCTATCATTCACATGTGGCTAGCTTTGAGAAATTGATCCAAATTTTGAACGAAATGAATACAGATTATAAAAAGAGTCTTAACACAGAATAACAAAGATACAATAAAACTGGTTTCTATTCAATAAGGAAATAAGCTGAAACTGTAAAATGCAGTGGAAAACAAGCTTGTTGGAATGGTGGCGGCTTATCTCTGAGAAGAGATGTGACGACTGCGCTCATTCGCAATAATATCATTACAATGAGGCTCTGAAGGCCTTTTTACAATAAACAAGAATGCTAAAAACCCTAGACATCCAAAAAATTAACCCTAGGAGATGAAGCACCAAAAGTCATGTGGGCCCTGTTGGGGTAAGTTAGTACATCAACTTCCCGGGGTTGTAACTTTTGCATACGATCTTCGTTTTAGGCGCATGATAGCCCGTTGGAGATATCTATCTGAGGAATACACATGTTTCCATAAAAATCTAATTGTATATATAGTTTGACTGTGGCGATCCCTAAAAACATTTTTTAGGGCCTCAAAATGGCCCTAGAAGTCAGGGTCCCGAAAACTAGAAAAAAACTGCCAAACTGGAAAACTGCCAGAATGAGCCAGTTGGAATAGGTGGGAGGCCACCGACATCCATCTGGATCAGAAATACAATACTAACTTGGGAATTTCTTTAGAAGAGACAGGTACAGGGGCCTAGTTATTGTATTTTATGTTAAGAGTGAATATACCATCTCACATTTGGCCATATTATGTGGTTTACATGTCAGGTGTGGTTGGAATTAGCAAGAGTTTTGGTCTTGGAAATGTTTTGTTTGGGGATAGTATAGAACATTGCTTATAGTTCTGGTCTCAAGGGTAGAAACTCAAGGAGAATAGATCCATACTTGTACCTGTTATTTGGGGTATATCGTTAAATTGCAATGCACTATTTCTTGAAAAAGATATGTTCCTCTATTTTAGGTTTCTGCACAATTAACTACTATATTGCAAGTTTTAAAAAAGGATATAAATGTTAGATTCCTCGACAATTCAGTGTCCTACAAGTTGATAAGTCAATTCCTTGGGACTTCTTTGATAGATCTTTCCAAGGGTATGATCATAAAAGCAGTTCAGGGGGACTATTATTTATGGAGGAGAGACACTACTATAAGTTTAAAGCATGTTTGGGCATTGGTTCAAATGATTACATTGAACCCATGGATCTTATATCATTGATGATGGTGATTGGTGCAAAATGGACCAACATGTTACAAATTTATGGTGACTCGATGATCATGATTAAGTGGATGAACGAGGAACAACAAATACAACACATTACACTACAAACTTTGGCCTTTCAATTAAAAGAGAATATAACTAAGTTTGATTTGATTGCATTCATTCACATATATAGAAAACACAATGTTGTAGCTGAAACATTATCCAAACAATATTGCTACAGAATCCCAATGTTTTGATGGAGTCTCTATTGTAACTAGACTTAATATTTGATCATACTAGTAATTATATATTCAAAGGTTCAAGCAGTCTTTGAGTTAGTGGTTGAAGCTTATTTACTTTTTGAACTTTTGTATTCCTTTGGAAGACTGTAACTATGTTGGGACATTTGGATGTGATTTTATAAAATTTGAAGGGTAGGTTAGTATACGGTAGGTTTTTTGTCAATGGCTAAAATTTTGGACTTGTGAGGTTATTGATTATTTCTCAAATTTTTGTTGTATTTTGTGCTTCAACACTTGAAGAATGTGTTATATATTTTCCCTTGAGTACAAAATGCGATTTTTTTCCTTGGAATTTTTTTTTCTGTCCCATGTGTCAATTATAATGTGTTGCATGATATCATGATTCTCCCGGATCTTACTAAGCACATAAACAACATATGTGGAATTAGTTGTTAATGTCCTATTGGTTACGATGGTTGTGTTGTAATCTAGTTGCAAGGCTAAGGTCCTTGTTTCCATTTACTCTAATTCATCTTGTTGCCCGCCAAGGAGTAGTATATTAGGCATGTCTTGATTGGTTGGGTATTATTCATGTGTTTCTTCTTCTTTCTTTTGAGATATTTCCTTGGTGTGCTCTTTTGGGGACTTCTATGCGAGTCTTCTCCTTAAACACCACCCATGGTTCAAATCTACTTTTTGGGCTTTGTTTATTATGGATTTTATGTTGTATCCTACATGGGTGGGTCCTTTGAGTACTGGTGTTTGGTTCTTGTTTCTTTAGGCTTTTCTCCTATCCCTTTCTCTGTTCCTTTTTACATCGAGGTGATGTGGTGGTCTTCTCCATCTTAACGAGTGTCTTGATGGGTACCTTGTCCCCTTCATCTTAAAATATTTCAATTCATGCTTATGTTTTTGGCACATCTTCTAGCATTAGTAATGCTTCTTGGATAGTAGTGAGATCAATGCCACTCGAAAGTGGTAGTGGGGGGTCTTGTGTTGACTTTGTGGGTGTCCTTGGCTTCTTTGTAATGGGGCCTTTGTTATCATCTCCACTACTTGTTTGATGCCCTAAACACTTATTTATTTGTGCAATTTTCTTTTCTCTTACCCACCTACTATAGAATATCTGACATCTTGAACGTTGGTGGGGTTGTAAGGTCCAATCCTTGTCCATTATCTTTCTACTTCAATGGAAGATCCAATTGTGTCTTATGGATCAACTCTTTTCTATTGCAAGTGTGATTCAATGTGAGGTATATGCTTGGTGGGAGCATAAGTAGGATTGGAATGTTATCAAAGTATTCAATTTCAGCAAGGTCCAAATTCTTTTTTGGAAATAGGAATAAGTTACCAGTTTCTTCCATCAACTTTGTAATTCCCGACCAACTTTATATTTCTATGTTGGCTATATCTTCAATGAGTATGTAGGGCATGGGGTTTACCTCAATTTTATCCCCTCTATGTATAATGGGTTGAACATGACTATTGTCCCTTGTCACCCCAAACTTAATCCAATGTCTGTAGTGGTTGATGATATGCATCGGAAAGCATATCTAAAAAAGTGTTACTTGGAGCATGTTGTTGTACCAATGATTGAAATCTTGATCATTTTTCTTAAGTGATCGTTGTTGTATCTCTAGGGATTGAAACCTATGGAGACCAAGCTATGCTTTGGTTGGCTTGGGTCACGAACTTGTGGTTCCTCCCAGTTAAACATAAGAAAGGATAATTGAAAGAACCCATTATTGAATGTGTTAGCCTTTGTGTATGCTTCATTGATTCCCTCGATGAATTTGTTGAGGAAGAACTAACACTAGTTCTATCATTTGCCTTGGGCACGTGCATTTTTAATGGAGAGAACGTTAAGAGTGCATTCTCCTCTATTATTTTTGCACATGAATATGCATACTAGAATATGAGTGGTTGTGTTATGTTAGGTTACAAAATTACAGCAATAAAGTATTGAAATTTACAACTGACTTTAAGTTTCAACTAGGTTGCATACAAACTTTAGAGGTGTTGTGCATTTTGTATGCAAACCACATAGATCTAATCCAGTAAGAAACAAGATGTCAAGGACTCCGAAATTTGCTATTTAATGATGTAGTAGCAAAGTATTTTACTACCTACGTGTTGAAAATAAGAAATCAACATAGATCCATTCAACATGACATAGAGAAATGATTCTTCTTATCATCTCTTCATACTATTTGGTTGAAGCCAATTGATATATGATATCATTACTTTAATGAAATAATGAATTGAGGTAAACAATGATTTTGTTGTTGCCTCTACATTCACTAATTGAAGCTGGATAGAGTAATAATTTATAGCCATCAAAATAAATAACTCATAAAACCATATGATCAATTACTGTAATCAGAAGCTATAATATCAAGGAATGCAAGCACAATAAATCAAGTTAAATTAAACAAGAATGTAATAGTGTTGAGTTGAACATGAATGTAGTTAAACTAAATTAAACAAAAGTAGATGGTTTATGCTATTCTCCCCTTGAGTGGTCCTTACCCAATGAAGTAATACAAACCATGTTACAAATTATTAAACCAAAGTTGAAGCTAAATATTTATTCAACAATGGTGTAGGAACTACATATATATTAACAAATCTAACAATCTATTCTTTAGCTAAAGAGTTCGAATCAAATTCACAATATCAAGAGTGGAAAATATTGGGAACCTAGCTCTTCCATCACGAATCATATCTATAGTGAATTGCTTTGGATCCTTCAATGGAAGAGCTTGAATGGTTCTATAAATCAAATCCATAAATGTCAGGAGCTTGTCTACCTATCTGAAATCCCACTCAGGAATAATTATGTTTGGAGGTTTGTCTATTTTCTCTCCTAACTAGACCTAATGTAAGAAGTAGTTGAGATTTGGGAATTGAACTCAAATTGGATTAATGGATATGTCTTTGGAGATTGATATCCTACCTAGTCCTCCTCATAAATCAAGTTGACATGATCCCACAAATTCCTCCTTTTGCTTACTAGATCAAAGTGCTTATGAAGTTTTTATAGGTGAAGTAGTTATCTAGGGAATCGAACCCCTTCTTGGTGGATGGCACATGAAATCAATACCAATGATTGGAAAAATAAACTCTGCAACATACCCTAGGTTTTCAATCAATTTTAGCGCATATAGTTTCAATTAGCATAATAACCTCAAATATCCATGACACACGATGCATTCATCGTGTTTCTTTGAAATCAAGTCAAATGGATCCATTTAAACAACATATGTTAAACAATATCTAAATTGGCCAATAAGTTAGAGTTTCAGAATGTATTAGGTATTTGAGGTTTCTAGACCATGAATATGAACAAAAATATATATGAAAACATGAGAAACATTGGGAAATCATGGGGCTCATCATGTAGACTAGTTTTGTTACAATTACTATGATGATGAAACCTTTGGTTCCCCACTCGGTGCCATCCTCACTGTAGAGATCCTTTTCACCTGTGTTTCTTTCTCACTTGTTTTCTTAAAATGTTGTATGGACATTAGGGTCTTCTATGATTAGGCCAATCATGTCTTGCAATTGTTCCAACATGATCAAGTATGGCTTCCCAAGCCATAGGTGGCATTTTATGCAGTTGATAAGAAATTTGATACATCATTGCACCATTGGAGTATTGTTGAATGTTAGGACTTGTAGCAAATTGAATAGTGAGGAAACTTGTAGTGGCTAGAACTCTTCAACTACATCCAATTTGATCTCTATGGCGATCAATTGGACAAGTTGCTTGTAGTGGTCTTCTCATATTTTTAGGAGTTTCTTGTCATTAGAGAAGTCACGCTCTATGATTTGGGTGAACTCGATTATTCCTTGTAAGTTAATGCATTGATAGACCCAAACATCTATTAAATTTGCATATGCTACTCCTTTCCTATTTGGGGTGGTTATGAATATTATCTTATCCATATCTATGATTGATTGAGCTTGGCACCTAAGATAAAAACAAGCAAGTCCCTTAACTATCTATACATTTTCTCATTTTGAGCAATACAGTTGTTCATAAGTTGAAGCTTAAGGATGTTGAAAAACACTTCATGACAAAAGCTTAAGCTACAAGATATGTTATAAGTGTGCAAGATTTGGGGATTTAAATAGACTTACATGCATGATATGGTGTATCAACTAGAATAATTACTAGATTGTGGTCTAACTGAGCATCACTTGCCATAAGTGGAAAATGGTGTCATTACCCAAATGTCCCATCAACCTAGGAGTTACCTATTTTAGCCTACTTTTTTGTATTTTTTATTTTATTTTATTGGCCCTTTTTAACTTGAATCAATAGAATGAATTTATATTATGATGTGATTGACTCAGTTATGGATTAATTTGAGCTTGCGACCTTGTGACAATGTGATACTATGAATTTTCTCAATGTGCATTGATGAACCCAATCGAATAAATAAATTTTTTCCCTTTTGACCGTAGAGGTGGTACCTGGCCTCCGAATTTAAATGGAAGTAACTATAAAAAACAACAAATTTATTGACTATAAAATATAGTATAATAACTTGAATATTAACACTCCTAAAACCTACAATTGGACTCATTATGTTAATTGCATCGTTAAACATTATTGAATGAAATAGAAAATGAAAATAACTCTACAATACAATACTCCCCTTGTAGGAGTGGTGTGTTTACTATGTAAGTGAAGGGGTTTGAGTAGTGGACCATTCACCCACCCCTTTCAAAGAGTTCCATCTAGTTGGGAAAACTCAATAGCTCTTGATGGTTGGATTTCTTTAATTAAAATTGGACCTAGCTACTGCATTGTTAATTTACCTAGGTTCTTGATATATTTACTTTGTACAACAACACTAGGTCCTCTTCGTCAAAGGTTTTATGTTTGATTTGATGATTATGCCAAGCCTTTTCCCAAACTTTCTACACTATTTGATTGTATTGGGAAAGAAATGTATCTTCCTCGAGTTGCAACAACTATTGTAACCTATCTTGTATAAATTGCTCCTCAATCATTTTTGTGGTAGTTACAATCAAGAGACTCGGGATGAGAAATTTGGTAGGTACCACTACTTATTTTCCATACGATAAGTGGAATGGGGTACATCTTGTGATTTTATTGACAATGGTCTTATATGCCCATAGAATTGTTGGTATTAGTGTTGGAAAATTGTTTGTCATTGATGTCAACCTTAGAAGAATCCCTAAAGCAAATCCTAGAAGCCCCTAAAAGTGATGATGATGTGTCCACTTGAAGAAGCCTTGAAGGAGCCTTGACATAAGCGTATATAACTCCAAAGTGGTACCCTTATGGAGTAGCTTTTAAGCATGGCCCTCATGGGATGAGATAACATGTTGTTTTTTCTACATGCCCACTTTGATTTGTACACAAATGGAGCCTTGAAGAAGCCCTAAAACCAAGTGAAGAATCCCCTAAAGTCAAGTGAAGAAGCCCCTAAACTGAGAGAAGAAACCCCTAAATCCAAGTGATGAAGCCACTAAATACAATAGAAGAAGCCCTTAAGTCCAAGTGAAGAATCCCTTAAAGTAAAGTAAATAAGCCCCTAAGGTTGGCCATCCTTAAGGAAGAGGTGCGACCCAAAATTTGCGACCCTTGGTCGCACCCAATCATGTGGAGAAGACTTATATAAATAAGAGGAGCCTCATTTGGCATTTGGATCACACCAATTCAACCTAGCCAAGGAAGAGGAGAAAATTTCAGCCTAGAGGAGAAAATTTTCAAGGGAAGATGAAGTGAAGAAGGGTGAAAGTCCAAGGGAAGATGAAGTGAAGAAGGGAGAAATTTCAAGGGAAGATGAAGTCTTGTGATGATTTGTTCTAGCGTTTTATTTGAAGGTCATCTTGGAATTTTTGATATAACTTTTTTCTAGAACTATATATACAACGAAACTTGGAGGTGTTTTAGAAGAGACAATGAAGAATCTTGGTTATGAATTTCATGTATTGATGCATTACTGGTTTGGAGTTATACTCGGTGGAAGTTGAGGTTTTTAAAACTAGGGTTTTCTTCTTCAAAACGATTTATCTTGCCATTTTTTCTATAAAGTTTTTTAGAGGACGAGTCAAAGAGATAAAATTGGAGGAATTTTAGAGAAGATATTGAATAATATTGGGTACAAGTTTTAGATCCCGATCCATTACATTTACAAAGTTATACTTGTTGGAAGTTAGGGTTTGTGACTAATCCAAAAAATAGTCCCAAACAAGTGTTCAAGATGAAAAACTTATATTTGAAGATTGGTAGGTCCAAATTGAATTCCACTTGTTCCATTAGAAAGAGAATAGATCTTAATATTTGAGGTCCAAGTTTCAAAATCAGAAATGAAAAATTGAGCTTGTGGCGAATCTTACAAGTTTGTAGATTTGAGGTATAGTTCTGAGTAGTTTTGTATGTAGATTTAACAAGTTATTTTGGGATTGTATTTGAAGGTTGATTTGATCCTTTATCATCATTTAAAATATTCCAAGGGGATTGGTGTCTCCTTCCAGTAGGTGTTGGAAAACCCAGGGAGTGGGTGCTTCCTTCAAGTTGGTGCTTGTAAAATCTTGAAACTACTTAAGAAAAGTTTATGTGGTTTTCTCCAAGTTGGTTTTCCACATAAAAATCTGTGTGCAATGTGTATGAGTTTATATGATGATGAATGAAATGATTAATGGTTAATGTTTATGTAGTGTTTGAAGGTTAAAATTGTTGAAATAACTCTATACCGATTCACCCCAATTCTTAGTATTCTTGAATATTCTAACAATTGGTATCAAAGCGAGTTCCTTTAGGAATAATCTAACCACTAGAAGGAAGATCATGGATAAGCAAGGATAATTTACCAAAAAATGGAACACCATTGTTCGATGGGAAAAATTATGCTTTTTGGAGCATAAGAATGAGGGCATTTTTGTAGGCATAGGGATTTGATGTTTGGCAAGTTGTAGTAAATGGATACATTGCACCGGCTTCTCCCCCAATAGATAATGTCGGGAAAAAGATCAGTGAATACAGTTCAAAGGCTATAAATGCCATTCTAAGTGGTCTAACTGGTTCAAAATTTGTTAAGGTTATGCATTGTGATTCTGCAAAGGAAATCTGGGATAAACTCAAGAATATTTATGAAGGAGATACTAAAGTCAAAGGGGCCAAGCTTCAAAATTATAGAGGATAATTTGAACATCTGAGAATGGAGGAAGATGAAGATATTGCAACTTATTTTCTCTGATTTGAGGAAATTGTGAATACTATAAGAGGTCTGGGAGAAAATATTGAAAATTCAATTATTGTGCAAAATATACTGAGATCTCTCCCGATGAGATTTGATCCTAAAATCTCAGCTCTAGAATAAAGACAAGATGTAGCTATGTTTTTAATACCCCGGTTTTGATTCCCCATTTTAAATAATGTATCTTGTTATTTTATGAAAGGTCGCAGTGCCCAAACAATTAAAAGAGGCTAGAGTGCCTAGGAAATGTAATGTTTTTATAATTGTTAATAATAAAATACATCGTTGGTTTCCAAATGAAAAAGGACAAGAGTTATAGAGGGATATGATTCCACGAGAGAGGGGGCTTAAGGGGTAAGTATTTTTATTATATTTTATTTACCCATAATTACTTTAATTGAGAGAAGTGGTTACATGGACTTCTTGGGGGAAGGCCATGTGGTTCTTGATTCCAAGTAAATATATAAACCCATCTTGTGGGCTGTTTGGGATTTTTCTCAATTCACACTTTCACTCTTTCATTTATTGTTGCTCATTTATCATTCCTCATTCCTTCTGATTCTTGGATTGGGACATGGGGGTGAATTGTTAAGGAAGAAGCCATTTTTTGTTGGCTGGTAGTAATGACTGGTGTATTCCAGCCATGAATTAAGGCCTGCATGCCTAAGATGCATTGACATGTACTAAATTTTATTCACAACTACGAGTCCTGAGAGTCCTAGCATGGAGATTCTTGACCAGATGCATTGGATCTCTGGAAGGAGGTGGACAACTTGAGGGATTGCATGGTAGAGAAGGGGATCAATTCTCTTGGTTTGTGCAGGTTGGAGAGAAGAGAGTTGGTATACTTTGGATTTTTTTGTGTTGAGAAACCTATGAGAGCTCGAGTGTTGACTGGTTTGGGAAGCTGAGTGACACCATGTAACTGTCCTTTTGGATTCATAGCCCTGGCTCGAGGGTGACATTGTTGTTGAGACTTGGAACAACAATGTCTATGGTTAGGTGGAATGTCCTTGGTCTGCAACCAGTTGGTGAATCATTTTGTTAAAGATAAGTTCTCTCTGTCATGTGTTTCTCTGCTTCTATATTTATTTTCGTTGTGTATTAATTATTGTCTTTGAGATTCGTATTTTATAATATGCATGCTTGCTGGTTATTGCTTTGCATGGTGTTATATTCATTTCTTTTATGACATAGCATAAATCTTGATTATTGCATGTGTTGTTATGGTGTTCTTCCATGCTTCATTATTAATCAAATGTTATCAGAATTCAAAATCAGTTCAGAAGTGAGTTTTTGGAGTAGCGTGCTAGGCCTGTGGGTGGCTGTGTACATTACAACATTGAGCATGGATGAGTTACATGGAATAATTACAACATGTGAAATGAGAACAAAATAGGAAAATCTATCCAGAAGAGAAGAAAATTTCAAAGCCTACAAGAAGACAAGAAAGAAAAAGCCAAGGTCCAAACCCTTCTCCAACAATAGTGATGATTCAGACAATGAAGAAGAAGCCAATTTTGTGAGAAATCTAAAAACATGAACCAAAAAGTACAAAGGTAAGCTTCCTTTCAAATGATTTAATTTTGGTAAAGTTGGACATATTTCTTCCAAATGTCCTTATGCAAGGGATTTAGATAGTGATGAAGAAGAAGTTCCTAAGAAAGAAAAGAAATATCATAAAAGAGACACGGAAATAAACAAAGGAAGATTTTGAAAAAGAAAAGCCTGTATTCAAAATATGATAGTTCCTCTTCCGATGAAGATGATAATAGTGACAACGATTCAAGAAGATAACTCTTCATGGCGTTAGAGACTTGAGAGGAAACTGCTGAAAATAATGAAGGAGACTATGAAGAAGAAGGAGAAGGAGAAGTGAATATTGAGGCAGGATTGATCAGTGCCTTAAGTGATCTAAGAATAGCAAGGAATAAAAACAAGTCTCTCAAAGAAGAGTTAAGTAAATTGAAGGAAGACTAGCAAAACCCTAGCAAAAATTATGAAGAAGCCAAGAAAAATATAATACATCTAAGGATTCATTTAGAAGAAGCCAAAGTGATTGAAGAAACACTCAGAAGACAACTAGAAGAAAAAAATAAAATAACAGAGAATCTGGGATTTGAAATAGTCTCACTAAGAAAGGAACTACAGAAGGACATCCAACTAAATTTATGTAGTAGCACCAAAATGCTGGATGAAATCATCTGCAATAAAAACCATTCTATGAAAATTCTGGACTTCGATACAAACAAAATAACACTGATGAGGGTTTAAGCTCTATGATGACAGGAAATGAAGCAGAACAAAGAAGTTATGTAGACAATTTCAAGGGTTCCATCAAGAAAGAAGAATGCAAGCCTCTAAAAGAGGACATGTAAAAACTAGAAATAAAGAAGAATCAAGAAGAAGATCGTGCATTTAGAGGAACATGAAATCAACAACCAACAATGAATAATACCCAAGAATAAGATCATGATTTCAGAAGAACAACACCAACTAGAATGCGACCCACACCCAAGTACCAAAATATTTTTCTTGGCTTGTGTTATTCTTGCAATAATTTTGGGCATAAAGTCATAAATTGTAGAGCCTATGCAAAGGGTAGAAACACCTGGAACATAAGTAGCTATGAAAATACCAAGAATAATTATGAAAGAAATTATCGCAAAAATCCTCGTGAGGCATTTGATAGAAGTTGTAACAATTTTGGTGCTCTGGGTTATGAAATTGAATGCTACAAATGTAAAAATTTTGGACACATAGCCATAAATCACATAAGTAATTTGATGGTTTCTTCAAGGGAAACTAGACATGTTCCTTTCAATCATATAGGGGAACAACAAAGAACTTGAAAAATGAAGCAAGAAGATTTGAAGGTTGAGGAATGTGGGTTTGCCTTACAAGCCCAAAATAGAAGAAGCCATTGGTATATTGACAACGGATGCTCAAAGCATATGACTGGAGACAAAAATAGATTTGTAACATTAAATAAAGAAAAATAGGGGGTTTTCACGTTTGGAAATGATAAATCAACTAAAATTATAGGAAAAGGTGCAATTAGTCTTGGAAACAAAGATGTTGTGGCAGAAAATGTCCTACTTGTTGAAAATACGAAGCATAATTTGCAAAGCGTGAACCAAATGTGTAATCAAGGACACACACTTATATCCAATTCAAAAGAATGTGAAATAAGGAAAGAAGGATTGGGTAGACTAGTGTTATCGGACTAATCTGTAGGTGCAGACACTAACAGATCTCCCTAGATCCACCTGGATCTAGAACAAAACAGGACAGGACATGACTCTTTCCCTAAGTTATGACCATTGAATTAGCTAGAAAGAGGAACACGTAACATACCTTTGTATCACTTCCTTAGGTCTCTGTTGCTCCTGCTTCACTCCGGTACTCTCGTGAGGTCAAGACCAAGACAACACAAACCAACCAAAGTGAAGATAGCAAAATGTATTCAATCGTCAACTTATGTGTATGATCAAGGAATTACACAATAAAGTAAGAATGACTTTATGGGAAAAGGACATGCCGATGTATCATATTAATTGAAAGTAGAAGATACAACCTGATCACCTTAATGTCGCAAGCTTCCTTTCGGTGACTCTTGGTTCCAACACACACACTTGCTCTGTCTTTGCATGAAGAAGATCCAATTCCTCTTGATAGACCTACTAGAGTCTCCAAGCTTCTGTCCAAGCTGGGTTCTTCACACAATTCCTTCACCAATTCTTGAATTAATCTTGCTTAACCTTTTCCATGAGAATCCTTTCAATATATAGGAGAGGGTGAGATGGTTACATGGATGAGAATGATCCCACCAAATCAGGGAAGCTAGTAAAATGACAACCATACTAATGCCAACCCATTTTCTAGAAGATTCCCTTCTAGAACCCTCGAGACTTCTTCTTTTTTCCAAGTTCAAAAACAAGTTCGCACCCTGTGTATAGAGCAACCTACGAGAAGTTTTCACCCTAGATGAAGGTGGCCTACGAGAATGGGTCATTCTCGCACCCTAATCCATATGTAGCCTGCGAACTCACTTTGAAAATATGTTTTCTAGAAGGAGATAAATGCCACTTTTCTCAGGAGAAAGTTCTTGTTGAGAGCCCGAGTACACTATTGTCAATACATCACCAAGATGACCAAAATCATGTGTAACAGAATGCCCCCCAAAGTATGAGGCCAGAATCAGTGACAGCCGAAATAGTTTGTAAACTGCATGTGAGTGTCGGAAACCAGGAGCACACCTAATCGAAAACCTGCAAACAACCAAGCATCTGCAAAATATCATACTAGTTCTGAGGTAGGCATTCCCATACTCAGATCACAGACATATGACATCATAAACATAGGTCATGGCCACCAATCATACACCGTGGATCCATGCCATCAAAATATCACATAGCCACCAAGAATACACTGTGGATCCATTCAAGAAGATTCAAATTAAGATGACATAGCCACGAGACATACAAAGTGGATCTATGTGTCAACAGATTATACATATTTTATCGCAACCTGGATCAAAGAGATGAGATCCAGGGTCTTCAATCTCGTCACCTGAAAGTACAAATCTAATGATGTGATTACATGTATTGAAGTCGAACATGGTAGAAACCACTTGATTACTGGTCATTGATGAAACCGTTAACAAATGTAAGGGAAATCACCATTAATGTCAATGACTCCCAAGGTACACTAGTACAATCCACCGAATGTGAATAAATGAGTTGAGGTTGAACATTCGACGGAATCTCCCGATCAGGGGTCCATGATGAAAACCCACTGTCGAAAGCGAAGAAACCTGCCATTGAGGAACGCAAGTTCCAAGGTACCAAATAATTTCTAAGTCTTGTTTCCGGATAATGAGCTGGAGTCGATGGAACAAAACTTGTCACGGGAGGGCCTTGATGTATCCCCCATCAATGACATGAAATGAGTAATAGATTTTGAAGGTGAAACAAAGTATGATGTAAGTTGGACTGGACACAGGGAAGGCTGGCACAGAGAGAATGGACAACTGCAGATGGCCGACTCAATTCCGGATGAACTTCTCTTGAACATATGGATGACATGACCAATGATTTGGCAGCACTGACTTAGAGACGACTCAGGATATGACCTTGTAGCAAGTCGAATGAGAGACAAATGGATTTCCCAAACCGGCTTCAGATAATGAATAGGGGGGTGTCATGTTCAAGAGCGACACTTACTGCCGATAATATGAATACGAAAACATATCCCTTTCCCAAATTTTTCCCCACCATTTATGGCGAGTACCTCTTTATTTTTACACAAGCTTGAGGAGGATAACATATGCTTGTTGATGTAAGCTCATCCTCCAGATGAGTCCTTCGGAGTATGTTTAACGAACCCTAGGAAGGAGTGGTTCGGTCCCATTTTGGGTCTTTCGATGTTTGTTTAACGAGTCCAAAGATAGAAAACTCACAGGTTTTTATGATTATAGAGTTTGGAAAAACACTCAAAAGAGAACTCTCTCAGTTCATTTTTCGTAAAATAGTCTGATGAGACCGAAAAAGAGATAAATTATCGCTCAATAGACACTTTCTTCAAATACTTTAACGGGTGTGAAAAAAGCAAGGTCGCTCGGTAATCTTTTCATCTTTAGAGATCCTGAAAAGAGATTAAAGAGGACTCCAGGGGGTTCCTTTTTCGTATAACCTTGTTGAGCCCGAAAAAGTGATAAAAGTGTGCTCGATTACATTCTCATGTATTTTCGAGCGTGAGAATGGACAAAGACCAAGCTCGAGGTTTTGTGCAAAAAACCATAAAAAACAACTTAAACATGCGATGAAAAAGAGAAAAAAATCCGTATACCTGTGTATGGACGGCGATGTCGTCATGTTTGCAAAACGTCGCACTCATAGGGGTAGTAGGCATTAGGTTTGATAAATAAAACAATTATAAAAACCAATAAAAATGGTAAAAGTAAATATAAGTGGGTAAAAGTTCTTTTTACCATAGTCATTGTAACTTTGCCAAGATTTTAGCCCAAAACCCCTCTTTTTCCCTTGAATTTCGGTGCTCGATTTCGGAAGGCACGAACAACCATTTGGCGAACCGTCTTTGGTAGTGAGGTAAGCTCCTTGTGTTCTATCTTTTCATGGTTCAATTTTTAAGTTTCATTGGTAAATTTCAAGTTTTTGAGCTTGTTTTATGGCTCAAATTTGCGCTCAGGCATTTTCGCAGGCTAGCCACACAGAACCTAGGAGAATGCATCATTCTCGCAGGTGGCCCCAAAGGCACCTGCGAAAACCTCGCACTGTGCCAAAGGGGCACCTGCGAGAACCGCAAAGTGAAAATTTTGTTTGATGTTTGCCCAATAAAAAATGTACCAATGGTTGAAGAGAGTTGCTGACCTTCTTCTTATGGTTCTTGTGCAAGCATTTGGCTATCACCATGGTTCTAGAATGGCGTGAAAGAGAGCATGAAGAAGATGATGCTATTGCCAGGAATAACCCAGGCACCATTGCCGCTTTGCGAGACTGTGGTCTCCTGAAATTCTTTTGGATCTCGGGTATGAGGGCCCAAGTCAGGCTGTTGGAGTACCTCATTCATATGTGGGACGTGGACCAACAAGTATTCCACGTAGGGGTCCACACATTGTCCTTGGATATCGAGGATGTTTATTTATTGATAGGACTATCACGGCGTGGGTACCATGCTAGATTGACTGGTAGCCAAGGTGGTGGGCTGCCTATGAGTGAATACTGTCGTTTGTACTGTGTTCTAGAGGTAGAAAGAAGCAAAGGAAAAGTGGCCATTTGGGGGGTGCAGGATTTGACTCTTCACACTATTTTGTTCACCATTGCTCCTATGGCTGGGAGAACTGCTCCACACATGGCTCTCTAGAGCTACTTTCAGTATTCCATAGAGTGTACTGAGCCTCGGTTTTTTAACTGGTCAGATGCAGTGCTTCGTAGCGTGAAGAGGTAGTTGACCAAATGCAGGAGAGGCGACCTGAAGCAATTTGAGTACGGGTCATTGTTGGTGTCCTTATTTATTGAGAGGGTTCGTTTGCTAAGGTTTTAGTTTGAGTGGGGTTTACCATCTCTAGAGGATCCGAGAATGCTGAGGTGGTGTAACCTCATGGCCCGACATGTAGCTGGACCAATCATCAAATACAATGATTCCTTCTTTGATTGGTTGCAACCACAGATGCTGATGGTCGATGATTATGCCTATGCTGGGTTGGACTTCTGAGGGGATCCGGACTTGGCCCTGCCCAAGGGCACTCAGTGGGGGGATCTCGGTAAGAAGTACACTTTTTTTACTTTTTAAATGTTTTTGTGAATTTTATCATATGCAAATGTTTTTTATGTTTGTCCGAGGTCTAATTACAAAAATTCTTTTTTGATGACATAGATGTGGGGCCTTATCGACCTCCAGGTACTTCTCCTATTCATCGACAAGGAGAGGTGGCTCCAGTGCCATGATGGGACGCTGAATATTATGAGGCAGTGGAACAAAACTTAGAGGGTTTGACAACAGACATTCCAGACATGCCTCTTGGAGAGGTCCCGTGACGTTATCAACGTCATACGGTGGGGGTGTCAGAGTCTGTTGGCCGACTACTTCGTAGGGTTACCCGGGTAGTCGTGTGTTACCGTGAACGTCATCCATGATGTCACTTTGTAGAAGCTATGAGCTTCAGATTTTTAAATTTTGGTCCTTGGACAAAACTTTTTTGTAAAAAACTTTTTGATCGTTATATACATACGACATCTACTGGCTTATCTTGTGTTGTGTGATACTTGTGATGTGATTGATTTATAAATGACACAAATGTCTATCTAATACATAGTTAGCTAATGCATCGGTTAATGTATTTAGACATCTAGGAATATGTTGATACTTAATATAATCAAAATAGCGTTCCAAGAGGCGAATTCACAAATATACCTATAACAAAGTAGGACTTCAAATAGCATAGACATTACTTAACTGTAGTACTACGAGCTGCGAATCGAGTCACACAACAAGGCGATGGATACTGAGTGAGATAACATCAATCAACAATTCGATAATGACGCTATACTTTGCAATATTGTGAGTCGCACGGCCGAGGCACACACCTCATAGAGTGATAAGTTCATTTGTAGGGGCGTAAATTGCCCACGCAGTAGAAGTAATGTTCTGAGTACTACGGCTGGCGCCATCAACGAAGCTAATGTGGGGTAGCGAAGACTCCGACATGTGGAAATCAAACACAACGTCACATAAGGGCAGAGACCAAATAACGAAAAAACAAACTACAATAACACACAAGAAGTATGATACAATAAAATACAAGTACTTGTGCACATCTGATCTTATGCATAGTACTTCTTTAAGTACAACCTATTTTTGGGTTCACTCAAAGGGATACCATCATAATCTACTAACTCATAAGCTCCTTTATCCAAAACTCGTCTAACGATATAAGGACCTCGCCACATGGCTTCGAATTTTCCAACCCCTAGCATATCTCGATCTTGTTCATAGAGGAGAACCAGATCTCCTTCGGAGAAAACGAGAGGCTTGACATGTTTGTCATATTGGGCCTTGACACATTTCTTTTGGGCTTCTTTGACTAGGGTAGCATCACGTCGAGTTTCGTCTAATCGCATGAGATACAATAGACGTTCTTCCTCGGCAGAAGTGTTTGGTAGGAGTTCGACAGCTAGTTTTAAGGAGGGTATCTCACATTCAATTGGGATGATGGCTTCTAGACCATAGACTAACCGGAAAGGTGTAAACCCAGTAGCAGACTTAATGGATGTCCGGTAAGCCCACAATGATGAAAACAACATTGTGTGCCAACTTGTTTTGTGAATCCCTATCATTCGTCGAAGCATGGTTATGATAACTTTATTAATCGCTTCGACTTGGCCGTTGTCTTGTGGGTAATAGGGCATTGAGTTTTCATGGCGAAGACCCAACTTTTCAGTGAGTTTGAACATCATGAAGTTTCTAGAGTGGCTACCATGATTGGTGACGATAGCCTGAGGAACACCAAAATGAGCTATGATGTGATTGAAAATGAATAATGCTGTAGTCTTTCCAGTATTGTCAAATGTCGACATCACCTCGGCCCATTTCATAAAATAATATACGGATATAATAATGTATCCATGCCCCCCGACCGAGTGGGGGTGACATGTCATGAAATCGATGCCCTATTTCGCAAAGGGACCGATGGAGACCACAGGGTGAAGAGGAGCGAGATGTGACTGTATCTTATGATTATAGGTCTGGCAAGCGTGGCATTTTTGGACGACAATAATGCAATTGTTAAATAAAGAAGGCCAAAAATACCCTACTCGTAAGATCTTCTGGGCAGTAGCATACCCAAACATATGACCACCACAGGCTCCAGAATGACGATCATTTAAGGCTTTCTTGGCTTCGTCGAACATGAGGCAGTGTTGAAAAACTGAGTCAATCCCACGACGATATAGAGTATCCCTGAGGATAATATATTGACGGGCTTGGTAGCATATTTGATGCCAGTCAATACTGGACAAATTAGGCCAGAAATTCTAGGTTTGGAGATATATGATGATATCGTCGTACCAAAGATCATCGAAACTAATTAGGAAAAGGGATTCATCAGGTAATGAATTGGCTGCTACATTTTTTGTTTCAGAGTAGGGAAAGTCACATATCAACTCGACAAACAATAAGGACTTCTTGGACTTAGCTCGTTTGAATTCCAAGTCAAACTCCTAGAGTATCACGATCCATTTGGAGTATTTTCCCCCTAGCAATTGACACATGAGAATGTGTTGCTTAGGGTTGCAGCTAGAAATTACCGTTGTCTTGCGAGAAAGGATATAGTGCCGAAAACGTTGAACTGCTTGGATGGCTGCCAAGGCCAGTTTTTCGACATGTAAATACTTGGTTTCGGTATGTGTTAGACTTCTAATTAAGTAATAGATAACATGTTAGTCATGAGAATCATCCTCTTGGATGAGAGCCATAGCAATGGTGTAAGTCGAGGCTGCGAGGTAGAGGAAATAATCGCGACTGTAATCGGGGGGGGGGGGAAGAGAAGCGGAGCATGTGTCAGGGACAGTTTCAAAGCTTCGAAGGCTTTGTTTGCGATGGTATGCCATACGAACTCAGGCCCTTTTTTGAGGCGTCACGTAAATCCAAGAGTTATCTCGACGTAGTTTGGGATGAAACGACGAAGAAAATTTTCTTTCCCTTGCAAATTTTGTAACTGGCGAAGTGTAGAAGGAGGAGGGAGATTGAGAATCACCTCGACCTTTAAAGGATCTACCCTAATCCCTTGACGTGAAACAATAAATCCTAGAAGTCGGCCATATTCTACACATAAAATGCATTTGTGAGAATTCAAGTGTATATGGTAAAACCGATAGCAGAGGAAAATGGCTCGGAGGTGGATTGGATGATCGACCCGGCGCATGGAATGAGTGGGTAAGTCATCAATATATGGCTGCATGACATGCTTGATATCATGGAAGGCATAAGACATCACACACTAAAAAGTTGCGCCAGCGTTCTTGAGACCGAAAGGAAGTTTCCGATAGGTGAAAGTGCCCCAAGGACAAATAAAAGTAGTCTTGTGTTGATCCTCGAGAACAATATTGATTTGATTATATCCGGAGAAACCATCCATCAGAGAGAAGATTTCACTTCCGGTGCAATCGTCGACAATCTGATCAATGAAGGGGGTAGGAAAGTTGTCTTTAGGACAAGCTTTGTTAATATCCCTATAATCAATGCATATGTGGATTGTGCCTTGTTTCTTGTCAATCGGGACAAGATTGGAAACCCAGTCAGTGAGGGCCACCGGGTAAATAAAGCTGGCTTTGATAAGTTTCTCGACTTCAAGCTTAATAGCAACCACTTTACGTGGGTGAACTGGACGAAGGCGTTGCCAGACGGGTTTAGCATCTGGGTATGTCTTAATCTCATGTATCACAATGTCGGGGTCGATACCCGATATTTCTTCATAGCTCCAGGCGAAGACGTCACAAAATTCTTTGAAAAGTGACTTGTAGGTGACGATTTCATCAGGGGAACACGAAGCTTCGATATGCACATTTTTGACAATTCCAGGTTTGATGGATATGTCGAGGGGAATAATGGGTGAGATATTTCTTAAGTTCCCTTCGAAAAACACATCGTGTGTGGACTCGGGAACGGTTGAAATGATGACAACGGTCAACGGGGTCGAGATCCATTGGTAGCTCTCGATGGTGTGTTGTTCCAGGAAGAGGATGGAACAATGATCTCCATTGTTCCAAGGGGTGTCTTCCATGACAAACATAATCATCTCATCCATGGGAAAAATGATGTGGAAAGGATCTAGAGATAACTCACCAAGAGAGGGGATATAAGGGGTTGCCGATTGAATGGCATGATAGCAGATTCGACCGGACTCAAAGCATTTCATCGTCATAACGAAGATGATTGCCGGGTTCAAGTACCATCCATGGGTCGTGAGACGCAAGGGTTTCGTGAATTGAGGTGGAGATCATGTTGATTGAAGTGACAAACGAGTGTGGAACATCGGGTGGTGGAATGGGGAAAGTACCCATTAATGAAGAGTCTTTGAGAAGACCTACACCGACGTTCTCGTAACCCGGTGGGGTTTTAGCGATGAATGGTATGTTGCCAGTACGCGTATCCGAGTTAAAGAAGGCTAATTGGTCGATGGTGATTACCTTTCCTTGATGTGGGAAACGTACAACATGAAAAAGAGGTGACACAACTGCGCGCATGGAATCAATCCAGCTACGACCAAGAAAAAGATTGTAATCGAGAGGAGTGTCAAAGACTTCCACTTTGACTTGGACTGTTTTGCCTTCTAGCATGATTGGCAATGAAGGAAGGACATTGTAAGGCTTAAAACCAGAGCCATTGAAGACTTTGAGTGTGTTATGGGATTCAGTCAAAGAGGGAGAGCGGATGGCTTTCCAACAAGTAACAGATAGGACACACATCGAGGCACCCTCGTCGATAATGGTTCGACAAATGTTTTTGTCGGAGACAATCACTTGGATCTGGAATGCGAGTTGAGGGGGTAACCTTGGAATGTGATCTTCCAAGTAAAAAATTATTAAATTTGTGTCCATCAGGTCAATTCCACCGATAGCTTTCAACAATGCCTTCCGTTGTGTGGGAAGACTTTGAAAGACTTCAAGGGATGACATCGCGGAAGGCGCTTGGGCCAAATCTTCAACAATGCTGTAGTTCTGGGCAGCACGAGCATGAGGATTGAAAGCCAATTTCTGAATGACGCCCTTCGGAGGGGGGCGAAGAACTGTGTCAAGGCTCAGTCGTTTGAGATGAAGAGGATCGTTGGTAGGTGGAGTTGTGGGAGATGGTTGGACCAACGAAGAAGGTATATCATCAACCTTCTCTTTAGAGGGAGAATAATCTTTGGCTCAAGTGGTAAGTGCAATGTCATTCTTCTTTGAATCGCCAGTACACATTAATACATAGGATGTAGTGGAAGGGGAAGGTTGGTCATGAATGACCAATTGGGCCTGTTATTGAGAGGGGAAGGGTTGGGACAAAATGGTTGGAGTGGGTGGTTTCGGGGCCCCTTGAAGGAACTTAGTAACCTCGGTGTGTCATGGACAATCCTTCATGTAGTGATCATCACCACAGATAAGACAAGGGTATCAAGGTTTGCGCTTATCCCTATTGTCAATAGGCAGAGTTTTGGTTTTCTCTGCTTGCAAAGTATTTTTGTCCTCCTTATTGTTACCCTTTCTCTTTTTGGATTTGTTTTTACCGGCTAGGGTAGATTGAACTGCATTTACCTCAGAAGTCTTGCCGGTGGGAGGGGTAGGAGATGGAGCATTTTGAACATTAGAAGAAGTGGGTTTGGGGTTGGTGCTTGAGGAAAAATGTGGTTGGGCATGGAAAGTGCCAATAACACCGTCGACTGCATGAGAAGCAGCTGGAGTAGTTGAAGTGGCGGAAGTGGAAGGACGAGGTGCATCAAGGAGTAAGTCGTAAAGAGTACCCATTTGTGAGTAAATGAGGTCAAGGTATTGAGCACGACTTATGACCTGTTCTTCCGTAACAACTCCACCCATGGCGATGTCATGACTGACGTAGTTTACGAATGATTTTGTGAACCACTCTGCAAACAACTGATCGAGAAGTTTGATCTTGATGAGACGTCGTCTCCGTTGCCACTCATGAATGTGATCGAATATATGAGTGGCTTTATTTTGTTTGAAAGAACTCAAAATCTTGGTCCCCATTTCATAACGTATCGGTAACCGGTAGTGGGTGAGGAAATCCATAGCTAGGGTGTTGAAGTCGGCGAAGAAACCTCGTGGTAATTCTATATACCACTTCGCAGTAGAACCTGTGAGATTTCTTTGAAAAAGCTGTAAATGTATAGAGTCATCCATCAAGGAGTTGGATGAGCATCAAAGGTGAAAAGTCATCATGTGATTGTTCGGGTCCTCTCCCACTTTGCCATCGAATTTAGGGATGTCAGATGGTAACTTGGATGGTATAGCGGGCCATTGGGGAGAGTGACGGATTAGATCATTTAAAATCCTCAACAGATATGGGAGGTTCAAAGTGGCCAAGAAGGGTAACTGTCTATTCACATGCGAGTACTGGTGGCTTTGGGGAGGGAGTCCCGTCGACAAACCAATGGGACCATAAGAAATCTGCATATAATGCGAAGACCCAGGCATATTCGACGGTTGTTGTGGAGGAAAGTAGCTCATGGGATTGTATCCTTGGACAGGGACGTGAGTTTTAGCATTTGAGCCCCAAATAGGATTGGATGTACCTGGATATGGTTGGCCTATACTAGGGGGTATAACAGATGTAGATGGAAGCTATTTCCCCCCAGTCGATTGAGGATTATGTTGTATCAGATGGTTCCAATACTGGGCCAAGGATGGAGGTATGTTTTGTCCATAGGGTGGGGTCGGTGGGGGTTTTCCTCCAATTGGGGGTTGAGTCCCAATTGGGGGTTGTGTTCCAATTGGGATTTGTGTTCCAATAGAAATTTTCCCTACAAGGGGGGATTGAGTCAAACTTCCTTGGTGAAATTGTCCACCAACAGGAATCTAGTAATTTGGTGTGAACAACGGAATGGTGCCACCGATAGAGGATGGAAAAGGTCCTCCGAAAGAGGGTTGAGGAAGTGTCGGAATGAAACCGGAAGGAGAGTGCCCAGAAGAAGAGGGACCACCAACAGTTCTGGATAGAGTTTGTGTAGGAGTAGGAATAGAAGCATTCATCGCACGGTATCCGGGTGGAAGTGTCAGGGTGACACTGGGCGAGAGCGGTGTGCCAATGGGGGATTGACTAGCCGTTGTAATCCTAGTGTGAATACTCATAGTATCTGTGTAATGGACCATTTGTAAAGGTAGGGTCAAGATGTGGTCGGCTCGTGAAGATTCTGTACTAGGAGAATAATAAGTAGTGGTAAAAGGTACTACGTCTGGGTCAGTAGTTTCAGGGAACGCAGGTGAGACAGTGATATCAACACCTGCTCCTGAGCCAAAGAGATCCCGTCTAAAAATGCCAGTAGAAAAAAAAGGATCTTGGCCCTCAGGTCCTGGAAAAGGCCTAGTCGGTGATCTAGAAGACAAAACAACTAAGTCTCCGGAAGAATTCACTTGCATAATACGTCTCTCAGAATCAGGGTGAAGTTGAAAGTCCTCTCGAGAATTGGTAATTCAGAACCGTTCTAGAGAGTCAGTTCTTTCCACTTGTGGAGTGGTGACGTCTTGGACTTCACTCTGTTGAGGAGATCCCTCTGGTGAGCTTGTAGGTAGGGGTTGAGAACCTTCCATATTTTCTGGAGGTAAGCCCTGCATTCTACGTGAACGATGTGGAGGGTCTATTGTGAACGAGTTACAAACTTACGAAGAAAATCCTGTGGTCAACTTGGGTAAACAAACAACATGCGCTAGTAAACAAAATCTAGGAAATAAAACCAAACAAACAAGACCTTCCAATTCCAAAGTCACTAGTTGGTGATGAAATCCAATGTCGCAACAACGAGACAAGAAGGGGTTGGGCTAGGGTGGAAAAGTTACGTTGACGACCTGCTTAACAGACTTACCCTGGTGCAAGATCCCACACATAATCGTGGGTATACCCTCTAAGGAGCCCGAGTGAGTTTTTCCAATGTCGATTCCAGGTACCGTGAAGACTTGCCCCTTCACAGTCACCTTGTGTAAGATCCTAAGAAGATAGGCCACTAAGGTTACCACCGACAACAATAAATCCTGGGGGGACAGTCGATAGTCTGATCCATATGCAAGGGCAGGGTATCTAGCCCGAAATCAACTCGAGAGGCTTCCACTCATCATTGTGGGTATACCTCCAAGTGACCCCCGTAATACATGCAATCTCTACACCGATATCAATGAAGCAGTGTGAGTAACTCTGTCAATATCAATGCAACCTTGGGTTTGACCCTTGTGTGAGAAGGGCTTCCTAGGACAAAATGTTGTAAATGGAATTTGACACTCCTTAACACAAGATGCTATTGTGTGTTTTGTGCTTTGGAGAGTGTATCTCTCTGCCTATTCCAAAGCTCTAGCCTAGCTAATTGTTGGTGTAAAAGAGTCCTAGAAAAGAGTTACTAGTTAAATTTTAAAATTGCGCAATATTATTAAGGGTTGTTGTTACTCAAAGGAAACGAAGATGAACCTGATGTTGTGTGAGACTCTAACCCAACAATGCAAAGATAGGAATGAAAGATATCAATTTCCGTTCGATGAATCCTATGTACAGGAGGGAAATAAAAGTTTTCCAGAACAATCTTGATCTACGATATGCAATCTTCTTTAAAATGTAATCTTCAACGAATCATGTGACAATGACAATTCTCTATTTGTTCTGTTTCAACAATTGATTTCCAATATTTTCAAAATGAAAATGCTTTTAAAAAGAAAATGTTTTTTACTTTTCAAAAAGAACCACCATGGTGGTGAAACTAAGGAAAACCAATAACTAACGAATAAGCAATAAACAAAACCCAAACCAATCTTTCAATGGAGACAAAAATGACAAGCAAACAAGACTAGTCTTTTCAATTGCACGAGAACAATGATTTTCCAAATAATGAGCAAATGAGAAAGACAAACAATCCCAACTTTCAAACCGATCACCGGCTCCTAACCAAACAAGTACTCCGATTCCAGGATTAGAGATTATATCCTTGCTAAGAAAAGTCAAGAGATGAGAGTTGAGAAAAAGATGGACAAGAAGAGCCTTCGATTTCCGAAGAATGATCGTGCACAAAATCCAAAATCAATAAACAATCAACCAATGGTCCAAGAAGTTCTTTTTAGACACCTATATAGATCTGGGCATCTGAGCATACCAAAACCTTAAATCCAAAAATTTTAAAAAAGGGTTCGCAGGCTATCAGTAATGTATAGTGCAAGAATGGAGAATTCTCGTAGGCTGGCTTCAAGCAGACTGCGAGAATCTCGCACTGGACTAAAAGGTAGAGTGCAAACTCAAGGGGTTCTCGCAGGCCACATAGGGGTTTAGTGCGAGAAGGCCTAAAACTAGGTAAAATTTTGGAAAAAGACAAATATTTTGAAGGAACTTCTAGATCCAGAGAGTCTGTCATAGTTTCCTGAAGACTCAGAGATTTATAGAAATGAATAAAGGTAAGGCAAGAGCAAATGGCCAAGGAAAAACACCAAAAACCACTAAAAAAATGGGTTGCATCCCCAGTGGAGTTTCCAATTTTGTTATCGGACTAATCGGTAGGTGCGAACACTAACAAATCTCCCTAGATCCACCTGGATCTAGAACAAAACAGGACAGGACATGACTCTTTCCCTAACTTACGACCATTAAATTAGCTAGTAAGGAGGAACAAGTAACATATCTTTGTATCACTTCCTTAGGTCTCTGTTGCTCCCGCTTCGCTCCGGTGCTCTCGTGAGGTCAAGACCAAGACAACACAAACCAACCAAAGTGAAGATAGAAAAATGTATTCAATCGTCAACTTATGTGTATGATCAAGGAATTACACAATAAAGTAAGAATGACTTTATGGGAAAAGGACATGCCGCTGTATCATATTAATTGAAAGTAGAAGATACAACCTGATCGCCTTGATGTCGCAAGCTTCCTTTCGGTGACTCTTGGTTCCAACACACACACTTGCTCTATCGTTGCATGAAGAAGATCCAATTTCTCATGATAGACCTACTAGAGTCTCTAAGCTTCTGTCCAAGTTGGGTTCTTCACACAATTCCTTCACCAATTCTTCAATTAATCTTGCTTAACCTTTTCCATGAGAATAATTTCAATATATAGGAGAGGGTGAGATGGTTACATGGATGAGAATGATCCCACCAAATCAGGGAATCTAGTAAAATGAAAACCATACGAATGCCAACCCATTTTCTAGAAGATTCCCTTCTAGAACCCTCGAGACTTCTTCTCTTTTCCAAGTTCAAAAACAAGTTCGCACCCTGTGTATAGAGCAACCTGCGAGAAGTTCGCACCCTAGATGAAGGTGGCCTGCGAGAATGGGTCATTCTCGCACCCTAGGCCATATGTTGCTTGCAAACTCTCTTTGAAAATATGTTTTCTAGAAGGAGATAAATGCCACTTTTCTCGGGAGAAAGTTCTTGTTGAGAGCCTGAGTACACTATTGTCAATACATCACCAAGATGACCAAAATCATGTGTAACAACTAGTGGCAACAACAACAAGGACTCCAAACAACATATACATATTGAATGAGATCGAAGAAGAAAGATGTTGTTCCGGAAAAGAAGATGAAAGTTGGATTTGGCATAGGAGAATGGGCCTTATACACTTTGATAATCTTGTCAATATAAAAAAGAAGCAAGTTGTAAGAGAAATCCCATAATTTGCAAAGCCAACAAATACTTTGTGCAAGCACTGTCATCATGGAAAAAAAACAAAAGTTTAATTCAAGACAAAAGAATATTCTACGACAGAACCATTGGAGATTGTACACACTGATTTGTGTGGGCCCACGAGAACAAAAGGATTGGATGGTGAACAATACTTCATGCTACTCATTGATGACTACACCAAAATGACTTGGGTTTGCTTCCTCAAGAAAAAGTCAGAAGCTTTCGAATGTTTCAAGGTATTCAAGGAACTGGTTGAAAATTAAACTGAATTGAAAATAAAATGCTTAAGATAAGATAATGGGGTTGAGTTTACTTCAAATGAATTCAGGGATTTATGTGAAGAACAAGGAGTAAAATGACAATTCTCAACAGATAGAACACCTCAACAAATTGGAGTTGTTGAAAGGAAAAACATAACTGTACAAGAAATGACTAGAACCATGTGGAATGACTCCAAGCTAACTGATATATTTTGGGGACAAGCAATGCATACAACTGTTCATATCTTGAATATAGGATTGATCAGAAGTAATAGTGATAAGACTCCATGTGAGTTATGGAAAGGAAGACCGATCAATGTCAAGCACTTTATAATGTTTGGAATCAAGTGTTACATAAAAAGGGAAGACAAGAAGATTGGGAAATTTGACTCCTGGGTGGATGAATGCATATTTGTTGGGTACTCATGCAAAAGAAAAGCATATAAGTGCTACAATCTAAGAATCAACAATACAATCTAAGAATCAACAAGATAGTGGAAAACATCAAAGTAAAATTTGATGTAACAGACTTGTTGAAGACCAGGAAGGAAAGAAAAAATTCAAACATCTTTGAAGAACAAGAAAATGAAGAACTAAAGCAAGAAGAAGAGGAGGAAGAAGAAGAAGAACAAGAAGAGAAGCAACGAGAAGTAGAACAAGAAGAAAACAACTAGCAAGATTTTTAGACACCTTCTAGGACACCTAACCACCTGGTTCAAAAGAATCATCCACCAGAACAAATAATTGGAGATAGACATGCCGAAGTAGAAACAAGAAGAATAAGGAAAGCAAAGACACTTGAATAAGGAAATTTTTCATTATTGTCCACAGTTGAACCAAGTAACTTTGAGGAAGAAAAAAATGATGAACATTGGATCAAGGCTATGGAAGAAGAACTAAATCAAATAGAGAAGAATGAGACATGTGAACTAATTCTAGGACCAAAGGAAAAAAATGTGATTGGGACAAAATGGGTCTTCAGAAACAAGTTAAACAAAGATGGACATGTAACCATAAACAAAGCACGACTAGTGTGCAAAGGGTATGCTCAAGTTGAAGGAATAGATTTTGAAGAAACCTTTTCTCTCATGGACATAATGGAAGTGATCAGAATGTTCTTGGCTTATGCATGCTCCAAAAGGATCAAAGTGTATCAAATGGACGTAAAATCAACTTTTCTAAATGGATAATTAGAAAAATAAGTCTACATAAAACAACTAGAAGGGTTTCTACTATCAGAAAAGGAAGACTATGTTTGTAAATTGATGAAAGCTCTGTATGGAATTAAGCAAGCTTCGTGAGCTTGGTACTCAAGATTGGACAGATTCAGAAGGGGGAATGCAGATAATAACCTCTACATAAAAGTGAATCAAGGTAGTATGATTATTATTGAAGTGTATGTTGATGACTTCATATTTGGTAGTGATTATGATAGATTGAGTCAGAAGTTTGCCAAGGATATGCATAATGAATTTGAAATGTCCCTACTTGGGGAGTTGTCTTTCTTCTTGGGAATCCAGATATCTCATCTAGATGAATGCATTTTTATTTCCCCAACCAAGTACATCAAGGAAATGTTAAAGAAGTTCAAAATGGAAGATTGTAAACTTGTGAGTACTCCTATGGTTACCGGTTGCAAGTTGAGAAAAGATGATAAATATAAAGAAGTGGACCAAAGACTCTACATATAAATGATTGGTAGTCTACTCTATGTGATAACTTCATGACCAGATGTAATGCAAGCAATTGGACAGGTCGCAAGATTTCAAGCGACACCAAAGGAAACCCATGTTCTAGCACTGAAAAGGATCTTCAAATATCTTAAATGAACAACATATTTTGGGCTATGGTATCTGAAAGGAAATGAGTTAACTTTGGTCACCTATATAGATGCAGATTGGGCAAGAAGTATTGCTGACATAAGAATTACAAGTGGAGCAACTTTCTACTTAGGTGACTGCTTAGTGTCCTAGTTGAGCAAGAAGAAATCTTCAATATCCTTATCCATAACATAAGTAAAATATATCGCAACAACAACATGTTGTACTCATATTCTTTGGATGAAGCAAACCCTGCAAGGCATACAAGTGAGATATGATGAGCCTATTCCAATACTTTGTGACAACACCAGTGCTATAAACATCTCCATGAATCCAGTGATGCATTCCAAGACCAAACATATTCCTATTAAGTTCCACTTTCTGTGGGAACAAGTCAAAAAAAACAATATCAAATTGGAGTACATTGGGACAAAATAATATATTGTAGACATATTCACAAAGCCTCTTCCTAGGGAGGCCTTTGAGTATCTTCGAAAAAAATTGGGAGTAATTTCTGCTCCAAATTGATTTCCATAATCTTCTGCAAGAACAAAAAGGGGAATACTATCAAGGGGAGTTACCCTTTTCCATTTATGTCAAATGGGGAGAAAAAACCAATAAAAGTAGAAGCACAAAGACAAGGGGAGTTAGCATGAAGACAAGAGGACAATACAATCATTGGGATCAGAGCACGAAGATAAGGGGAGCATAATTTTTTTACTAAATTGCCATCAATGCCAATGCGGGAGATTGTTGGAAAATTGGTTGTCATTGAAAAATGGTTAATGTTTATGTAGTGCCTGAAGGTTAAAATTGTTAAAATAACTCTATACTGATTCACCCCCCTCTCAGTATTCTTGAATATTCTAACAATTAGGTCATCCCAATTATCTCTATTTAAAACAAAAACCTTTGTAAGCCCATTTTTTAAGAATTAATTAAATGCCTCCATTGTTCCACCATCCCATGGATGATAAGGGCTACTCACGTGGTGTTGTATTAGGAACTCATTTTTTAAGGTTGCAACTATTTTTACTAAGAAGTTCCACCCTTGATCACTAGTCAAGTTGCGTGGGCATCCAAACCTAGCAATGACACTTTCAAATATAAACTTGGCCATTATATTTGTTGAAAATAATGTTGTTGGTGCGACTTCTACCCATTTTATGAGGTAGTCTTGGGTTGATGTTGTATCTCACTCTTGAGTGGTGAGTGGGGGGATTAATGGGTCAAATGAAATCAACTATCCATTTATTGAATGTGTGAAGGGATACTACTGGGTGTAGTGGCATTTGGTCCCTTTTAAAAACTTCCTAACTTGTTGACATACATCACACATTTAGCATAGTCCTTGGTGTCTTTAAACAATGTCAACCACTAGAGTCTTGCCTCTAGGATTTTGTGACTGGTGGATTTCCCTCCATAGTTCCCTACCAAGAATATTTTTATGACATTTCCAAAGTATGTTTGGGTATTCATGTGATAGGATGCAACATTAGATGATTCCATTTGTTCCTAGCTTATATAGTTGACCTGTGATAAGCGAGTAGTCTGCAACTCTAGAAATCAACTTTTTCTTTTGCACTATTGTGAAGTCATTGAATGCTACTCTAGTGGTGAGGGACACTATAGTGGGTTTCAGGTAGTTAAGTATTGCTTCTACTATAACGAGGTCAACATTTGGGAGTTGTTGATTGATATGTCTTCTTGATTCAAGAAACTTTATTTTGGATAGATGGTTAGGGCCCACATTATACTTCTTGGGTTTGATGAATTCCTCAAAGATAAACACCTAGAACAAGAGTAACCATATGCAAATTCATCCTTTAATTATAGACTTGTTAACTAGGTATTTCAATGCTAAATAATAGAAATTGAAGTGGTCTCCCACTAGATAATGTCTAAAATTTTGTATTGCATACACCATTGCAAGACCATCTCATTATGTTGTGGTGTAATTGCGTTTGGAGTTGGAAAGATTGTGAATTGAAAAATAAAATAGATGTTTGATCTTTCCTTTAGGCCATGTTATCACTACTTCTAGTGATATTCCCAAGCCACCTACGTGTGTATTGGATTCAATTAACCAATCTAGAAGAAAAAGAATTGGGGCAGTGACCATTTTCTTTGTAAGTATGTCGTAAGCTGCCTCACACTCTTGTGTCCATATAAATCATTTCAATTTTTTCAATAGTATTTGCATGGGCTATGTTATAGTGACATAATTCTTGATAAACATCCTCTAATATCCCATATGCCTCATTATTGATCTTAATGCATAGATATTGTCTAGAGTAGGTAGGTTTGTTGTTATCTAGATATTCACCTAATAAACCAAAATGTTATTTTGACAGATGACATGACTAACTAGAACCTTGCATGAAGTGCAAAATATGCACTTATTTAAATTAAGAGAGATTTGTAGTTGATTAATGAGATTTCCGTGGTTGGGATTTTCAGTGTTGATCAGACTAGCCACAATTTTGTCAATAGACTGTCGACGTTTCATATCCAAATCAGGATCCATCTTCAGGACAATGAGTCTAGTTTAAAAGGATGGGAAGAGCTGGTAATAAATACAGAAAGTGAGGGGAAACCTAGGTGTCAGCTAAGTTTTTAGTAAAATTATTTGATAAAATTAATTCTTTGTTTAATTTTTTAGGGTTCCCTATTTTGATTATTTTAGGTTTAAGGTTTATTCTAAATTATTATTAATTTAATGTTTTTATCTTAATTTTAATTAACTATGTTCTAGGTATTATATTAATTAAAGAGTAAGGTTTAATTATTAGGTATTATGTAAATTATTAAGTTTTTTAGGGTTTACCATTATGTTATTAGGGTTGAGGTATATTCTAAATATTTATTAATTCAAGATTATAAATTTTTAATATTAATCAATTATGTTTATAAGTTTTAGGTATTAGGTTATTTAAAGAGTCTTATTATGTTATCTTAAATCAGGTTAATCTTAATATTAAATGTTATAAATATGAGCAATTCTGTTCATAAGCTTTTTTAATATTCTTTAATAAGATTGTTTATTTGATAAGTGTTTATATTTAGGTGTGATTTATAATTAGGTGGGCTTATTAATGAATAAATTAATTTATAGTATTTAGATTGTATAAATAATTATCAATGATTATTGTTGTTTCTATGGATCAAAGAGAACTGGTTTTCGCTTAGTTCTAACCCACTATCTCTGTTTAGGTTACTAGGATGTTTTTGGATTTCAATAGCTTCTCTAATACGTCATTTAAAGAGGTGATTTTCTTTGGCGAGGATTTTGGTGTCTTCTAGGCAAACATGGTGTCATGTTTTAAGGGAGTGTTCAACTACGACAGAGGTGCAGATGCGTTCATTCTTAATGTCAGCTCCACATGCTTTTATCCTAATCTGGAAAGAGCGACCAGTTTCATCGATGTAGCATTTTCCGCATGAGCACTCTATTTTGTAGATTCCTTTGCCATTGTGAGGGTCAAGTTTGTCTTTGACATATCTCATACTATGTTTGATGGTTTCAAGTTGTTTGAAGGAGGTCTTAATCTCTTTTTTGCTGAGGACTCTTGCAATCCTATTGGTCACTCGGATGTAAGGAAGGCATGCACCTCTATTAGGGTTCTGGTCTTTAGGGACACTGGGATTATTGCAGGTTTTTTCTAGGGCTTTGTTTATTACATTCTTAATGTCTTTATGTTTATAAACTATGTTCTTCAAAGTCTTGGTGAGGTGATCTGTTTCTTTATCTAGGTGTGCTTCATCAGATATTCTTATGGCTCTAGTGTTTAAATTTTTTAGGACACCTAGTTTCTGGTTGGGATGGTGATGGTAGTTTGCGTGGAGATAATTCTCAGTGTGGGTCTTCTTTCTATAAACTGCTAGATCCCCATTACTTTTCCTTTTGATAAGAACGTCTAGAAAGGGGATGCTATCATTCTCTTCGAGTTCCATTGTGAATTTTATTTCTTCGGATATGCTGTTTAGATGTTGAAAGAAATTATGTAATTCTACTTTCCCGTGGGGCCAAAGAACATTGGTGTCATCAACATATTTTTTCCACCTTAATGGTTTTAGGGGAAAGGAATCCATGGCTCTCTTTTCCAAATTTTCCATGAAAAGGTTGGAAACAATGGGGAGCCCATTGCTACGCCGCTGGGTTATTCATAGAATTATCCTTGGTAACTAAAGAAAGTGGAGCACAAGCAGACCTCGGCTAGGTTAGCTGTTTCAGGATCAGTGAATTCTTTGACAATTTGGATAGCTTCATCTAAGAGTATTTTAGTGAAAAGGGATACTACATCAAAGCTTATGAGGGTGTCTTGAGGCCTTACCTTTTCATTTTTAATGATATTAATAAATTCATTGGAGTTTTTAATGAAAGAGTCAATGTGGGCTACTAAGGGGCTAAGGATCTTGGCTATGTGTTTAGCCAGCTCATAGGTAGGTGAACCTATGGTATTCACTATGGGTCTAAGAGGGATATATTATTTGTGAATTTTTGGTAGACCGTAGATCCTTGGGGTGATCTCATTGTTGGGGGTTAAACATTTTTTGGTTCTCTTGTCTAGGTTGGAACTGTTGATGGCTTTGTTTACTTGCCTTATAATATTCTTAATGGGATTGCAATTAAGTTTCCTATAGCTTCCACTTTGGGTTAGGTGTTCATTCATTTTCCTATTGTAATCACTGAGGTTCATAAGAACAATAGTGCCTCCTTTTTTTGCCTTGAGAATCACCAATTTTTCATCATTTCTTAGGTTCTTTAAGGCTACGCGTTCCTCTTTACTCATATTGCTTCTCGAAGGTTTGGATTTGCGTAGGATGACTGAGAAATCTTGTTGTAATAATTATTTGTCTTCATCACTGATGTTTTGTATGCCATCCTCTATGCAACAAATAATGTTATCGATGAGGATGGAGGTCGAGGAGACAACAAAATTTAATCCTTTTTCCAATATGCCAAACTCAGTTTTGTTTAACACACGCGCATAGAGGTTTACTACATTCTTTGCGTTGGTGTCATGACTATCGTTCTTGTTGTTGAGTAGCCATTCCAACTTGGAGGAATGTCTGTTCTGAGCTTGTAAGTAAGTGTTGTTCACTTTCATGGATGCAATGGCGTCTATTGTTTTCCACAATTCGGGTGTCATGACCTGTGCTAATTCAGGTGGAGTTTTAACGCATTTTTGGATAGGTGTTCCGGAATACACTCTTTCTTCCTAATTTCACCTCTAACAATGGATAACCCTAGTCTGGAGAAGGTCACGCTGTTCCATTTGTTCTTGGTTCTATGCTAGATCTGCGCGAATTTGGGTAGCAAGTTTTCATCCCTACATTTCTTGAGAAATTCTAGATTTGCCACTCTTCTCTTTATCTTAACCCCGAGCTTTTCTAAAACATGAATTTCGTCCATAGTCTCCCTACCATATAGGGAAATGATCTGATTAATGAGATTTCTGTGGTTGGGATTTTTAGTGTTGATCGGACTAGTCACATTTTTGTCTATAGACTGTCAATGTTTCAGATCCAAATCATGATCCATCTTCAAGACAATGAGCCCGGGTTAAAAAGATGGGAAGAGTTGGTAATAAATACAGGAAGTGAGGGGAAACCTAGGTGTCAGCTAAGTTTTTAGTAAAATTATTTAATAAAATTAATTCTTTGTTTAAGTTTTTTAGGGTTTCCTATTTTGGTTATTTTAGGTTTAAGGTTTATTCTAAATTATTTTTAATTTAATGTTTTTATCTTAATTTTAATTAACTATGTTTTAGGTATTATATTAATTAAAGAGTAAGGTTTAATTATTAGGTATTATGTAAATTATTAAGTTTTTTAGGGTTTACCATTATGTTATTAAGGTTGAGGTATATTCTAAATATTTATTAATTCAAGGTTATAAATTTTTAATATTAATCAATTATGTTCATAAGTTCTAGGTATTAGATTATTTAAAGAGTCTTATTAAGTTATCTTAAATCAGGTTAATCTTAATATTTAATGTTATAAATATGAGCAATTATATTCATAAGCTTTGTAGTTGTCTGCACCTTTCCAACATAATTCACAACATATTCTTTGAGCAGTTCATAGATAGTTTAGCCATCCAAGTATACCTCCAATATTTTATGGATATAGTCCTTGAATGCTGCAATGAATACCCTAGAATAAGATCCCCATTCTATTTTGAAGGTGGTTTTCTTCTTGTCTTATTTTGCTATATAAACCTAGTGATACCTCAAGAACCCATTGGTGAATGAATATACCATTTTACCTATGATGTGGTCCGTCACCTCATCACTAAAAGATGTAGAAAACTAGTCATGAATGAAACATACATTCAACCCTATAAAATCTACATAGACCACAATTTCTCCCATCCTAGTCTTGTTATCTTAGATGAGAATCAACCTTATCCACTTGAATTCTTCTATTGGCAATAAATATCAAGCATGTTGTGAGCATTGTATCAATTTGTTCTTTCACTTTTTGCTTAATAGGCGGGTCAATTTTATATGGTCTTTTTGACATTGGTTTGGAATCTTGTTTAGGTTCTATCTTCATTTCCGCTAACCCACATTTCACACCTTCCAATTCTATGAAATTCTATAGGAAGAGATCCATATATTCCTTTAGTATGCTTACTGTTCTTTGACTATTTGATCATACTTATAATCCATGATATATTATAGCCTTGGATTTTCTTGCGAGCCAATATTAATCTTTTTCACCTTTAGTGGTAGATATGATGTTGTGAAGGATAGACTTTATCTTGTATGAGTTTCTTTCCTTTTGTCTCTTAAAATGTGAGATGTCACAACTCATCTAAGTCATCCTTACTATCATTGCTCTTCCCAATTTTATGGCAATGTTTGAGTCATTGAGGATATTTTTGCTTGTGTCACAACTCTTTTGCAACAATGATTCAAACATACTAACATATCTGTTGCATTCTCCTTCAATCAAATATAAACAATTTGATGTTTTAAAGTGCAAAAGTGAGTTATATAGTCTTACCTTAAAATGAGAAATCCATAGAAAAGGAGATCTACATCACATCTTAGGTCTTCATCTACCTTTCTAGTTCTTAATGGATATACCATGCTCTAGGGATTGGCTTCAAAGCATAGATGAATATATGTACCCATAGTTGTTCTTGATGTCCAACTTGTGATCATGGCTTTACACAATTGTCTAGATGTATGTCTGGGTTTATCTTTCACTAACACTACTACAAAATAATATATTGGAATTCATCTATTCTTCATTAGCTAATCTTTAGAATTGGTTTTTGATGATTATGTTGAGTCCACAAGAGGCCCTAATTTTTTATTGCAATTTCGGGGTACCACTTTTCCTTGAGTCTTTGCTCATCTTGAAACTAGATTATGCATGTTATTTTTAATGATTTATTGCATATCGTTGAGTCCCTTAAAAGCAACCCCTTTGTCTTGGAGAAAAAAACAAAATATTTCCAAGTCCTTTGGCCTTGTTTTGAACTAAGTATTTCTTGCTATTAACAATTTTTAAACACATTCATTGCCGCGCAAAAGTCATTTTCAACACCAATTTGAAAGTAAAATTCCACCATCGATATCAAAATGGAAAAGGTGTGTTGATGAAGATCATTATGCAAAAGATAGTTTCTTCACCTATCATCGACAAATTTTGTTAACTTCATTTAGATGAAAGTTAAGAGTCAACAATCGTAAAAGTAAAAACTTACGTTGACAAGCCCTCATCGGCTAGGAATTTCATCTTTCATTGAAATACAAAGTGAAAAGGGGCAGCAATATCAAAGTGGAAAAGTATACCAATAACACCCATTGCTGCAAATTTTCACTTTCATACTTCATCATTTAAAACTCGAGCGCTGACCGATTTTTGCATGAAATTCTAGAATTCATATGATTGCTCACCCTAATGAACCTTCCATCATTACATTTCTAAACTTCACCCAAATGAAAGAATAAATATCTATCACCGATAACAAATCCAATTAGCCATTGTTAGTCATCAATTGATTGATTTGGTCGTTGGATTGTCCAATCGCCATTAGATTGCCATTATTTGCATAATCCAATCAGATTCGATTAGGATTTGGAAATCATGGTGCTAGATTGATTAAAATTTATTTGACATATTTAGACAATGGCACTATTTTTGTCATCGAAGTTATAATTTGAACATTGTTAGTGAGGATTGAGCTCTGTGAGTTAGGATTGCAACATTGTGAGTTTAGAGTATGAGTGTGAATTGATAATTGTAACTTGGGATAAGTTGACAGTCAAGTGTGATTTCCCTGAGTAACTGTGTGCTCGATTTTGTGCTTCCTCCATGCCCTACACACAACAAAAATGAGTTCTTTGGCCGAGTTCAACTATGCATTACTCTTGATTGTTTCTTTTGTATAGAATTTGTGGTTCATAATTTTAGATATGCTCATAAATGATGTATTTTTCAAGATTGACTAAATGTGCCTTTGCTACTACAAATTAAGATGGCTGGAGATTGTCATCTTTCTTGTAAAAATGAATGTGTGGTTCTGATTTCTCCTCAAGCCCATAACCTATTTTATATTCTAAATTTATCTCAAATTGATAATTCATTTCAGAATTTGGATTAATTGTTACAATGGTTAGTGTTGTTATGAATGAATAAGGTGTTGTCTTTTACTTGGTTCAACCGTTTTATTTCCTCCCAGGTAAAATGCCTCCAAGGAGGACTCTTTCAAGAAAAAATAGAAAATCCCCTAAGGGGAAGCATCCCAATGAGCCAATAGAAACCTCCCGGCATACACCGATTGAAATTGATACCTCATATGAAGAATATGCCCCTTTCATTCAAATACCCACACCTGAGGAAGAACAACCAAGGCTTATGTTTAAATATGTTGAGGATATTACATGTGCTCATACCCCTTTTCTAGGATGGAGGGAGGTATATAGGAAATTTCATACTAAGGAATATCCAAATATAGTTCCCCACAATGACCCTAAGATAAGGAAAGCAAACGAAAGGGTGTTCATAATTATCTAGGCCACTATCACTTGAGAGATCCAAAATAGTCTAGAGAAGAAGCCAATGGCATCCTTGAGTATAGATTCCCTCAAGGCTAATTCAAAAGACATGACCCATGAGGTCTTGTAGCCAAAAACTTTGACTTGATATCCCTATCTTGGCCATATATGCATTAGAAGTGACATGATATCCCTTATGGGAATGCTAAATATTGGGATGATGTCCAAGCTAGTCTGAAATCCTCAGGCTTAGTAGATTTCATTGCCATGTCCTCAGATGAGAAATTAGATGATTTAAACAAAATATTGGCACAAGCGAAGATAAAAAAAAAATGAAGGGGAAGAAGCAAGGATGGCTGAAGCGATAAGGCTAAGGAAGAAAGTGGGAAATAAATCAATCGTGGATGAGCAAAGAAGATAGCAATAAGAGGAGGAATTGAAAAGAAATACCAAGGAGGAGATAAGGAAAATATAAGAAGAATAAAATTCCTAATCAAAATTAGAAAAGAAAAGGAAAGTATCTAAAATAGAATAGAGGAAAAAGGAATTGAAAGATGTTGGAGAGAAGCTTAGATTAGAAGCTGAGATGAAAAGAAAGGAAGAAGAAGAAAAAATCAAAGAAGAAGAGAAATTGAGAAAGGAGGAGGAGGAATAAAGAATCTGTTGTGTCAAGTACTACAACCCTCCATTTTCTTGTAATCTATTTGCAAAATCCTCTCAAGAAAATGGGGCTCCTTGTATTTTTCAAATTTGAAAATATCCTCCAATGGTTTCTTCATCTCGCTCTAAAACTTGTTCATGAAGCTTCCTTTTTCAACCAATTCGTTGTTTTCAAATTGGAACACTTATGAAATTTCAAGCTATGTTTCTATTGTTTTCGGGCAGGTTAATTGAAACTCCCTCGATGTTCATCAAAGGAGTTAACATTAACTCCTCCGATGAATATTGGAGGAGTTTCCTCCAACTCCTCTGATAGCAAAAGGGCCTCCACAATCATAAAATTTTTCATCACAAAAGTTAATGACAACTCCTTCGATGTATCAGAGGAGTTATTCTTATCCACTCTAATAAACTACAAATTTTTCAATGGAAAGTGTTCTGATACACATACGAGGACTTCCCACAAATTCCTCCAATGTGCATAAGAAAACTTACCTCCAACTTCACCGATTTAAAACCTAGCTACTTGCATTAATTGTCGCATCCAACTAACTTATAAATACTCCTTTTTTCCCTTCCATTCTCATTACTTCATTTGAGTGCCAAGGAGAGAAGGGTAGTTCCCAAGCAAGAGCGCGTTGATCCCTAACCTACTTATCCTCAACTGATTGTGACCCTACATGTGTTAGCAAGCTCCAGGTAAGCCCTTGATGCCGAGTCCTCCAATTTTATAGGGTTAGGGTTTACTTTGCTGCTTCTTTTCCTTCCTTTTAAAATAGAAAAATAATCTCTCCCATAACTCTCTCGAAGATCGTTTTCTACTTATCCAAGGCCTTACCTCCATGGACCATAACAACACTTTGAGCCCACTTTGATAGATATAGGGTTAACACAACACTACCTCATGTGATCCCTTTGGCCATAGAATTTTCACAGATGTAAATGAAGAACCCTAAGACTTGGTTAAGAGACAAGCTCTCCAATTTGTCTCCTTTAGTTTCCACTGATACGGTAGCTACTTGATCCTTAAAGAGGGTCGAATTTCATACCCTTGGTTCTGGCCCCTTTGAGACTTAACTATTTTTGGAAAGTTCTCGTGGTGGATCGATGACCTTAATTCCAAAAACTCTCGGCACCATCAAAATATTTCGTATGAACTAACCCAATAACCATCGGCCAATTTCACATAAACTGTCCCAACTCACGTTATAACCAATCATAGTACTTACTCTTAACACCTTCTATGTGTTAGAGGAGTTCCTATTAACTCCTCCGATCCATCGAAGGAGTTAAGCTCAAATCTGCCACTCACCCTCAATGCCACTTCTTCATCGACACTCTTGAAAACAACTTGTCCGATCTCATTGAAGACTTTAACTTACTTTGTCGTTGGATTTCGGGAAAGTTGTTGCAAACTCCTCCAATTCTCATCGGAGAAGTTGACATTAACTATTTCGATTTGACTTCTGAGCACTTTTTAAGCCATTTTCTTCTCCGATTTTTACCAAAATGCTAACCATGCCCACTATCATTTTATTGTCTTTGGATGATGATCTCCCACCAAGAATATACTAAAGCGAGTCCTTTGGTATTTCAAGATTCTTAATTAGACTAAATTTCACATTAGTTGTGATTTTAATCTTTGCACTAATCCCACCTTTTCCTTGTAGGTTCATATATGGCTGGAAAAAAAGAATCAAGCAAGGAATCTGTGAATGAGGCCTCCGGAAATGGTTGACAGACCCAAGAAAAACCAGATGTAGTTGGTGATTAATGGATTTTCCTCCCGTGACCTTGGGTTAAGTCACAACAGAGTAAGATCGAATTTAGAAGACATAACCTACCCTCATCGAATGGAGACCTTCTATACTAACATGAGTAAAGGAGAAATATACTTATGATGATGAGATAGACTTGAATGACATGGGAATTCCGGTTTGAGAGAGTAAAGAGTTACTGCAGAATGGCCGAGTCAAGCTGAAACTTCCCTTGAACAAAAGCACGGCACATTTTGTGACTTAGGCAGCATAGATTATAAACTAGGATACATTTGTGATACATGAGGCATCAACAAACACTACATATGGTTGGAAGAATAACCAACCGGTGGAGATTATACTCAATAACGAGAAAAAGTATTCTAAATTCATACTAGACCCAAAATGACGAGATACTGACTCAAGATTGTGCTTTGTTCAAGGGTGACAATACTACTGCCAACGAAAGAGATAGACACTCCCCCCCCCTTTTATTATTTTTTTATTTTTTTGGTCTAGTATAGTGGAGGAAACGAGTGTCATGGGCAAGCAAACTAGTTCCAGAGCGCAAGGAACATACCTATGGAAAGGGAGCATGTGCAGGATAAGGACACTCAAGGTAATGTTTCCTCTAGGGTTAAGGTGTCGAGTCTTAAAGGAATAAATTACAAGGCTGGGAACTGATATGAATGCATAAGAAATTGGTTCAACAATGTGTTGAGGGGTCCAAGGTCCCTTTAACTCAACAACAAGAACCAAACCCACTTAAGAGGCCCAATTAGACTCATAAGTGTTTGATGAGTGGTAAGGTTCTTCAGATTCATCATGATCTGACTGGAGTTATTGATGGGCTTTAATCGTGATTGACATACGTGTCTTTTCTGTGAAACCTTTCCTCCGACTGGGCAATTCTTTTTTTGGTACTTTTTTCTAGTATTTATAACAAAGAAAGATAAAGATTAATCTAAATGGAAGAGGGAAGTTAAATTGTGTGTTGGGAGAAGGCTAGGTTTTTTTAGGATAACCTCTATACCTTAGCATGCAGACGAAGAATATCTGAACTACTTCAAACCAACATTAATACCATTTTGATTAGTGTACACTCAACATTGCCTGTGATAACAATTACAGAAAAGAAAACATACACGTGACAAGAAGCTAATTCAAGAAAAGTAATTTTTGATGCTCTATTATCAATCATAGGTTAACATAATCTATTTCTATTCATCAATTAGAATAAAAGAATTGTATTATAGCATTATCAGATGACTTTAAATAACAAATACAACAACTCTTACTCAATACAACAACAAATATTGAATCCAAAGACAAAGATAATCCCCCCTTAATCCAATCACATTCATGCCTTAGATGGTAGAAATGTCTCTGGTTCTAAACATAACTTCTTAATTAAAATAACTTGCACATAAATTGTTCTCCTACAAAATTTCTGAAAATTCTTTCTCTCCAAAACCATCGACCCTTTGTCACGGGTCGATGCCCTTATTTATAACAAAATAAATAAATAATTAAACTAAAAATAACTACTAGAATTATATTAAATTAAGAAAACACCACGTGGCGGATTTATCTATCTGTTCTCTTTTTCTCATCTAGTGGTTTTACTGAAGTGGATTGTTCTTCTCATACTCTGACCACTTTACAAAGAGATCTTCGCATGTATTCACATATGGAAACCTGTGATGATCCATCAGAATGGAGAGGACCTCTTTTATCTCTATTTCCCGTTCCTTGTACTTGATTATCTTAACACTCAAGCGTTGTAAGACTGCAAGAGATTTAATCGGGGGTTCCGTGAACTTCTTCACTTGACCCGGGATCATGCTTGAAATCTGAGAAATATCTTCTTCTCATGCCAGGTCTTTCTCTTTATGTTGTTTAACTATATCATGCAGATCGATGAAATCTTCCAGTGGACCAAACTCTGGTAAGTCAATGCTCTTCATTTCCCGGTTAACTTTCTCCCCATATTTTCTGCATTTTCTGCTGAGGTTCCTGGACCATGGTTACCCAATGTTCAACTGCCTTCTTTATTTAGGCGATGCTATTATCCATCAACACTCGGATGCCATGCTCTTTTGTATCTCGACCCTTCTATACTTTGTTGATGTAGTCTATCCGTTCTAAGGCTTAATGTGCCTTTTTATACCATCGCTGCATGTCTTTGCAGGTTGCCAACCCCACGAGGGTATCTTCTTGGAAATCGACTATGCAAGTGGTGAATGATCTCTTTCATTAGTGAATTGTGCATACATTTCTCAGAAATCACTCTTAAGGAGTACGACTGCCTATGTTGAATTTTGGTAATATTCCGCTTGATGTTGCAGATGGTCCAGTTCTTTCTTCATGGTGGCTACCTCCCTTTCTTCCCTTCTTTCCCTGTCCATGGTAGCATCGGTTATATCCATACCTGCACCGATTAGCTCAGTCATCTTAGATATTTTCTGTGTCAAACAATGTTTCCTTTGTGGTTATGAGAAGTGTGCTATCGAGCGTGAGCCTCCTTTTCTTGGTAGTTCTTCTCATTACGACTTTCCTTTTCCTGTCATAAGCAATTGCCTGTATATCGACGATTTCATCCACTGGTTTAGGAATCTATTAATCTCCCAGGACATAGTACTTCCTAGGCTTCCGGCCATATAGAGATGTTCCATGGTAGGTTCTCTTAGTTCCTTGGCAGGGGAAATTTCTGTCTATTCTGGTGACTTGGACTCCTGCTGGTGCTCGTCGGCTGGTGGAGTCTTGGTCCTAGATGGGGAAGTAGGCAAAGGATCGACATTAGCTTGTGGTTCGACCGTTGAGATGCTGATTTCTGTATGCTGCCTTTCTTCTTCTAGTTCACCAACACCCAAGTCATTCTTAGAGCTGCCATTTTGAGGCTATGTTCCCGGTTGATCAAGAAATTCAGTGTCCAGAGTGCTCCTAGTCTCATGGTTTCCATTCTAGGGATTTGGGGTCAAAGCATTGGAAGCTGGAGAATATGTTTCCCTTGGTTCTTCCTCTTCTGTGATTGGTACTGTGGTTATGTGTGAAACCTCTGAATTTTCCTCATCGTCATATATGGTAATTAAGTCTATGAGGATAGTAGGCACACCTGTCCCACTTGATGGTCTTGCTATCCCCCGCTGAGCTTTAATAGTCACCAGGGATCCTGCCTATGGTGACATGGGGTTGGGGTTTTGTTGTTCGGCGGTCTCCTCTGGTGGAATTGTCTATGAGCCATTTATCTCTTTCTCAGTGTGGCTTGTATCGGCCAAGGTAATCCTCAAGGGTCATATCAAAGGGTTGAGTGGGGCATCTTCTCCAAATATTTGTATAGCTCTTTCGACTTCTTCTAGTAGTAGCACCCCCTTCCTACATGCCTCTGTCGTTTCTACTGCCCTGTTTGCTTCTCTTACCCCGAGGGCTTCTTGAGCTGTTCGTTTTATCATCTCAACCTTCTCATCCATAGTCATCACTTTGAACCTGGTCATCCTGGGGTTAGCCTTTCTATGGAGCACCTCCTCCTAGTCTTGGGTGCCCTCTATGCATATTTCATCTTCAAAACTATCATGAGCATACAACCAATAGGAGGATACCTACGATGCATGCTGGGGAACTAAACCCTTCGAATTATGCTTGTGAAAGTGGCCTGTGGGGAATCAATAATCAAGCTGATTTAACCCTTCTTGTTTCACTTGCACAGTGTCTTTGACCATATAAAATCCTATATGAAATCCATAGGGAATGAAATCTCTCTTCTTATCCTTTACCAGGGAAACATTATAACATTGTAAAATAGTCTGGTAACAAATCTCTCCCAATATGAGACGATATGGGACATGAACGGGGAGTAGTTGGGGTGCTCCAGTAGCCCCAAACACTATGATATAGGTTCTTGTCTCTTCGAAGTACTAATGGCCAACTTTAGCTATCAGATTCTTTGCTGTCGCTAAAAGTCTAGGGAAGTCCTTTCTAAAAATAATGAAGTATATCCTGGCTATGATATAAACATGTACATGAAGTTTGAAAATATGCCAACTTAAATTCATACCTGCGAAAACATTTCTTGCGCATTTTATATCCAACAAGTAGTATGCCATGTAGAAGACTGAAACTTCTCCTTCTTTCAGTGTCTGGGCCTGTAGGATATTTATGGTGAGATGCTTGGAGATAATGGCTCCCTAATTGAAACTACTTCCAGAAATCACCACGGTATAAGCCAAGGGCATCCAAGCTTCTGAAAATTTTTGAGCAGTCCTTTTCTCCATAGAATCGACAAATTAAAGCCATTAGATACATGTAGGGTTCTTTGAAATTTACTGTGTTGTACCAGCCAATGTTTTTGTTTGTGAATTTTTTGTCTTCTTTCCACCATGAGGCTAGTAACCTATTGGTTTCATGATACTCATAAAACTTGACCACAAAATCTGCGTTTAACCTCTCCTCTAGGTCCCTGAGTTTATAATGTTTTGTACCTCAATTGGAAGGAAAACATCAACGCATTATCCCTCCGCATTGTTGATAGTGCATTTCATTGTGTTCACGTGGTTGATTATCCATCCTAGAGTCTCGATACAGGGAAAAACTGGGGTTCGACAAGCCACCCTATGCAGGTACGATCTCCTGATGTTCAAGAACACTTGATCATCCAATATTATGACGTTCGGGTTGCTGTGGGGTGTGAAATATAGGTAATCCTCCTGGCTGATTTTGTTATACAAGTCTCCCCAATACGGGAGCACCATTTTAGATCGAGTGCTTGTCTTTGTGTCACTGAAAGCCAGAGGTTGGGAAAATTCCTTTTTGGTGGATGTGCGGATAACTGATTCCATCATTGAGACAAAATCAAGTTCTCTTGTAGTGCCCAATGTAGACCCTTCACCAACCTCTGCTTCCTTATTTTTGGGCGTTCTAGGTGAGCACTTGGTTGTTGGATTTATTGGAGGCATTTTCCTGCAGAAAAGAAAAGAATGTTATAGTGAGCAGCCTGTTGATTAAGGTTGGTTGTCATTGATGTCAACCCTTGAAGAAAGACCCGTAGCACAAAGGTTTGGGTAATGGACCCAATAGTGTTTGATGTAAATATGACTCATTATTGTT
>JZKD02S0058963.1:599856-633460 GCA_000966675.3 Picea glauca | reverse complement strand
TGGTTTTCTCCCGATTTGGGTTTCCATGCAAAACACTGGTGTACTGTGTATGTGTGTGATTGTTTATTTATTACTGCTCATTATTGGATAATAATTCTACATTGATATAACATTTCAAGAAAAATGATTATAATTACGTTATTACTGATTCACCCCCCCTCTCAGTAATCCAACACAACCAACCAACCTCGACAAGAGTCATTGACGCAATCACAAGTATAGAAATGATAAAAACATTGCTTGCCTTCTTGCTTGCAAGAAATTAAATTGGTCTGATTGGTAATCAAACTTAGAGAGATGGCTATAATCTCCTCGTCACTTTCTCTTGCTCCTTCATCTGCGTCTGGGAATAAGCGATTTGTGAATGAAATAACATGTTTGGGTATGACCTTGTAAATTTAAACAGAATGTATACTGACCTTTTCGCATCAAGTCTTAAATTCGGGAGTACAAATGTGATATGTGCAATCCATTACATAATTTGCATCATGCTTAGGATTAATTGCAACACAGGCTGGTGGTGTAGGAGTGGGTTACTCCATAGTTCATTGGTGAATTCAAATTCCAATGGTTGGTCGATGCACGAGGTTGTGGTGTTGGTTGCGCCAAAATTTAATTTGTCTACCAAAACATAGAAATCTGTCTTACCTCAGCTAGGGGTATCCCATCAAATTACCAGGTTTTTTTTGTGTTCACAAAAAATTAGTATGATTGGTGTTGGGAAAAAGAAAACGATGTCTTTTGAATGGAACAACAACACGGATCGTCCAATATTTCCGGTGTAGAATGACGAAAGTTCGATGAAAAACCCTGGCATTCGGTGACGTATCAGTCTGTTGATAGTAAATGGGTGGATCGACATCGATAATTTTCCTTAGACACATTTCATTGATACCTTTAGGAAAAAGTTTCAATGCCGATAAAAACTATCGTACAACAGTGACGTGGAAATGCTGACCTGGAAGTACATATATGACACGGGGGGAACCTCAAAGGACGACGTAGCGTTGAGACTGAGTCATACCGATTATTAACGTGGCAAAGACACGTGGCATATTGATTTTGACCTCTTCGTGAGAAACATTTTTCGACATCAATGAATTTCTTCAAACACACATCCCTGGCTACAACATCCTATCCTGCCGACGTCGAAGACGTATCGACGATTGACGATCGACAATTTGTGTCGGTCAATGTTTTTTTTGTTTCGACCCTCAGAGTTGACCGATGCCGAAATGTATCGACGATCGAGGATTTTTTTATGGTTGTCCACATTTGTGATTTATATATGGGATTTTGCTGATGCCAAAAATGTATTGGCTATGTTAAAGAACTATATTATAGACCAGAAATTGCCAATGAACGACTGTTGAAAAAGTTTAATCCATGTACACTTTAGGCGTTTCATTTCATGTGACTAAAAAATATCAATCCATCAATAACTTCAAGCAAAAAAGAATAACCGATAACAAGACTCAATGACAACATATAAATTCATCCATCCCACAATACTGGTTCTGATTAAAAACAAATGATAAGTGGTACCCAAAAGAAATAAATTTCGCAAAATCGTTTAGGGTGTGTTGAGTGCTCAACATAATGGAGTGATGAAGCCGACATTAGGCCTAAAAATGCGATAAATCAATATGCAATGCAGTTAGAATTGAACCTCATTTTGGAAGCCCTTGTAAGTAAGCTTCCAATAGTGTTCTTTTTTGTAAATTTAGTCTCCCGAGCCTGAAAAAGTGTAAAAGAATACCAAGGAGAAATCTTCTAGTCAATGTTGACTAGAGTGTTAATTTTTCGTAATTAGTCCATTCAGTTTGAAAAAGGGGTAAACTTGTATCGAATGGACGTCCTTTCAAATTCGTTTAATGATTGTGAAAGAAAACAAGGTCACTCGACAATCTTTTCATTTTTAAGGAGTCTAAAAAGAGCTTAATTGAGACTCTAGTATGTACCTTTGTCATGGTTGGTGACCAAGTGCATAAAAGGGAAATATGTTGTTTTGGGAAACATATAATGGAGGGAGTCCCATAGGTGATATCCAAAATAATATTGATTAAGAAGAATGAAGTTCATATGCAATGTCATGGTGGGACTAAACGAGACTATTGAGCCTAAAGGAGAACTTGCAGGATGAGCGGCAGAATACAAAGGGATTCTAAACTAGTACGCCCATGGAAGGTAGGCTCTACCATGTGAACTATGACACTTCTAAACAATAGAGAAAGTTCCATGTCGCAACTTAGTGGGGTCTATCCTAAGGCAAAATGAAACATGAAACATATAATGCAAAAATTCATAGAGGGGAAAATCTAACCTATATGCCAGTTTCAAGATCATTACCTGTAAGAATGGATTGACATGGAAGAAAAGGTACCAAAGAAAATGTATCCAAACTCCTATATATAAGACAAAAAACACTTACCCAGAAGTTAATAAGTCCAATATAGAAACCTCTGATAAAGACAAGTATTAAGGGATACATAACTTGAAAACCAAAAACCCTAAAAATACAATATGTACAAAGGACCGTACAACCTTGCGGCTTATGCATAGTAGTGGTCCAGTTAGATTTCATTGCTAGGTTGAAGCCAAGGGTTTTATTGGTAACCAAATAGTAAAGCTTCCAGTTCATGAGGAGGTCAAAGATCCATAATCATAGCTTCAAGGATGGCCTCATTTGAAGGCAACTCAACATCCATGAAATGAGGGCTCCATAGCTCACAAATACCAGGGCTCTAGGTATTTATACAATCAACAATATCAGACTTAAGAGGAAGTGCAATATTACTCAGGCCAATAGGGGGAAGCAAGGGTTCCCATGCTCCCATTGCATAAAACACCTGATCAATTGTTGAGATCTTGTCTCGAGAAGGAGAACATAACTGTAAAGGATCCTTCTCAGGAGAAATTGAACACTGAGGATAAGATGCCATATAATTCACCCGTGCCAGGGAAGATTCTACTTGAACACTAGGAGCACGGAAAGGGGAAACTTGAGGTAAAGTTGAACCATGATGGAGATTATCAGATGAAATATGATTAATAGTGACAACCCTTCCGTTGTGAGGGAAATGCATCACATGAAAGAGAGTAGACACCACAACATTCATCGCATATACATAATCATGCCAAAGAAGAAAATTAAAGTATAAAGGGCCTGGCACCATTAACTGATCAATTAGGACAATATTCCCACCCAACATGATAATAAACTAAGGAAGAATCCCTAGATATTCGCTAGGTATTTTGTCGTAAGACAACAACTCAATAGTAGCTGGCACAAGCTTGGGAGAACCCAAAGCTTGCCAATTCAAGGATGATAAAACACTTGCATATGATCCTTCATCTTCAATACTTTAGTGAATTCCTAATGAATTAATTCCAACCATTATCTGGAATGGTGCAAAATAAGTAAGGTGAGGCTCTACAAGATCATTTCAATCAAAGGAAACCATCCTAGGACTCGAAGGAAGGACACTCGAAGTGAGTGGATTGCCCCCTTATTAAGAAGGTACTCAATTGGAAATGATAAGGACACGATCAAAAGACACGTCACTCCCCGAAAGAGGAGTGGAATCAACCGAAGATTTCATGGACGAGACCACTTCCTTAGACTTGTCACTCTCCAAAAGAAGAGTGGGATTGACCAAAGATTTCATAAGCATGACCACTTCCTCAACCACTAGTTGAATAACATGTGAGACAACATGGTCAAGAGACTCATCAGCTCCCCAAAAAAGAGTGGTGTTGGCCGAACATTTCATTGGCACGACCGCTTTATCAACCAATGATTGAATAGATTGCAGGGAAACCGAAGATGACTTTGAACTAGAAGGGCCTTCAAACAAGGACCATGCTTCTCATACCACATAAATAATGAGGAAAACATGAGTAAGGTAATCTCCTTTGCAAAGATTACAAGGGAACTTGGGATTATATCCCATACGTCTAGGCTTCTCAACCGCATCAATTCCCCCAACTTGACTTGCAGTGGATGGTGACATGCTGCTAGCATGACTTGCAGAGGCTAGTAGCTGATCTCCAACACGAATTGCAGAGGTTGGTGATGTTTGTCCAGTATAAATAGCAGTGAGTAAAATTTTTCTCCTAGCATGACTCACATCGGCTGGTTTCTTACCTCCATCATGACTCACAATGAATAGTTGCTTGTCTTCAACATGACTCATACAGGTTGTTGAAGAATCTCCAACATGAATATCAGAGGTTGGTTTTGCGCTTCCAACATGACTAGCCGAGGTTGGTTGCTAAACTCCAGTATGACTTGCAGGGACTAGGCTATTTCCCCCAACATGACTTGCAAAGGCTGGGTGCTGGTCTTCAAGATGAATTGCATAGGTTGATCAACTATATCCAACATGAATCGCAAAGGTTGGTGACTTGCTTCCAATATGACTAGCAGTGAGTGGGCTTGTGCTTCTAGCATGACTAGTAGAGGTTGGTCGCTTTCCCCCAACATGACTTGCAGAGGATGGTGACAGGTGTCCAACATGACTAGCATAGGTTGTTGACTTCCTGCTAGTATGACTTTTAGTGACTGGGCTTGTGCTTCTAGCATGACTAGCATAGGTTGGTCACTTGCCCCCAACATGACTTGCAGAGGTTGGTGACTTCTTCTCTTACTATTACTCTTCCTATTACTTTTATACTTCTGGTTACTAGTAGAAATACTTTCACCAGAAGGGGGAGGAGGAGGGGAAGTAAAATTTGCAGATGTAGAAGGTGAAGGATCAACATCCATATGATGCCCCTGGCATAAGGTTCATATTTGAGAAGCATCAAGATAATTCAGGACCTTTGGAGTGGTCCACAACCAAATCGATAGTACTACATTCAACCTAAGAATGTTCAAAGTTGACATCAAGGGGGTACCAACGTTTCAAAAGAAAGGAAAAGCACAAGAATCCCCTTGGGCAGGGTCCCTTGGTTGGTATCCTCAAGGAATTTGGTCATAACTTTCTTATGCACAGGTTCGTCCCTTGCAGGATTGTTCATGTCCATAAAATTCTCACACACCGACTCTAGCAAACTAGTGGTATAAAAATCCACGCCTTCTAGGAGGCGGCTCCAAACTTTCAAGAGAAAGACCAGGGGTCCTTCCCGACCAACGGAGCGGTTGATCAACCACCATGAATCAATGATCCAAAAGTGGTGACACTGAAACAACCTAATGCCAACTACACAAAGGAACACTCCAATACAAATCCCTAAGAGAAACATCACAAACAAACAAAATTTCCAAATTTTCAGCCTAGGTGGATAAGGTCTTGAGTCCAAAGCAATGAAAAAGTAGAAAGGGACCTTCCAGATTAAGGAACAGGTTGATTAATTCCCATGGACCAATGAACAAAGGAGTGAGAAGAGTTAGTTGTGGAGCCTGATTATCTTCCTGATTCAGAGGTCTTTGTTTTCATCCGCGTTTATACCCCATGAAGACTTTACGCCTCAGAAGAATGTACATTCCTCCACGNGGGGGGGGGGGGGGTTACCCCCCTTGTGACGTCCGGGAGCAAGCGAGCCCCCAAAGGAAAAATTGCCTTGTAAATGTATATTGTAATTTCATAGTAAATTTGGACCGTTCATTATAAGATCACAGATCTGACGGTAGAACTTATGTTAGGGTTTTTTCGCTAGAAGGCAACCCTCTTTTATGAGGGAAATGTATTGCGACTATGTATCATTGTGAATATTGTATTATGAGTGAGGAGAATGTGTGAGAGAGAAGAGGAAGTTACAACGTGTGTGCTGTAGGTTGTATCCCTTCATTTGCTGGATAATAATAAAGGAAGGAATTGGCAATTTCTTTGGTGGATGTAGCCCACACTGGGTAAACCACGTATATATGTGTCTCTATTGTATTATGTATCTTCTGTGTTTTATTTATTCATTTGTTTTATTTTATTGCTCCGTGATCCTCTTTTTCTAACAACTGGTATCAGAGTGAAAGGTAACTCACCAAAAAAGAGGGTTCCTGGTTCGAGTGGGAGCAATGACGAAAGATGGAAAGTTAGGGTCGAGAAATTTAACGGCCAAAACTACCAGTTATGGAAGATGCATATGGAAGATTATTTATATCAGAAGGATCTATTCCTACCATTGGGTGGAATATCAAAGAAGCCGACGACCATGAAGGATGAAGAATGGGAGGTTCTTAACAGGAAGGCACTAGGAACGATACGACTGAGCCTGGCAGCGTCGGTAGATTTCAATATTTTGAAAGAAAAGACAATGAAGGAGCCGATGGAAGCATTGGCTAAACTATATGAAAAACCCTCGACATCCAATAATGTATTTTTAATGAATATATTATTTAATATGAATATGTTAGAAGGCGAGTCTATTGCAGATCATTTAAATGAATTTAATACAGTTACTAATCAACTAAGTTATGTAAAAGTGGACTTTGATGATGAGGTCAGGGCTCTTCTAATCTTGTGCTCATTGCCATAAAGCTGGAACGGCTTGGTCATCGCTGTAAGTAACTATGTCTCTGGTTCAAACACTTTAAAATTTGATGATGTTGTTGGTGTTATCCTTGGCAAGGAAATGCGATGGAAAATCATAGGTGAGATATCGGGTAATGCGTTGAACATGGAGAACATGGGAAGACAAAACGATAGAGGAAAGAGCTCAGGAAACCATTGGAATTCTAGGAAGGGAAGATCCAAATTCAGATTGGGAAATATAAAGTGCTAGAATTGTGGGAATAAAGGACATCTAAAGAAAGAATGCAGAGCTCGAAAGAAACAAAGAGATGGACAACAAGAGAAAAATCAGGGAGCAAATGTAACAGGTGATGTGTTACACGATGCTTTGATTCTTTCTGTAGATAATATTTTTGAGTCTTTGGTAGTAGATTCAGGGGCTTCATTTCATGTCACACCCCATAGGAAACATTTTCTAGATTATGTTCAAGGTGATTTTGGATAGGTTCATTTGGGTGATGATGCACCATGCAAAATTGTTGGAATGGGAAAGGTAAAAATAAAGAAAAGGAATGGAAACCAATGGTTGTTGAAAGAGGTAAGACATGTTCCAAATCTAAGGAAAAATATAATTTCAATAGGGCGATTGGCAAGTGAAGGCTCTATATCTATATTTATAGATAAGGTGTGGAAGGTCACCAAAGGATCATCGATGATAGAAAAATGAGAGAAGGTAGGTACATTGTATTTATGAACTGGTAATACTAACTCTTCTATCTCTTTAGATTCTACAAGAGTGGATACAACACTATGGCATCATAGGCTTGGACACATGGGTGAGAAGGGGATGCAAATACTTCACAAAACAAATTTATTGAAAGATCTTAAACAAATTGATTTGGATTTCTATGAGAATTGTGTTTGTGGAAAACATAAGAGAGTCAGATTTCTCAAAGCCAGAAAAGAAAAGAAGAGTGAAAGGTTAGAGCTTGTGCATATAGATGTATGGGGACCAACTCAGGTATCATCTCTTGGTGGATCTCGTTATTATGTTCCTTTTATTGATGATGCAACTAGAAAAACTTGGGTTTATTGCATTCGACAAAAATCTGATGTTTTTGATACTTTTAAGAAATGGAAAGCTTTGGTTGAGAATGAGATAGGAAAAATGTTGAAGTGTCTCAAATCAAATAATGGAGGTGAATATTGCAACAAGGAGTTTGATGATTACTGTTCATACCATGGGATTCATAGAGAGAAGAAAGTTCCTAGTACACCATAAGAAAATCATGTGTCAGAAAGGATGCACATGACAATCATGGAGTGTGCAAGGAGTATGAGATTGCTTGTTGGTTTTCCCTTACATTTTTGGGTAGATGCTATAGATATCGTTGTCTACTTAATAAATATAGGACTTTCAAGTTCTTTGGATGGTGGATTTCCAGAGGAGGCATGGATAGGTAAAAAAGTAAATTATTCCTTTTTGAAGACTTTCGGTTATGAATCATTTGTCAATATTGATAAAGAAAATAGAACAAAGCTTGAGGCAAAATCGAAGAAGTGTACCTTTATTGGATACAATGTTAATGATTTTGGTTCTTGCTTATGGGATTATGAAAATCACAAAATCATTAGAGGTAGAGATGTTATATTTAATGAGAAGGTCATGTACAAAGATTATTGCAGGGAAAGAAACAGGAAAAAGAAAAACCATAATACACAGTGCTTGATGAGATCACTGAAAAAGAAATTCCAAAGGTACTAGAAAATCAAAATTTACAACAAAAGGAGGAGAAAGTACCTCAAACTCCTGCAAGTGTTGTTAGAAGATCTACTAGGTTAAGTAGACCCTTTGAACGATACTCTCCTTCATTGTATTATTTATTGTTGACTGATTCTGGTGAACCAGAATGTTATGAAGAGGCAATGTAGGTATACACCCAAAATAATTGGGAGCAAGGAATGAAAGAGGAAATTGATTCTCTGGTAAATAACTAGACTTGGGATTTGGTTCAGTTGCCTACAGGAAAAATTGCATTGCAGAATAAATGGGTATACAAGTTGAAGGAAGGAGATGGAGGAAAAAAATGGTACAAGGCTAGACTTGTTGTAAATGGGTTTGCACAAAAGAAAGGTATATATTTTGATGAAATATTTTCTTCTGTTGTTAAAATGACTTCAATTAGGACTATTTTAAGTCTTGTGGCAGTAGAATATTTGCATCTTGAATAGTTATATGTAAAAATAACTTTTCTCCATGGGAATTTGGAGGAAGATATTTATATACAACAACCACAAGTTTATGAGGTCAAAGGGAAGGAGAATTTGGAATGCAGGTTGAAGAAGAGCTTGTATGGCCTAAAAAAAGCTCCAAGGATGTGGTATTTGAAGTTTGACAGGTTTATGACAGAACAAGGTTATAATAGATGTCATTCTGATCACTGAGTTTATTTTAAAAGGCTAGAAAATGGAATCTATATTATCTTTATATTGTATGTAGATGACATGCTTGTTGCAGGGTCTAGTATGCAGGATATAAATGTGCTCTAGAAAAAATTACCTAATTCATTTGCGATAAAGGATTTGGGTCCCGCAAAGAAAATCCTTGGTATGAGAATAACAAGAGACATGAAAAATCACAAATTGAAATTGTCTCAAGGTGAGTAAACAGATAAGGTGTTGGAGAGGTTTAGAATGCAGAATGAAAAACCAATTAGTACACCTTTGGCTAGACATTTCAAATTAACTAAGGAAATGTGTCACAAGACGTAGGAGGATATAGAATACATGTCTAGGGTCCCTTATTCATCAACAGTTGGCAACTTGATGTATGCGATGGTTTGCACAAGACCATATATTGCACATGCAATGAGAGTTGTGAGAAGGTATATGAAGTTTGAACAATCCAAGTAAATAACATTGGGAGGCAGTAAAGTGGATTCTCAGGTATTTGAGAGGTACTGCTACTCATGCATTATGTTTTGAAGGTTTAGACATTGTTCTACATGGATATGTTGATTCAAATATGGTTGGCAATAAAGATAGTAGGAGGAGCACCACATGGTATGTTTTTACTGTAGGTGGAATGACATTAAGTTGGATTTCGAAACTGCAAAAGGTTGTTGCAGTTTCAACAATAGAAGCATAGTATGTTGCTGCTACAAAGGCTAGTAAAGAAATGATTTGGTTACCGAGGTTTATGGAGGAATTGAGAAAGACGAAGGAGAATAACAGGTTGTACTGTGACAGTGAGAGTACCATTCATCTTGCAAATAAATCAACCTTCCATTCGAAGACTAATCATATACAAGTCAGGTACCATTTCATACAATTTGTCTTGGAAGATGGACATTTGAAGTTGGAAAAGATACACACTAGCTAGAATCCTATAGAGATGTTAACTAAGGGAGTAACCAGGGAGAAATTGAGTTCCTACTCAATTTTAGTTGGTCTTCAAGAATGAAGGTGAAGATGATAAATTTTCCAGGTCCAAGAAGGATCATGGTCCAACAGATACAACAACGGTGGAGTTGTTGAGATTAGTCTCCAAGTGGGAGATTGTTAGTTGTGGAGCTTGATTATCTTCCTAATTCAGAGGTCTTTGTTTTCAGTCATGTTTATACCCTATGAAGACTTTACTCCCTGGAATAATGCACACTCCTCCACGCGGGGGAGTACCGGGGGGGTTACCCCCTTTGTGGGGTCCGAGGGCAAGCGGGCCCTCGAAGGAAAAATTGCCTTGTAAATGTATATTGTAATTTGATAGTAAATCTAGACCGTTCATTATAAGGTCACAGATATGATGGTAGAATTTATGTTAGGGTTTTTTTTCCCTAGAAGGAAACCCTCTTTTATGAGGGAAATGTATTGCGACGATGTATCATTGTGAATATTGTATTCTGAGTGAGGAGACTGTAAGAGAGAGAAGATGAAGTTACAACGAGTGTACTGTAGGTTGTATCCCTTCATTTGTTGGATAATAATAAAGGAAGGACCTGGAAATTTCTTTGGTGGATGTAGCCCACACTGGGTGAACCATGTATATATGTGTCTCTATTGTATTGTGTATCTTCCGTGTTTTATTTCCGCATTTGTTTTATTTTATTTGTCCACGATCCTGTTTTTATAACAAGAAGCAGTTATCCCGACCTCCACTAACCAACCTTATCCATTGCAAGAAACAACGCTTCATGGGGCACCCTCCAATAGTACAGAAAAGTGTGATACGAAATCTTCCCCAGGTACCACGGAAAATCCCCGTAGTCACCTCTAAGATCCCTAGGAAAAACAACTATGGTTACCAACTCGCATTCAACGTCCGGGGGGTACAGTCGATAGTTGGGATCGAAAATATGGGCAAGGTAACAAAGCCCAAATCTTCGAAAGAAACACCTCTCACAGAGGTAAAGGCACTAGCAAAACCCCCAATATACTATCTTTCCACTACGCTCAATTAAGCTTTGGAGGGGTATCTCCTTGACTCTCCTTCACGCGACCTCGTGTTTAGCTCATGTGTTAGAGGAGGTTCTTGGCTATACTTATATGAAAATTGGATTTGAGATTCTCCCTAGCTCAGACTCCTATGTTTGTTTACTAGTATTGGAGAGTTATCTCTCCAATCCTAATCCAAGGCCCTATCCCTAAACTTGTTGGTGAACCCTAGAAATAAAGTTTAGTACATTTTAAGTTTAGCATTCGTTTTAGTGGTTGTTCTTACTCAAAGGGTATGGAAGTGCAATTGATGTTGTTTAAGAATTTTACAAAAATGAAACTTATAATAAAACTGACAAATAAAACTTTACACTAATTCATCAAATGAAAAAATATTCAACAAGAAAACACATGAACAATCCTTCAAACCTTTAAATGCAAATTTCTTCTTTCTCATGCAAGATGACAATGTAGCCTTTTGAGAAAAGAAAAAGAAGAAAACAAAGGAGTTTATTTCTTATTTTTTGAAATGCTTTAAGGTGAGAAGAAAACAAAATCCTAGGCTAACATATTTTTCTCTTTCAAATAACAATGCAAAACAATGCAAAGAAAGAAAGATACCTAACTAGCAGAAAACTAGTTTTTTTTGTTTTCTTTCTATCAAAGCAAAACTAACGAAAGATGCTAAAAAAAACTGCAGGATACATGATACTAGGAAAGCAAGAGCAAGATATTTTCTGTGACTTTGAAGTTTTGAAATACTTAACAAAGTGATACAAATCAATCACAAACTCAGGAAGCCGAGGATGACTTGGAGAATCCCCTAAATCTCCCAAAACTTGAAGAAAGAAAATATTTTCCAAAAATTGCACACAGGTTCGTGACTGTGTGAAACGAGACTCGTGGATGTCCGTGGTTCATACACATTAAAGCATGGATATCTACAACTGATATAATAGAAAAACGCGGATAACTCTGTAAAATTGGAAAAATAAAAAAGACTTTCAACAGGGAGATTCCCATAAAATTATGGAAAAGTTTCCAGATTATAAAAGCTTTGCAACAAAGCTTGGAAAACAAGAAAATCACAGAAATAAAAAAAGACATGCAAGAGACCCTACAACTAACCCAAACTAGGAGAAATAATTCCCCAGTATGGTCACCAACTCTAGTTTAGGGATTTTTCCCCCGTGACCTTGGGTCAAGTCACAACAGAGCAAGACCAAATTTAGAAGAAAAAACCTACGCTCATCTATATCAAAGCATACAAGAAATAACTATTTCTTATAAGGAGAGAGAGAGAGAGAGAGAGAGAGAGAGAGAGAGAGAGAGAGAGCACCTTGAATCCTTCATTCGATGTCAATCCCTGCTCCTGCTTCTTGAATCGCTCCTAATCTCTACCAGAACTAGCCTACAATAGGAAACCAAGAACATGCTACTACAAGGAAGTTATGTATTCAAATAACATATATCATGTGCATAGATTCAAATATATAGGAAAGACATTGGCATATATCATCACAATGAACCAATAAACACACAATAGGAGGGAAATATAACTCTTTTATTAACAACAATGTGAGAAAGGTAGTTACAACCTGATCCAACCTTCGACACTGATTCAGATCCAACTGCCTCAAGTTCCTCCAAAGACCTTCAAGCATCAACTGAGGCTCTTATGTAGATAAATCAATAGGGATAGGAACACACCCTGTAGTTATATTGAGAAAGGAAGGAACACTAGAAAATGAGTTTCCAGGTATGGGATGCTACTTAGAGAATGAAGGGATATAAGGAAGCTTGCTAAATTTTTCCAGCATGATCTTGCACCTTGATTCTTCCTCCTCATCCATGCCATCGATGATGAATTTTATACCATCCTTGAGAGGTTCAGGAGGTTGGATTCCATTTGGTATGAGCTTAGGGAGGTTGGGAAATGAGCCCAACCAAAACCCCTCTCGAAAAAGTGGAATTATTTTATTTTTTCCAATTTTTGAGGGCATTCGCCGGTTGCAAGCTAGCAAGGCATGGATGTCTGTGTGTTGCATAAAGGAAACCCAAAAATATAAGAAAAATTCAAGTTTTTTACGTTACTTTGATGAGGGAAGTTGGGATTTTTATTAGCAGGCTAGGGGAAGGGTTGAGCCATGTCACAAATGCATAGGTGTGGCAATTTGTGCTATAATAGTTGGAGCTACATACGATGACACCTATGGAATCTTGGAAAAGGAGGGAGAGACACTCAAGTGGGGTGATGTGTATCACGTGTTTAAGAAATCAAGTTTCCCCATCGAGGCCAAAGACCAAGATGAGCTGAAAATATTCAAAAATATCCAGAGATTTGGGATATTCAGAGTTTCATCCCACACTGTTGTCTTCCCTTGTGTTGATGCCATCAGTTGGATCATAAAACATGCTAATATGGGAAGTATATGCATTCATAATGCCAAAGGAGAAACAATAGCATCATTTCGACTTGAAGACCTGGAAAAATGTTATCACCTTGACAAAGGAGCAAGAAATCTAGACAACAAGCTTCTTGATGAGTTCCAACACACATCTAAATAATTGTGTCCCAAGTGGTACAAACCTGATAAACAGTTAAAGCACATGCCCATGAGAGGTTACTCCACAATTTCCTTGAGGATACCCTACCAATATATGGTTGCTATGTTGTGCCAACTGTACGGTGAACCAGATGCATCTCAGTTCTCCCTATCATACATGCCTTTGATCTATTATTGTGCAGATGAGGGGACATCATTCAATTGGGAGGACATCTCATCATCGAATCTGATGGTGGCTCTCACTAGGGTCACAAAAGCCCATCCTAGGAACTTCCCAAGTTTTCATATGTCCTCGTACCTTTTGGACATTATGTGTGTATCCCATAAGTACTTGAGAATGGGATGGATATGGCATCCCTCAGACCCCACAATCCACATATACTGCAAATTGCTATGGGAGCACAAGTATTGAACATAATATCAGAGGGCATGTGAACACTTCTTGGCTCCCCTATACAAAATTTTATTTTGCAAAACACGCCCATGCATGATCGATTGGAACATGGCACCTATATAGGGGTGTTCAACGTTATGAATCCTCCTCATTTGCTTCCTTGGTTTGTGCCTAAAAAATTAGTGCTCCAGGAAATAACACATCAAACTAGAATCCATGGAATACGGGGGATATTGTACTGAGGTAAGAAAGCAATATGGCCACCACTACCACTGTATGTAGGCACATACTTCTTCGAAAACACCAAGCAAGATAAAAAAGAGGTAAACACTCTACTGTCTTACCATTTTGAAGAAGAGTGGTTATGAAGGCACGACCCCAAGAATGTCGTAAAAGACCACTTCATCAAAGTATGGATCCCTTGGGAATACACAACAAAGACTTGGGATGAGGAAGAAGTGCATCACAGTGCGCCAACCTATGATGACAATATATTTTAGAGACGTGGTCATCCCATGGGAAGGATCGCAGATGAAGAGAGAGTGAGAGAAGAAGCCCAAAATAAGGTTGAAGTGGAGTTAGCATAGGGGTCATCTCCCATTTTCATCTTTGTACACTTAGGATCGGTAGAAGAAGAGGAATTTCCAGTCGATAAGAAAACAAGGGATAAGGAGAAAGTATATAATAAAAAGAATGATGTTGCCAATAAGAAGAGAAATATCAAATAAGAAAAAGCGAAGACACGAACACAACACAAAGAGATGCTAAACATAAAGCAACAACAAAAAAAACAATAGCGGTAGCAAAATAAATAATGGAGAAGGAAACCAAGGAAATGACTGATAAGGCATCCAAAGAAGAGAGACAAAAGAAAGATGTTGAGATCAGGAATGATGATGATCAACTAATGGATACTGACACCCAAATGGTATCCATAGTAGGCACCAACACACAAACACCATCCAATGGTTTAGGACTGGGGATTTGGGCTCCGTTTCAACCAAATGAGCTCCCCAATCGGAGGATCTTCACTTATGACAACAAGTCTGGAAACATCGTGCAAAAACAAGTAAATAAAGTGTCGAAAACCCAAGGAATGTCGATATCAGTCCTTACATAGGTTCCTATAACACGAGATGTAAGGGAAAATCCAATAGCCATCACCTCATATGGCACTGCATTCTTAATTCTATTGCAGACAATACTCGAAGGTAAACTGCTCTTGCACCTTCTTGTTCATGTCTTCCTATAGTTGTAACATTTGTTGAACTGCCTCCTCCGTGGCATCCCTCACTTGGTATCTGATTCTATCAATATCATCATCTATCAGAGTGTAGATAGATGGTTTTTATGTGCTTTCATCTTCTTGTGTGCAGTTGTTGTTATCCTTGTACCCTTGTCTTTCATATTTTTCCCTACATTTGGTACTGTCTTCTGTGCATCCTCGACACCATTTCGTTATTTATTGCCTTGTACCTCCTCCAGTTCTTCATCTTGATTGTCTTGTTCCTCTTCTTTGTCAAGGTGCTCCATTTCTTCAGTTGGAACTTTCCATTCTTCATCCCAGTCATTGGAAATAAGACATACATCCTCCTTTGTCAACTTGTAGCTTGTTGGAAGCCATTGGTGTGTCATGTCTCTTTTAGCTTGGATATACATGTGGTGCATCCCTTCTTTGAAGCATGCAATATCCTGATAGTTCTCCACAATATGAGCAGTGATGTATAGTGTGTGCTCTATCATGTGCCTAATCATGATAAAGTAGACATAGAAGGTGACATTGTTGTTTTTTTGTCTCCCCTTGTGCATAGTACGCCATAATTTAACATATCACACCATTGCATGATCTCTTATTGATGTTTTCAAAAAGTGACACTCATTAGGCTCCCTCCAGGCAACCAATGCTATCAGTATGATAAGCCAGGCATAGTGAAATTCCATGCCTTTCTCCCAGGATTCAGTGCAATCTATCAGAAACTGATTGACCAAAAATGTGGCCCAATTCATCTGAACCCCTTCTGTGCACTTCTCCATAACTTCTATTACTGTGGCCGACACCTCATCCTTCCAAATTTTCCTTAGTAATTTGCAGGCCAATACCTGCATTGCAAATCTGACACAATTTCATCCATTTTTGTGACACTCCCTTCTTCTACGCACTTACATACGCCTATGTTAGTCTTGCACCTTGGACCTTAGGTTAACAATTCAGACTTCCTAGTTCTTACATGCCTTTACTTTGTTACTTTATATTCTTTATATTTTTTCCACTTTTTGTTTCTTTTTGTCTCTTTCCCACTATAATACACTACTATGGTACATTGATTCTTGCACAATTCAACCTAGTGCATGGGAGGTCGACTGTCCCTATAAATTTTCAGCAAACTTCCATTCACCATTCCTCCCATGAATTCACCATTCAACGTTGCCAACTACACAACACCTTCCTCAGTCACATAGTTAATTGCCTATGGTCCTAACCAATGCATTCAAAACTTTCTTGGATGATGCATAAACTTGCTTTCGTATAGTAATACCAAGTCCGCCACTTGAATTTTTTTTTGTTTAATATGTCTAACATGCCATGCCTTTTTATTGCCTTCTGAACTTGCCGATGGAACCTTGCAACAAATCGGTCTTCCTCAAGTTGTAGCAACTGTGACAATGTCTCCTCTACTATGCTAGAGTATGAAAGATCAGTAATCGTTGCAACTGACATGCTAAGCACAATAAAATCCATTTCCATTACTGCTTCTTTCCCATAGACCAACCTAAAAGGTGTTTGTCTAGTTAAATTTTTACTTGTAGTCATGTATGCCCATAATATTGTAGGAATCCTCAAGTGCCAATCATCCCTTCCTACATTGTAGTTGTTTGTCAAATCATTCTCCAAAATTTTATTAAAGACTTATACTATCCCATTGGTCTGAGGTTGATACGACGTACTCCTCTGATGATGAATTTGAAATTCCTTATTCAATGTTGCAATCGACTTATTCAGGAAGTGTGTCCCTTGATCACTCTATAGACTATGTGGGAATCCAAATCGTGTAACTACAATCTCAAATAGAAATCGTGCAACAGTCTTCATGCCACAATCTGTGACTAGTGCTACTTCTACTCATCTGGTATTTCATATTTATCAAACACCTGCAGCATAACCTATAGGTGCAAAGGTATCTCATCCCTTCTGGATGGTTTTCCCGCTCTTTGAAAAACATCGCATGCTTGACAGTATTCTTTAGCATCCTTATGAAGTGTGGGCCACTAAAGCCTTGCACACAAAGTATTCTACGCGGTCGCTTTACCTACGTAGTGTCCTCTTGCAATTCCTTTGTGCGCTTCTGAGAGTATCATTGGCCTTTCATGCTCTAGAACACATCATCTAAAATCCCATCTGCACCTAACTTGTATAATTTCCATGCAATTATCTAGTAGTCCATTGATTTAACCACTAACTGTTTCTTCTATGCATCTGTCATGTCTAACGGGGCCATTCTTGTACTTAAAAATTGCACAATCTCTGCAAATTAGTCGTTGTTGGCCCTTGACCAAGTTTTGAGAGATCCTTGGTCAAGTTGACCTATTTTGGACTTTGAAAGCCTATCAAAGACGGAGCGGAGATCATGCGATATTGACCCCTTTTTGGGATATGGGAATATGTAACAGGTATGGGATGTCGACCCATGGGTTCACCCATGTTTAGGCCTATTTTGTAAAGTATAAATAGATGTCTAGGCGATGTAAGGATAGAGAAGAGGCATCTATGTGATGTTAGGCCGATAAGCTAAGTGCTAAGTGCAAGTGTGGATTGTAAGAGCTCTGTGCATACTGTGAAAGACTTGCAGAGCTAAGTGCAAGTTGCCTGTAGCACTTTGTGCACAGACTATGGAAGGTTTTGTGCTTGACCTAGCTCAGGGAAGGAGGATTTGGCGAGGTGTGCGCAGATATCCTATCCTATGCGGAGTAGGGTTTTGAGGCTCTGTGCATGTAACCCATTGAGAAGATAATAAAGAAGAAGAGTTGGTGAACGTAGCCCCAGGGTGGGGGTGAACCACGTATATGTTGTGTTGCTCTGCTTTGTGCAATGTGTTAATGTGTTATCTGCTAAGTGCTTGATGTAGATAGATGAATAGATCTGTTTATGCTTTGTGCTAATGAATTATATGCATGTAGATCTGACTTGTGTGTATATGCTTAGTGCTTGAATCTGCTAGATTTAATCTACCTCTTTATGATAAGTGCTTAGATACATCAGATCTGAGTGAATGCTGCGATGCTCTGTTTTTTCTGCGAAGCAGATATTGGTTGAATAATGATGAACTGATGGTGCTAAGTGATCTATTAAGTATTTTAATCATAGATCTGTGTCCCAACTAAGGTTGCAGACACCTGAGTCCTATAACCACCCCTGCCTCTACCTCGGGTGAGACTTCATCTGCTTCGCAGGTGTTGCCGAAAGGGCCGGTAGTTAGGGTTTTGTTGGTGCACTCTTGTAGCGTTGAACCCTGGGTCTGCCCTTGTGCCAACAATCGTCCACCATTTTAACTATAAATAACTGTGCATCTAGCAAGTTTTCATCTAGATTCCTTGCATCTCTTCCTGATAGTATGTGCGATAAGTGATCTGGTCCTGCATTCAAATTCCTTGGTTTCACAACAACCTCAAAATCATGTTCCTGGAACAACAACAACCATTTGCATATTGTCCCCCCCAACACCGGCTTCTTCACTAAGTATCTTAGTGCATAATGGTCTCTATACATCTTAAAAATTAGAACCCAACAAATAATGTCTAAAATTTTGTAGTGCATATACCATTGCTAATCCTTCTCGTTCTATGGTAGTGTATAATTATTTTATGTTGTTGACAAATTCCTTCTTGTAAACGAAATTGGATGGTCTATGTATCCTTCTCCTGGTTGAGATAATACTGTGCCTAAAGCTATGGATGACACATCCACATGAATATGAAATTCCTTTCCGCAATCTAGAAATATCAAAATTGGTGTGGTTGCTAATTTCTTCTTCAATGTATCCAAACCTTTCTGATAGTCCTCATTCCACTGGAACTTAGCTTCTTTCTTCAACACCTTCTCCATAGGTGTTGTAATCTGTGCATAACCCTTAATGAACTTCTTGTAGTATCTTGTATGACCCAGGTTTTCTCTCAAATGTCTAATTGATGTGGGTGGTTGTAAGTCCAAAATCATCGAAACCTTGGTAGGATCCACTAATAAACATTGCTTACATACCACATGGCCCAACAAAATTCCAAAAGGCGCACAAAAAATACGTTTCTTCAAATTTAGTGAATTATGACATTGTCTACACTCATCCAACATGAACCTGAGTACTTATATGTGATATTTCAATAGACTAAACATAGTCCAACCATTTAAGTAAACTTCAAGGAACTTATGAATAAATTCCATAAAAGTTGCAACAAAAACTCTTGAAAAAACTGCAGGTGCATTCTTCCACCCAAAAGGCATTACTGCGTATTGATAGCTTCTCCACTCTATCACAAAGGTAGTCTTATGTTTGTCTTCTTTCATAATCTTAATATGGTGATATCCTGGAAATTCATCTGTGAAAGAATAGGCCTCCTGCCCCCCTACATTCTCTAACACTTCATCTCTAAACGATGTTGGAAATGGATCACGCAGACATGCATCATTTAACTTCCTTAGGTCTACACAAATCTTGATTCCCCCTATTTTCTTATCTTGCACTACCATTGGACTTATCCATTATGATTCCATGATTAGTTCTATGATTCCAGCTTTTAAGATTTGGTCTATCTTTTCCTTTACCTTCTCTTTATATTTCATATTCAGTCTGTAATGTCTTTCTTACTGGATTAGAACCTGGTTTCAAAGGGATCTTCATTTCTCCTAACTACCTAGATACCCCTTTCATTTATGAGAATGTAATTGCGAATAGATCATGATACTCGCGTAGTAAATTTGCAATCTTCTCCACAATTTCATCATTCCAGTAATCACCTATCTTTGCAAACTTCAAATTTTCTTTTGTCCCAATATTTACCTTCCATGTCTTTATTGGTTGTGCATACACATCTGATTCAAGCTTTGTGTGCACTACACATAGGTACTACCTCCATTGGCCCTTCTTCTAAAATGATATTGGCTCTAATGGCCTGCAAAGTTGCATCTAATAATGGAGAATCATGTTCAAATGTAAATGTTACCTTAAACCTTTGAATCAACTGGTCCCAATTCACTCTTTCTCTGCACATTTTGAGTTCTAGGTACTAGTTCTTAGGAATTGTATCCAATGTATGTATAAACCTGTGCATCCATTCCTTCTTCAGTATCGATCTCCATATGTTGATATGTTGGATTACATACCCTTGTATACTTCTGCGCAATATACTCCACCTTGGTACCAAATCTAACTTGCATCAATCTTCTACACTACTTCTAGTCTTCTATTCCTTCTTTGTGTGCAGCGCACCATCTGGCTGGAGTGGCATTCAAGAAAACATCTAATTCCAAAAGTATTTAATGTTCGGGTATCCGCAACTCAAACACTTGTACAAAATATTCTATGTCAGTCAAACTATCATACTTGGGTGGGTCACATAGATTTATTCCAATCAATCACAACGATCGAGTAATGCGGGCACATCATCTGGTGGATACTTTGTGCATCCTCTTCTACCAATGTTCTAAACATTCCTTTAAGTCCGACACACAAGAGCTAGTTATTATCCAACTTAGTGCACCATTTGGAGTGGGGTTAACATAGTCATTCATTCATGCATTCATATTAAACAAGTTATCCATTTCATTCCCTCTCATTGGCTCTATATACCTCGTTCCTTCTGTCGGATCTAATGGTGTGGTAACTTTTAAGTCTCCTACCTCAAATATCATTTCCCTCCTCTTTAGATTAATAATTTCTTGATTTTCAAAGGCCCATTCTAACCCCATTAGCGTTGGATATGGCTGACTATCATCCACGATTTCAATGACTTCGAAGTGTGCTATACTACAGACCCCATCTATTTTCACAGGCATCCCTATCAATCGACCAATTGGTACTATCTTGTGTTGGTTTTCCAATCTTAACTAGACGAGAGACCATATTAACTTGGGTTTCCCCATCATTTCTCATGTTTTCTTCGGTAACACATTTACATTAGAACCCAAGTCTAAAATGACATTGTCAACATCATATTCCCCAATCTGCGTACTTATTCTGAACTCTTCGTTGGTCCTATTTTTGTGCAGTACTTGATTCACTACCCTCCATGCGGTAGGAATTTCCCTTTCTTGTGCCCAATGATCAATCATTTAACATAATGCATTCAACGAAGTTTCATATTTCATAAATTATATGCAACTTATCAGAAACTCTCTTAGAGTACTTACCTTCTCAAGCAAATTTTCTGGTATATTATGATCATAGATTGAAGGCATGTCGACCACATGAGGAGTAGATGATGTTGATACTATCCAATCCGATCCTAGTATCTCTTTTCTTGTCCTCTAATATGTCTCCTTCTCTAGCTAAGGGTCAAATTTCGACATAGGTCCTACTGATTTAATCAACCATTTCTCAACCTACCTCCCTCCATTCATCACATTAGCCCCTGTTCTAGCTCCCCCGCGTGTGACAACTACTATTCTAGGTCCTTCATTACATTTATTGGCTGATATCTTTTGTATATTTTGATTTGAGTTCTGGTTCTAATTCCCTTTTGCCTGCCACTTCACAAGTAGTTGATGACAATCTTCTATCGCATGATCCATTTCTCTACAATATGTGTAGGTTGTACAAGGATTTAGGAAGTCTCGAGCCAAGTGTCTCGATTGATTACAATTGTAGCGGATTATTGGGCCTCTACCTCCTCTACCAAAACTTCCTCTCCCTTGACCTTTGCCAAACCATCCTCGGTTCCCTGGATTAAATCCTCTCTGATTGTTATAATGTGGTCCACCTTCTTCTGTCACAACATTTTCCTCTTGAATCCTATACATATCTGAAGTGTGTTCTCTCATCAAATCGAATGTGCGACAATCCTTCTCTTCATGCTCGACTGACTTGAAAAAGTTACCAAATAAATTCGTTGGCATACTTAGGTATTTCTATAGCAATGGACAGTCAGGTGGACGATGGCCCCATTTTTTACATATTTCACATCACCCTCCGCTTAGTAATGGATTTTGTGCTCCAGTTTCCAAATACTGTGCAAAGGCTGGGAATTCATCCTTATGCTGGCATTCAATTCTACACTTGAAACACCAAACTTGTTCCCACTTCTCCTTTCCTTTCCTCAGTTCTTCTAATTGGATTGTCAAGGAATCTAACTATGTCTGGACTTGCGCCATACCCCCACCATATCCTACAAGATATGCTTCCAACTTCATCACAATCTCCAAAGCTTCAGGCTGCGACAAAACCTTATGTTGTATCAACGAGCAACGAATGTGTTTTAATAGTCCTATAATAAACCATTTCCTGTGCTATTGATTGGGAATCTGGAATTTCAATCTACCCATCAAATCCTTAAATCTTTGATCATAGTCCCACACTCACTTGGTCTGTACTTGTTTGATTTCCTTCAACTCTGTATTGTACCGCGACTCATATTTTGACTTCTTGAACTCTTTCAACAATGCTTGTCTAATTTCTGTTAAAGTCCTCTCTTGTCCTGTAGGTGTAGTACTTTGCAGTTTCATATACCAGACCAATGCACGACCTCTAAATGTTGTTTCCAATTGTGCAATATTGGTAGCCTCATCTTGGACATTCTTCGCAACCCAAATTGTCTCACATACAAATAGATGGAGTTCTGGGTCCTTCGGCCCAACTTCATGGAACTAAGGTAGTCTCAATGTGTTGTCTAACCCTACCATTTTGTTTTGTTTAGTACATCCCCTCGACGATGTTGGTTGACTCTGAATCGACGCACTTCTCCCACTGCTATGACTACTACTACTCTGACTTCCTTTTCTAACTATAAGTGCTTTTGACAAATCCTCATGTTATGAGGAAAATCTCTCTATGGTTAGGGGTAAACCACAACAGACGAAAATGATTGTAGAAATCAACTGTAATATCAGATATGCTATATAAGAAAATATGCTAACGAGACAAGATAAAGAGCCTACCTCATCCATATGTTCGATGAAGTCCACCGTTGAGCACTTGACTCAAAGCAATACACCTGCAACTTGTCCTCAACAACCAAGAAATGCAAGCATATGGTGATAATATATAAAGTTAGCACATTCGATAACATAATTCATCAACATTCATACCAAATATGCCCATGGAATAACAATTCAAATATTTGCAAGATATTAATTGGACGAGAAAAGAGTATTTCTATTAAAATGTAATCAATAGAAGTGAATGAATTACAAACTTCTATGTTAGCACGATTCAGAACCGAGAAACTAAGTCCCTTCCAGTTGGGCCTCCACCACTTCAATCCTCCACCAAAGGAAAACTCATATAAGAGAGACAATGAGTTTCTCAATCAAGTAGGGAAGAGCTTGGGGGCTGAACAATGTGTTCAGACTTAAAAGGACAAAGGGATGCAGACTCAATATGAAGTGAATAATTTCTCGAGAGTAACTTTTCTCTCAAAGTTGAATTCTTCTCCTCTTTTCCATAGCTCGGATATGACCCAGTTATAACCTTTAATTGGAACTGAAGGCCCGATTCGAAACATTTCTAGTATATGGAAGGTCAAGAATCATGGAACTTGTGACATGACATGGAAACCCAATACTATTTTTTAATTTTGGGCACAAAACCCAATGTACGTGGGCTGTAGTGGTGCAACCTATGTATATTCATGCTATATAATAGTTAGGGCGAGCATATGTGGAAAAATATTGTTTTTAGCTCTGGGATTTGCAAAAAGGGACTTCAAGTCTGCATAGGGAAATGGAAAAAGGCCTTATGAGCAAATTTGCACAAGGTGAGGAAAATCTTGCTATAACACTCAAATGTTACCTCAGATCTCGATGATGCACATAATGTCATGGATTCGACACATGATTCAGCCCGAGTAGGACTTAATGAATCTTTTATTATAGGAATGGATTGAGAATCCTCCTCCTCTCCTTTTGTTCACGGTATATCTTTAATCTGGATTGGTGCGCAAGGTTCTCTCTTCTCATACTCACTGTGCAACTGTCCTTTCTCAGCCCCAGTCTTCAACCTCTTGTACCTTCTCCCACTGCGCATTACTCCAAACTTGTCTTCCTCTTCTCATACAACTTCTTTGTTTCTATTCATCCTCAACACCTCCCTTCTTTCTTCATTATTTCCTACCTTCATACCATCCCCTGGTCATCCCCCAATTCCCCTATGTGCATGAAACCCATTAGCAGTCATATTCCATCGTCATTACACATTTGTCACACAACAACATCTTTATCCAGGTACCCAATGCTTTCATAAACCCTCTGTGTGGACCCTTTAAATCTCTCTCTGCAACACTATAGGACTGGGTACAATCCACTTCAAATTTTGTAATATAACCCCCTAGTATGTTGTTCAATCAGAAATCAACTGTGCATGAAGTCTTATTACTTACTGAATTCAATTTTCTTAACAACTCAGGAGTCCAATTCCTCAAAGATGAAGTACGGTATCTCCCTGTATTCTCCACTAACCTTTCTAACCATTAAGTTAAAATAATCCGAAATTCACTAAATAAAATTGCGTGCAACTCTGTAAACACATAATTTTGTAAGCATAGTTCATCGCTCATCCGAGGGTTTCTATTCTCTTTCTGGGAAAATTCTCGTTCCTTCCTTTCCAACCATTTGACGATCTCTTTTTTAGTCAACCTCCAAAACATTCCCTCAATCACAGATTCCAGGTATTGACAATGGAACCATTTGTTAGTGTGCGGTTATGAGACCCTAGGTTCAAGTTATCTAACCAACAAAACCCTTCAGATACCAGCCCTTTTTGCATCATCTGCATGCAAGTGAAATCTCACCCGAGGTTTCTACTGGGACTGTAGGAACCAAGTTTATGCAGGGATGTGAGGTCATCAACATGTTCATTGATACTTATATACCCTTTGCACAATATTTTGTGTCTCTTATCCCTTGACTAATTAGTAAAATCAACTATACTACACCATTATAATGCATATTGTGACATATGTAAATGTGTTGAACCTGCACATAATAGATCTAGCTAGAAAATGCCACACACATTTGCAGAGAGAAATTGAGAAGAAGAAGCAAGAAAGAAAGAATGGAAGAATTGTCATTAACCATATTCCATGCTCAAAGAGTAAATAATTTACAATAGATATAGGATACATGAGTAACTAATGATACATAGTGGTGGTCTAGAGTGATCTGGATACACACCAACAGTTACGGGAGTGAACTGCCACCTAGTCTAGTCTCTCAGACAGTTACGAGAGTGAATTGCCACCTAGCTGAGTTAACTAGTCAACTAGTCTTCAGTTAATTGACTGAAAAAAGAGTAGTGAGGAGTTAAATCAGTGAATCAAGTGTAATGTGCCAGTCTGGTGATGATCCCAAGGCAAGTGTGCATTATCATGGTGATGATCCCAATGTTGTATGGTGACAAAACCAATGCAACATCTAAACTCAAATCAACTAGTCAAACTGAAGTGTCAAATGAAAGAGAATATTCTCCAAGTGGAATATTCTCTCCTAAATATAGGAGACTGGATAATGACTAATTGTGACTAATAAACAAGGAAAAAACTTAGGAAAAATAAATCCTAGGTGTGTGTGAAGTAACTCCAACACCCCCCCTGAACATCACTATGGTGAAAATAAATAATGGGTCCTGACAACAAGGCCATGTTAGGTACCCAAATACAAAAGATACACTGAACTAAACGAGGAAAGAGGGAAAACCTCATGGGAACCCCAACCCCCCCCTCAAATTACAATGCATAAAAAAAAATGAGAAGGAACAAAAAGCAGTTGCTAAGCAACCTTGTCCTTCACTCCAAGAAGACCTCACAACTATGCAAGTTTGTGCTTGTTGAAGATTTTGTTGAAGATGTAGATGTCTGCATGGATCTAATGAAGTATATGCACCATTGAGATGTCCACACATATCCACTTTATCTTCTTGTAATAAAAAATATCCAAATAAAGTTTGGATGAAATTTTGAAAACCGTGCAGTCATTTTCAGAAAAATGATGAAATTTTGTTGATTTTAAAATGATCATAACTTCACTTCCCGGACTCCGTTTTAGACAATTTGTTTTTTTGAAATTGGATATTTTCTCGAGAGGAATTCAAATATCCAATTTGTTTATGCAAATAGTGCTCATAAAATATCAGAATTGAGTCTGATGTGCGCGGCTCTCTTTTTGTCTTCTGAGATGCATGCATTGCACATGGAAAAGTGTCTGCATGTGAATCCTGAGATGCATGCCATATATCTTCCACATGAATTTAAGAAAACAAATATGAAATGGAGTAGACATGATCTTCAATTATTGGAATGCAAATTTCTGCAAATACTTGTATAGAAGACTCTTCAAAATAAGAGGCTTGATCTTCTGATGGTTTCTCTTCTGGCTCTATCTTTCCAATCCCCTGCATGCGATCTTCACAATCTTCTTTATTCCCAAATAGAACCTCCAATCTGGTCCATAATTCATTTGGAGTGAATTCTTTTGTGACATCACATACTTGGTGGATAATTTATGGAGAAATAAACAAGCAGATAAATCCTATGGCCATATCTTGTCTATTGAGAAAGTCATTTTTCTCATCGACAGAATCAGGCTCTACTTCCATTGCCATGGTTATTTGGTATAAGCCTCTACTTCCGAGAAGAAGTAGAATCTTTGGCTTCCACTCCAAATAGTTATGAGGCGTGAGAAGTATTATCGGTGAGTAAAACATAAATTCCATCTTTTTTGCGTTCTTCAATCTTCAGTACCTGCAAAAATAATTTGGTGTAGATTTTTCTTAGTAGTCCGTCGGCTCTGATACCATGTAAATGTGTTGAACCTAGACATAATATATCTAGCTAGAAAATACCACACACATTTGTAGAGATAAATTGAGAAGAAGAAGCAAGAGAGAAAGAATGGAATAATTCTCATTAACCATATACCACATTCAAAGAGTAAATAATTTACAATAGATATAGGATACATGAGTAACTAATGAGCCATAGTGGTGGTCTAGAGTGATATGGACACACACCAACAATTATGGGAGTGAACTGCCACCTAGTCTAGTCTCTCAGACAATTACAGGAGTGAACTGCCACCTAGCTGAGTTAACTAGTCAACTAGTCTTTAGTTAACTGACTGAACAAAGAGTATTGAGGAGTTAAGTCAAGGAATCAAGTGTAATGTGCCAGTCTGGTGATGATCCCAAGGAAAGTGTGCATTAGCATGGTGATTATCCCAATGATGCATGGTGACAAAACTAATGCAACATCTAAACTCAACTCAGCTAGTCAAACTGAAGTGTCAACTGAAAGAGAATATTCTCCAGGTGGAATATTCTCTCCTAAATATAGGAGACTGGATAATGACTAATTATGACTAATAAACAAGGAAAAACCTTAGGAAAAATAAATCCTAGGTGTGTGTGAAGTAAATCCAACAACAGAGACCATTCACTAGAACATTTATAATTAATGCACATCACTCAGAGCTAGATCTAATCATGCATAATTAGAACATACATGAGCAATCACATAAAAATACACATTTAGACACATAATTTAATGTGTTTCGCCCAATCCTTGGGATATGCCCACAACGACTGGCTTCTTTATTATGCAATCATCTCAGGCTTATGCACTTCGCTAGAATAGATGCATCATGATATCATTCCCCATCCTACCTAGCCACTTTGCAGTGAAACCCTCTCTTTGCAAACTCTCCTCTAAACCTTAAGACATAGACTCTCTCTCATTCTCAACCTATTCTCTCAACATCCTATTCTTTGCAATCCATTACATATTTATACATAGAGTTTAGGGCTCAAAACCCTACTAGCTTATCCCAAAAGCCTATGGCAACTCATTATGACTCATTACAACTCATGAAAACACATAGTTCGTGCATGATTTTCTTTCCTTCACGCCTACATGCTGCTTTTATTTCCTTTTCGCCTACATGCTTCTTTTCCTTCCTTTTCGCTTGCATGCTACTTTTCCTTCCTTTTTCGCTTGCATGCTTCCTTTTCTGCTTTATTTCCTTGCTTTATCTTCTTATGCATTTTCAAATGTGCTTTTACTGCACACATTATTCCTGAATGTTCCTTCACTGCGCATCTCCTAAACCCTTAGGATATTTCTCAAAATTGCATCCAAAATGGTTGTCGAACATGTATAGTAGTGATTAAACTCAAGTTTGAATATTTATGTAATCTTAAAATTACTTGTAGCAAGAAAACAACCATAGAAATTACATGAAAGAAGTAGAAGGAATACATTCTTTTTCTTGCATGGAAGATAAATAAAAATCTTTATTCTACATTGTGTTATCTCAGTAAGTTCTCTTTCAGTAGATAATCTTGCAAATAAAAGAATATATATATATATATATATATATATATATATATATATATATAATAAGTGAAAGCTATACAAACTAGTTTATCCCAGTCAATAAGCCCAAAGCTAATAACCAGAGGAATATTTCAAAATTGCATATCAATTCATATACGAAGACTATATGTAATAGCATTTAGATACAAGAAATATTATAAAGGATCCTTTAAATATATAGGAGAGCGTCGACAATATTTTTTATGAGACAAAAAGTTTTACCAGTTAACTCATAAATAATTACGACCATAGTTCATATAAAAACAATGTTAGGGTTATAATTAAAAAAAAAAACTTAGCCATCAACCCCATAGTCTTGGCTTCAAACAAATATGACCAAAAATATATTTAGGACTGGTACATGTCTCATTAAAACCCTCGACTCAACACCAAAGCTGCTATGGGCATTCTTGGTTAACTAACTAGTAAACGCTAAAACCATATACATACGCGAGAAGAGTATTATCGGTCTCAAGCCATAAATTTCTATGTATGTTTTCAAAAACCAAACTTAAAACAAAGCTATGACCTGTAAAACAATATATAGAGATTTTGGGTACGAGTTCAAGAAGAATACATAGTTCTACTTGACCTGTAACATACTTCATGTTCACACTGTTAACCTCGGCCTCATAGTCTGAGGTATGAAGGATATGTACAATATTCCTTGAAAGATGTAAGCCTAGGAAAGGTGTATGGTCTTCACATTGACCTGCACAAACCCATAACAAGAGTTTGTTAAAAATAAATACGACCAACATATAGAAATATAAACGAAATCTCGAAAGTATAGAAGTTATTCACACCTGGAATAAATAGTTATTCGACCAATACGTTGTTAAGTAAACTGCCTTCGTGTATAACTAGAGTACTTACATGTGATTGTTTCCTATACAAACCTCGAATTGGACTCCATCACTTCCCATTAGAAACTGGCTAGTTATGAAACCTACGAACTAGGTTACAAAAGAACCATTTCCCAACTTTGTTACCTTATCAACGTATGGAGGTTAATAGTCTTGGTCGTTGATATGACCCTTGATTACCTGTAAGAAAATCCAAAGATTATTTTAGTTATGGAAATCATGCGAACAACGATTAAATCATAGATATGGAAACCCTAATCAATGGTGGCATTAAAATAATTAAAGAAGAAAGTAATCTTACCATTGTAACCAATGGAACCGGTCTGGTTCGAAATGAGCTTGAGTTCTCAAGCCAAGAAAGAAACACATATGGAAACCCTCAAGGTTAAAGAGTAGAGCATGAAGCTCTCACTCCTCTCATATTCCATAACAAGGAAACAATGAATGTGACTAAGCATGCACATTGTTGGCGCGCAGTGGGAAAACCCAAGGTTCAACCTAAATTTACCAACAAAACCCTCAGATACCAACCCTTTTGGCATCACCCGCAAGTAGGTGCAGTCTCACCCGAGGCATCTATGGGGACTGCATGGACCATATTTCTATAGTGCTAAGGGGATGGGAGGTAACCTTTCTAACCATTCTACTTAGCATTCATTAATAATCAAGTGCATGGAAACATTATAACAGAGAACACATTCATAATAACATAATATTCATCATATGCATGTAATAAACAAAACATAGAACACACCATAACACATAGACACCATATTTAATGTGGTTCACCCAAGATGGGATATGTCCACAACGCTCGACTTCTTATTATATTATTGATAATTCTCATTACAAAATAGGCGCACTGCATAGAAACATTATGTCTCAGACATACCCCTCGCATACAAAATTCCCTGGTCGTTCTCCTATGCGCCTATTTTCTATCTATACTCATATCCTTCTCTTACTTTGATTTTCTCGACTACAGAACATACTTAACAAGCTACATAGTCATCGATCCAAAAATCTCCCCTATATCCCAAACCCTTACATATTTATACAATTACAATAGGGCTTAGCCCATTTTGATGGACCAAAATGCCTGACAGATTGCAACTATCTTCCTTCCTTTGCGTGCATTGATCCCTAAAAGTGCGCTAACTCCCTTGCCTTCTTTCTTTTGCGCATCCTATGCAGTTCCCAAAAACTGGTCCCAAAATTCATGTCCCAATAAGTCCCCAACACTCATCTAAGGCTCGATCTGAGCCACTCATTTCTTCAGCTGCGCTCCCTTCAATGTCACAATGAGATTCTCAAAATTTTCCTTTGCAGTTGCGATCTTCTCCTTTGATTTTACTTCTTGTGCCACAATCTCATCTGTTATCTATGTCGTAATAGGGTTCTTCAACCTCTCTGCACTATCTTGCACTACTTTCTTGGTTGACCAGAAATGTCTCCCAATTCATCTGTACTCCTATTATGCACTTCTCTTATGTTTCTATTACTCATGATAACACTTGGTATTTATGACATTTTTTGAGAAACTTGTAAGCCAATATCTGCATTGCAAATCTGATTGTATCATCATTGATACTCGCTACATCCAATCCACGTGTTGCTCTGAATGTGTTTTATTTGTTCTTCATTATTTTCTCTAACGCTTTCTCCTTAGTCTTATCCATGAACAAAGGAAGTGGGTCTTCCCCTGCCGACGATAATCCTGTAATCTATGGATCAGTTGTGTGTCAATCGATAACTATTTTTCCAACCATAGAAAACCTCTGTGGATGCAACTTAACAATAACTTGACACAGTTGTTGATCTCTGCACTTCTGCCAAAATGTGGAATCTCTAACATGTTTAATATTCTTGTTCGTTGCAGTCCTTTTGCCCACTCTAACAACTTCACTATAAGTACAAGTGAGTCTGGGCTAATTGTCATGCACAAATAATTATGTGGTGCTAGTTCTAAAAACTTCTTCAGATCTACCAAATCATGGTATGAAAACTTCAGGTTCCCTACTGCGCCCAACATGTCCCCCTCAATAAGGACCCTGGGTGGAATCTCTAGTGTAATAAGGTCATAGTTCAACTCCTTGGGCAAGTTTACATGCTTTGTTTTCAACTTCCTTGGCAACACATATGCTCTTGGAAATTTGATTGGATTTGACACCTCTGCGCTCAAGGCTCCTCCTTGTACGGGTATTGATGTTTGTCTAGTGCATTGTTTCTTAATCCATGATGTGGATGCTCCTGAATTTGGTAGCGCCATAGCTCTCTGCAACTTGGTTTTCACTGCAACTAAACTCACTCGGCTCTTTCTGCAACTCACTTCGACTGTCTCACTCGACTTTCTATTCTCTTCAAATATGCAAAAGATAATAACCATTTCTTGTCTTCCCTCATCTACTTTAATAGCCTTTGCTAGTTGTTTCATACCTCTTCATGCCCAAGTTTGCAGTTCCATCTGATTGTGTTCACATTCATTTTTTTTTTATATTCTTCATTAGTTTTGTATTATCTGACAGATCATGGTTAAGATTTTCCAGCCTGTCAAAATCTTGTCATTGTTCTTCATTTATGACTATGTGTTCCCATCATCTCGTCATTATGTTTTCTCTTTAATGCCTTACCTATCTTTTGTGCAGGTCTTTATCATGGTTCTTCAATTCTCCTTTTTGCACACAATTCAATTCCCATGACATTTTCTTGTTCTTCTCTTTTTCTGCTAATTTGACTCTTTGAACAATACCTGATTGAATTTAAAAATGTTTATTGTGGATTGTCTCAATCTCTTTTATTGTTTCTTTTTATTTTTCTATAATATAGTATAATACATATATTATAGTACACATACCGCGCAGTCATGCTAGTGCGCGGAAGGAAGATTGTCCCTATACAGTTTCAACCGACTACCATTGACTAGTCCTTCCACGATTTCCCCATTCAATTTCTCTAATTGAACAATACTTGACGATATCAAAAATCTTATCATGTATGAACCAACAAGTGCATTTGGAACTTTCGAGGGTGCTGCAAAAATTTGTTGTCATAGAGAAAAACAAAGTCTCCCATCTGGAACTTCTTCTGTTTAATATGTCTATCATGCCATGCATTTTCGTGAACTTTCCAAAGATGCTCATGAAATTCTACGATGAAGTGACCCTCCTCCAGTTCCACTAACTATGAATTTTTTTTCTCTATTGTGCTAGAATCTGTGAGATATGTCAGCACGACAATGCGCATACTCGACACAATGAACTCCATGGGCATAATTGCTTCTTGGTCATATACTAATCTGAATGGTGTATGTCTTGTCAACTTCTTGCATGTGGTCCGATATGCCCATAGCACTTCAGGAATCCTTAGGTCCCAGTCATCTCGACTTACATTACGTACCTTCGTCAGTGCATGCTCTAAGATCTTGTTGAATGCTTCCACTGTTCCATTTTCCTGAGGATGATAAGGGGTGCTCTTCTGGTGATAAATATGAAATTATTTTGTCAAAGAAACAATCGTTCTATTCCCTAAATGAGTATCCTGATCACTCATAATAATTCTCGTACATCCAAACCTCGTAACAACATTCTCAAATAGAAATTGTGCAGCAGTATCTGCACTGCAATCTTTGACAGGTTCTGCTTCAACCCATCAGGTCAGGTAATCTATCGCAGTGATTATATATCGTGCTCTTGACCTTTTTGCTGGTGGGTTGATTTGTCCAATGATATCAACTACCCATTTATCAAAATCCTACAACGTGACTTGTGGTACTATAGGCATTTCATTTCTCTTGGAAGTCTTCCCAACTCGCTGACAGACATCAAAAGTCTGACAAAACTCCTTAGCATCCTTATGAAGGGTGGGCCACCATAGTCTTGCGCGCACAATATTCTGAGTCGTTACTTTCCATACATAGTCCTGACACTTTCCCTACATAGTGGCCTCTCAAAATTCATTCATATTCCTATGATAATATCATAGGTCTCTCATGTTCCAATACACACTATCAAAGAATACCATATGTGCCTAACTTATACAAATTCCCCGCTATAAGATGATAATCTACTGCCTTTACTACTAACTACTTCCTAAAAGTAGTTGTAAAGTCAGGTGGGGCTACTCTTTTTCTCAAGAACTGGACTATATCTGCAAAGTAATCATCGACCATCTAAATTGTGAGAAAGTGCATGTCTTGTAGACTGTCATCGATATTTCCTACATCTTCCCCTGATATTACGCATGACAAATGATCAGGTCCTGAATTTAACTTTTGTGGTTTCACAATCACTTCAAAATCATACTCTTGAAATAATAATATCCCATCTG
>JZKD02S0058963.1:576434-599836 GCA_000966675.3 Picea glauca | reverse complement strand
GCTGGCTTATTGACTAAGTATCTCAACAAAAAATGATATGTGTACATATTAAAATGTGATCCCAGTAGATAATACCTAAAATTTTGTAGCGCATACACCATTGCTAGTCCTTCACACTCTATAGTAGTGTAATTATGTTCAGTAGTTGGCAACTTTTTGTTGGAAAATGCAATAGGATGGTCCAAATCTCCTTCCCCTGGCTGCAATAGAACAATGCCTAATGCTATAGTTGATGCATCTATGTGGACATGGAATTCCTTTTTCCAATCTGGAAATATTAAGATTGGCGTGATAACCAATTTCTGCTTCAAGGTATCCAAACTCTATTGGCATTCCTCGTTCCATTCAAAATTGACCTCCTTCTTCAAAAATATTTCCAATGGGGTTGTGATCTGTGCGCATTCCTTAATAAAATTTCTGTAATACCTTGTATGACCCAATGTTGCTCATAGTTTTCACACTGAAGTAGGTGGTGGTATATCAACAACAACAACAATCTTCACGGGATCAACCAAAAGTCCTTGTTTACATCCTACATGACCCAACATGATACCAAATGGTGCGAAAAAATACACTTCTTCAAGTTCAAAGAAATTTGGAACTGCCTACATTTGTCCAACATTAAGCACAAAGTTTCAACATGGTCCTTCAACAAACTGAATAGTGTCCAATCATCTAGATATACTTTTAGAAACTTATGAATAAACTCTTTTAAATTTGCGATAACTACTCAAGAAAACACTATTGGCACATTTTTCAATCCAAAAGGCATGACTATATACTGATAACATCACCATTTCGTCACAAATGTTGTCTTATGCTTATCCTTCTATGCAATCTTAATCTAGTTACACCCATAGAATTCATCAGTAAATAAGTAAGCTTCTTGTCCGCCTACATTCTCCAAAACTTTATCTATAAACGGGGTAGGAAACAGGTCATGTAAGCAAGCATCATTCAATTTCCTCAGATCCACACAAATTTTATTCCTCATGTTTTCTTGTTCTGGACCACCATCGGAGTAATCCATTTTGACTCTGCGATAGGGTCAATAATTCCAACTTCCAACATCCTATATATTTATGCTTTCACCTTCTGCTTATGCATTGGGTTCAATGGATACAGTCTTTTCTTTACTTGCATCTAGATTCAAAGGAATCTTCATCTCCCCTAACTCCTCAACAATCCCTTTCATTTCTGAAAATGTGGTTGAAAAAAGGTCATGGTATTCGCACAGTAAATCAACAATCTTATTGACATTTTCTTCATTCCAGTAATCTCCAATGCTTGTGAACTTAGGATTATCCTTTTTACCAATATTCACATTGTGCATTTTCAAAGAATTTGCATACACAACAGATTCAAGCTCAGGACCATGTACTATGCATTGTCCTTCGGTTTCTACTAATTGCAAATTTCTCCAGTCTTCATCCTCTCGATCCTCTCCAAAAACATTATAGCATTCCAAAACCTCTTCAACTGTCACAAAAAATCTTGGCGCACTATATAAAGGTACTAGTCCCATCACATCTTCAGATGTAAAGATCTTATATTTGATAATATTTAGAGTTGTGTCGACAGAAGGGGTATCATCTTCAAAAATTAAAGTTACCTTGAAGTTGCGAGTCAAATCTTCCCAATCTAATGTTCCTATGTGTACTTCCATTTCTACATACCAGTTCTTCGAGATCGCATCCAGATTATGTACAAACAAGTGTGTCCATTCCTGCCTAGGTACCGAAATCTATGTCGCAATGCACTGTGTAAGATGATCTATAGGGAAACTCAACCCAATATACTTCTACATAGTATATTTAGTCTCTGTTTCGAACCTGACTTGTACCAGTCTTTTGCACTGCTGCCAATTATCTATTCTATCCTTATGCACAACCCACCACCTTGCAGGAGTCGCTTTTAGCGCGACATCTAAAGATAGTAATTTTTGTTGATATGGTATATGCAATTCAGATTCTTTTACAAATGTATCTATATCTATTATTCCATCATACTTAAGGGGATCACATACCTCCACTCCAATCCAGCGCAATGCATGGGTAATCCGAGCACATCTCCTTGTAGATACTTCATGTAATCTCTACTGCCAATGTTCCAGGCCTTCTTTTGTTCTTGACGTGCAAGAACCGATACTTCACCAACTGACTACATCATCAGTAGTAGGATTAACATAGTCATTCATCTGCGCAATGACATTGTAAAGGTTATCCAACTCTTTTCCCCTTGTCTGTTCCACATATCGTCTTCCTTCTATGGGATCCTATGGCGTAGCAACTTTCAAGTCTCCTGCTTCAAATATCATTTGTCTCTTTTTTAGATCAATAATGGTCTGGTTATCAAAATCCCAATCAAGTCCAAGTAACACTAGATAAGGTTTACTACCATCCACTATCTCGATTACTTCAAAGTTTGTTGTACTATGCACTCCATTGATATTAACATTCACCCTTGTCATTCTTCCAATCATAACAATCTTGAGCTGATTTGCTAACCTCAACTGAATAGGTGACAAGATCAACTTGGGCTTACCCATCATCTCCCGTGTTTTCTTCGGAAGTAAATTCATATCATATCCCAAATCCAAGATGATATTATCCATATCATGGCCTCCTATCTGCAAATTAAGTCGAAATTCCCTATTCGTCCTTTTCTTGCACCGTACCTAGTTAACTGTTCACTGTGCACCAAGTGCTTCTTTATCTTGTGTGCATTGGTCGATAATTCCACGCTACACGTTTAACACAGTTTCATCATTCATTTGTTCTAAGCAACTCTTCAAGAAAGATTCAGAGTACTTACCTTCTCAATTTTTCTTTCCAAATGGTCATAGACTAGAGGCATGTCATACACAAGTGGATTGTCATACATAGGTTGCGAAGTCGATGCTACTCATTATGTCTTTAGCAGTTCCTTTATTGCTTGCTTATATGTGTCTCTCTCCTTTTGAGGGTCAAATGTCGGAGTTGGTTTTGGTGTTTTCCTAACCCAATGGTCAATACAAATTTCTTGTTTCGTTGCATCAACTCCTATTCTTGCTCCTCTGCACATAACATTTGTTATCCTTGGTTGATCATCATGCTCTTCCACTACAATCATCTGCACATTCTGATTCCTCTTTTCCTGCCACTTCACGATTAGCTACGGGAGATATTTCATCGCATGATCCAACTATCTACAATATGTACATGTCGTATATGGATTCAAACAATATCATGCCAAATTCCTAGGTTGTTTATAGTTATAACAGATAATAGGTCCTCTTCCTCTGTCGAATCCTTCTCTTCCCTGACCTCTAAATCCTCCTCTTCCTCCTTGATTATAATCTCTCAGAGTGTTATATTGTGGTACCCCTCCTTCTGGTCTTTCTTCCCCTTGAACTCTGTATGCATCCGTGGTATGTTCTATCATTAGATCGAGTGCACAAAAATCCTTTTCATCATGTCCCACGAACTTACAAAAACTACAATATGGGTTTCTAGCAGTACTCTGATACTTTTGCATCAAGGGAGAGGCAGTAGGGTGATGACCCACCATTTTACATATCTCACACCATACCCTCCCTCCCATGGCCAAGGGATTCAGGGATCCTATAGCCAAATAATCCTTAAAAGTTGGACACTCATTCTTATGATGACCTTCTTTTTTGCATGTAACACAATAGACTTCTTCGTTCTTTTCCTTCCCTTTAGCAAGCTTCTGCAACTGAACTGTCAATGCTGCTAACTACGACTGAAACTGAGCCATCCCTACACCATTCTCTCCTACAGGGGATGCTTCTAACTTCATGGCAATCTCTAGCGCTTCTAACTACGACGTAATCTTATGTTGCATCAAACGACAACGTATATGTGGTAATAATCCCACAATGAACCATTCCCTATGCCACTCGTTTGGAATATAGAAGGTCAACCAATCAATCAATATCTTGAATCTATGTTCAAAATACCATATTGATTCACTTTGCAACTGCTTGATCTCTTTTAGTTCTGTAATACATAGCAACTCAGACTTTGACTTCTAGAACTCTTTTAACATGCCTTTTCTCATGTCTTTCAATGTTCTTATTTGTCCCGCGGGTGCAGTGGAGTGTACTTCATATACCAGAGTAATGCACAGTCTATGAATTTCATTATCAACTGCATGATTTTCGCATTGTCATCCTGGACGTTCTTCACAGTTCATATTGCTTCACAAACAAACAAGTGTTGTTCTGGATCTTCTGAACCCACTCCGTGGAAGACAATCATTCTCAAAGTGAGGTCTACTCCCACCATCATGTATTGTGCAATATTCTTCCTTGGTGATGTTAGTTGAAGTTGGGTTGTCATACTAATTCCACCACTCTGACTACCTTTACTGCTATCCTTGCTTCCTTCACTAATTGACAAAGTTTCTGATCTTACCTCAGACCTTGGAGATGCACACGGGACCGCGGGTTTGATGTAGAGTCTAACCTGAGTGGGATGTAATGATCTCCTTTTGTTGGATTGAGTTGACTTTCTGTGTGTTGTATTCCTTCAATCTAGAGCACTACGTCGATGTCTCTTTCCTCAACCTCACTATGTTTCTCTTCTCTATCAGCCACAATCCTCTTCCTACTATACCAAAATATTTTTCCACTGCCCAATACTCCAATCTCTTCTTTCGTCACACATTCTTATTCTCTCGACATTCTCATCCCATTCATTCCTCATTCATTCTTTCCTGCATCCTTCTTTTCCATACACTCAGAACATCCCCTGGTCAACCCCCAGTACCCCTATATGCGCGAAGGCACCTAGCTACTAGGGTGATCAGATTCTATGATCATAACCCCCTTATCACAGTCCATATTGCTTCACAAACAAAAAAGTGTTGTTTTAGATATTCTGAACCTGCTTCATGGAAGAAAAACATTCTCAAAGTGGGGTCTACTCCCTCCATCGTGTATTGTGCAGTAATATTCTTTGGTGACACTACCTAAAGCTAGGTTGTTGTACTACTTCCACTACTCTGACTACCTTTACTGCTATCCTTGCTTCTTTCACTAATTGAAAAAGCTTCAGATCTTACCTCAGACCTTGGATATGTACACGGGGCCATGGGTTCGATGTAGAGTCTGACTTGAGTGGGATGTAATGGATCTCCTTCTGTTGGACTGAGCTGAATTTCTGTGCGTGGTATTCCTTCAATCTATAGTGCTACATCTGTGTCTCTTTCCTCAACCTCACCGTGTTTCTCTTCTCCATTAGCCACAATCCTCTTCCTACTGTACCAAAATATTTTTCCACTATGCAATACTCCAATCACTTCTTTCATCGCACATTCTTCTTCTCTCAACATTCTCAGCCCATTCGCTCCTCATTCATTCTTTCCTACATCCTTCTTCTCCATTCACTCAGAACATCCCTTGGTCATCCCCCAGTACCCGTATGTGCGTGAAGGCATCTAACTACTAGGGTGATCAAATTTTAACATCATAACCTCCTTATCACAATCCATATTGCTTCATAAGAAAAAAAGTGTTGTTCTAGATCTTCTGAATCTACTCTATGGAAGACAAGAATTCTCAAAGTGGGGTCTACTCCCACCATCACGTATTGTACAGTATTCTTCCTTGGTGATGCTACCTGAAGCTAGGTTGTCGTACTACTTCCACTACTCTGACTACCTTTACTGCTATCCTTGCTTCCTTCACTAATTGACAAAGTTTTAGATCTTACCTCATACCTTGGAGATGCACATGGGGCTATGGGTTCGACGCAAATTCTGACCTAAGTGGGATGTAATGGATCTCCTTCTACTGTACTGAGCTGAATTTCTATGTACGTTATTCCTTCAAACTGGACTACTACACCAATGTCTCTTTCCTCAACCTCACTGTGTTTCTCTTCTCTATCAGCCACAATCCTCTTCCTACTGTACCAAAATATTTTTCCACTGTGCAAGACTCTAATCTCTTCTTTCATCACACTTTCTTCTTCTCTCAACATTCTCAACCCATTCATTCCTCATTCATTATTTCCTGCATCCTTCTTTTCCATACACTCAGAACATCCCCTGGTCATCCCCCAGTCACCCTATGTGCACGAAGGTGCCTAGCTACTAGGATGATCAGATTCTAACATCATAGCCCCCTTATCACACAACAACATCTTGACCCATGTAGACAATTATTTTGAATATATTTTGTGTGGACCTTTAAAGAACTTCCTCTCGACAACATTGTATGACTGGGTATAATCTATAGAAAAATTAGTAATATGACCCCCAAATACACTATCCAACTAAAAATCAAATGTGCGTGAGATTCAATTACTTACGATACTAACTTCATGGTTCAACTCAGGGGTCCAACTCCTCAGAACAACAATGTCAAATGTTTCATTCTTTTCAACTAATCTTTGTAACCACTTAGCCAAAACTATTAGGAAATTAACAAAGAAAATCTCATGTAAATTTGTAAACACATACCTCTGTAACCACTTTTCTGAGATGATATGTGGGTTCCTATTCTGATCTCTAGAAAACTCACACTCCTTTGCCTCTAACCATTGTTCGGTTTCTTCCTTATTTGACCTCCACATTCCCCTCAATCACAAATCCCGGTCCCGACAACAGAACCATTTGTTGGCATGCAGTGGGTAGACCCAAGGTTCAACATGAATTTACCAACAAAACCCTCAGATATTGACCTTTTTGGCATCACCCACAAACAAGTGAAGTCTCACCCAAGGCATCTATGGGGACTGCACGAACCAGATTTCTGCAGTGCTAAGGGGATGGGAGGTAACCTTTCTAACCATTCTACTTAGCATTCATTCATAATCAAGTGCGCGGAAACACAATAACAGAGAATGCATTCATAATAACATAATATTCATCATATGCACACAATAAAAATAATAGAGAACACACCATAACACATAGACACCATATTTAACGTGGTTCAAGCAAAATGGGCTACCTCCACAACGATCGACTTCTTATTATATTATTCATAATTCTCATTACAAAATAGGCACACTGTGCATAAACATTATGTCTCAGACATACCCGTTGATCTAAAATATTGTTTTACGGTCTTAATTTCAACCGCACGAGGATATGAATCCCCCTACGTTTTTAGAGACGTAGTACTCCTGTTTCACTAAAATATTGGAAGATTCTTTATATGGTTTTGCAATGAATGTAAAGGGTGAATGCTAAAGAGCAAACCCCAATAGATCTTACAAGAAATTCTATATATACAAATGTACAATATTTGTATACAAAACATACATCATATCATTTTAGTAAAATATAAGATAAAGTGTGTCAACAAAAATTTGTGTCTACAAGGATTTGGAGTCTCCATTCGACATGCATTTTTTCTTTCTTATAAGGTAAACTGAACTTTGGAATCTTCTATGACTTTGCAATAAGAATGGAAAACACAAATATGGACATGTCATCAGAGAAATTTAGAAGAGTGCATCATTAAAACTCAACAAATAATATGATAGGCACACTTTAAACATATCGTGCTCAAAATATCTAGTCTTGAGAGGTCATTAAAGTTATTCCCCAAAATAGATCTTTGTAGAGGAATCAATAATAATATCCCACATGTGACAAATTTAACACTGTCAGAAAAGGAAGGTTGTCTCAGAAACCTCAACAATATCAATGAAAAATTGATAAACTATAATTAAATTGCAATTTCCTTTTTACAAGGAGGGATCTTGTTCCTATGGAAATAAAATATTACAATATAACTGAATACTTTTGACAAAAAACTGCTCATACCCAAATCTTCATGTTTGTCTGACAATACATGAAAGATTTGATGGAAAGAAACAAGAATAAGAACATGTAGGGGGGGAATTTGTAGCAAGCCAGTCCACCGAATCTTGGAGACATATAACGTTTCTTCTTACAGACTCTTCACCACTGTATAAACTTCTAACTTCCAACCTCTTGATAATGACTTCTCTTTCCCTTTTAAAATATGTTCTCAATGTTCTTGAAGTAGTTAGGGTTTGTCTTTCTAGAAATTTCCACGATTCCTTTTTTGAGTAAACCACTTTTAATTAATGCTTGATTGAAATCTCATTAATGACTTATGCCATTGAAATTATTTCCTCCAAGTAGGTCCCACTTATTCCTTTAATAAAGTTTATTTATTAAACCTTATTTTCAAATTTTCAACTTGACTGCCTTTAATAAAAGCAGATTGTGTTTATATTTTATGAGTAAGATATTTTCCATTTCATACATTTTAAATAATGTATATGCAATCTCCTTCTTCTCATCTTTCCAACGAGTCATCCTAAACACAATTTGGAGTCTTCAATCTCAAGATATGATCTCGTGAAGTTGAGTTGTCAAACAGATTTATCAGCAAGGCATAAACATGTTTCTAACTGTTCTTTCAATTTCTAAGAAAAATATGGAAAATTCCAGCCCTTGAAACCTATTCCAACATCTTCCTCATCGAAATACCTTTCCAATGAGGTATATTTTTCCCAAATCCGACTCCTAGATCTCAAGTTATGGCTTCTAGAAGTTCTTCGCTCAACAATTGTTCATTTAACCCATAGGTTAATCTTAGCCCTTGATCTAATTTCGTTTTTCCTTCATAAGAATTTGACTTTTGTTCATAAAATTTTAATCTTGCATGTATGGGAGTCTTGGAAAATTAATGGTATATATTAAAAAGGTGTATCATGTTAGAAAAACAGGACCGTGGAGCAATAAAATAAAACAAATGCGGAAACAAAACACAGAAGATACACAATACAATAAAGACACAAATTTACGTGATTCACCCAGTGTGGGCTACGTCCACCAGAGAAATTGCTAGGTCCTTGATTTATTATTATCCAACAAATGAAGGGATACAACCTACAACAAACCCGCTGTAACTTCCTCTTCTTTCTCTCACAGTCTCCTCTCTTAGAATACAATACTCGCCATAATGCATAGCCGCAATACATTTCCCTCATAACAAAGGGTTGCCTTCTAGGGAAAACAACCCTAACATAATTTCTACCGTTAGATCTGTGACCTTATAATGAATGGTCCAAATTTACAATGAAATAACAATATACTTTTACAAGGCAATTTTTCCTTTGGGGGCTTCGCCCCCGAACCCCCGCCGGGGACCTGCTTGCTCCTGAACCCCCTAGCCGAGGGGATAGCCCCCTTGAACCCGATAAAGGGGGTACCCCTCCTTTGCACTCCCCTGCGTGGAAGAGTGTACATACTTCTGGGTTGTAAAGTCTTCATGGGGTATAAACACGACTGAAAACACACAAGACCTCTGAATCAGGAAGATAATCAGGCTCCACAACCAACATATCATACACCTAATGTGAGTTAAGAGGAGACTTTGGAGACTTTAAAATTTGACATTCCCTTAGAAATTGATTAATTAATTAATATTTTAAATACCCAATCAACCTCCACCTCATGTCCAGTCAACAGTCGCCACATGTCTTCACGTGATAGGGAAATAATATTCCACATGTAATATCTCCATTCATTTCCACATGTCACAAGTTATATGGTTCCATATGTTTTCCATGTGTCATCCCTCCATAGGCTGCCATGTGGGAAGATCTCATTGGTTGATGGTATAATATATGAAACTTAGGATAAAAGGTTAAGTGAAGAAGGAAGTGAACGAGAGAGGAGGATTAAGGAGAGAGAAGTGGGCAAGGTGATGGAGAAGAGGGAGTGTGGATGGAGAGATGTGGAGTGAGGGATGAGAACTAAGGGGGGAGTGTGGAGGTTCACATGAGGGAGTGAGGAAGGTCATGAGGGAGGGGAGAGAGGGGAGGGGAAAATGGTTAAGTGTGGGTGAGTGGGGAGAAGGAGTAAGGGAGTGTGGTGCAGGTTAATAACATGGAGAGGTGAGGTGGGGAAAAAAGGAATGTAGGTCCGCAAGTCTTTAAAAATGGTTAAGTATGGGGAAATGAGGTAAGAGGAGATGGGAGAGGAGGGAGGTAGGTACGTAGGTAGATACTAAGAGTGATATTAGATAAGTAAGGGGATGTAAGAGGAAAACGAGATGAAACATGATATGGAAGTAAGTATGGAAACTAGATATGAAATATGAAAACGAGACATATGGAGTGGAAAAAAGAAATACAGAACCAAGATGCAAAGTGAGGGATGAGAAGTGAGGGGGGAGTGTAGGTCTGCATGAGGGAGTGAGGAAGGTCGTGAGGGAGGGGGGAGTGTAGGTTTTCATGAGGGAGTGAGGAAGGTCGTGAGGGAGGGGAGAGAGGGGAGGGTAAAATGGTTAAGTGTGGGTGAGTGGGGAGAGGGAGTAAGGGAGTGTGGTGCGGGTTAAGAGCATGCAGAGGTGAGGTGAGAAAAAAAAGAATGTAGGTCCGCAAGTCTTTAAAAATGGTTAAGTATGGGGAAATGAGGTAAGAGGAGAGGGGAGGGAAGGGAGAGAGGTAGGTAGATAGATACTAAGAGTGATATTACATAAGTAAGGGGATGTAAGAGGAAAACAAGATGAAACACAATATGGAAGTAAGTAACAAGACATGAAATATGCAAACAAGAAATATGGAGTGGAAACAAGAAATATGGAACCAAGAAATGAGTATAAGTGTGGTTCCAAGAAAATGGGTAGTTCCAAGAAAACGGGTATGGTTCCAAAAATCTTCGTTCCAATAAAATTAGTTGAGTTTGCACATGGAAAAAACATTTTTTGGGAAATTTAACATAAACATAGACATCTTGAGCATACGAACTTGGATTTTGAATCTGAAAAATGTGTGACGAAGCTAAGATTGAGGGATACACAATGAGCCGATAATTTTTCAAAAATTCCTTCTTCTAATATTGAATTTTTTTTGTTATTCAAAGAGTAGAAAATCTAGGTGGTCAAAGTTTTTGATCAACATCTGGCTCCAACTATGGGACAATGACCCCCTTTTAGTTGTTGAGAATCTAGAATCCTGGTTTGGATACCTTCTACATTGGGTTATCCAGTCTTCTTCAAAATAAAATATTGTAATTCTTTGTCCATTAATTCATCTTCAAAAATTGCCTCCATTTAGCAAATGCTTTATTATGCAAAATTTTGACTGCAGAAACAAACTATGTACAAACCATATCTACTTACCCTATGCTACTTGAAGGAAAGGGACACTTTTAGGTGTAGGTATATTTCTAATGGATCCATTCAAGCATCCAATTGATATGTGGAATGAAATTTAGAATTAGGGAACATATTGCAACTGGTACCAAAGAGTCATGGGCATGTTCAAAGTATGTTGGATAAAAATTGAACCAGATGTGTTGAGAATATAATGACATTGCTTGGTCCACAATTTTTTGAAACCATGTTTCAATATAATCAATTCTTGGTTTCTCAAGAATGTTGCTATCTTAGGTTGAATGCGGAGTTTCCAATTTGGAAACAATTTCACAATTTTCCTTATCATTGACCACATCTAAGATTCTTGATTCATCAACCATGTCTTGAAATAATTCTTCTTTTATGAAATGACAATCCTGCTCATCATTGTTCTCAAGTTTAATTTTTTCCACCAATTGTTCTTGCTGCCAATGCTCTTGTGATTTTTCATCATCTGTTACAACATTTTCCATATGAGTATGTTATTTGAAATTTACTTGTGCATTTGGTGGAGGATCCTTAATTTCAATTTTAAACTTGTTTCATGAAGAATCCTCATATGGAGTATATGACAGGCTGAAATATTTTTCTTGCAAGTTGGAATTTTGATTTTGATTTTCAGCAGGATGACTTGATTCAAAAAAACTCTCCAATATTTGATTAGAATTTCCTTCCAAATCATTCACTTCATTGTCTTGTGTCCATATGGGAGAGGGTGGGTGGGAAACAACGTTGAAATAATTAGAAAGGGCACATGAGTGCATTCTTGGGATGAACTTTTCAACAAATGAAGCTTTCAACACATCCCAACTAGTAATGGTCCCATGCAACAATGAATAGTACCATTCAAGAGCATTGTCACATAGAGTTCGTAAAAATAATCGACATGTAACATTGTCTTCAGTGAGATTGAAAACATCACATGTGTTTTTGAAACTAAACAAGTGTTTCTCTGCATCCTCTAAAGTATTCTCAAAGAATGTAGAAAAAATTTCAATAGAAATATCAAGCATCTAAAAATTTACTTCTGGTAGATTTAAAGGGGTTTTATGAAATCATCTCCTTCTTTGGATAATTATTTGTTTTGTTGAGTCTTGTAAATCCATTGATGGGATTGATGAAGAAGGAAGAGTGGTGTCACAATATAAATTAATTTCTTTGGTGGAGTCGCCTTGAGGATTTTCTTGAGTTCCTTGAATCTTTCCAATAAAGTTTCCAGAGTATTTAAGATTTTTTCAATGGAATCGCCACAGGATTCATCCTCCCGAATATTTTGTGTTTCTTGGATATTTTTGAGGTCATTGAAACATCTCTTGATAATTTTCTTATAAACCCCGTGCATCTAGAACAAACATCAATCTTTTTGAATTTTATTTTTGAAACTTTGAAACATGGAGATTGTGGTTCTTCAATTAGATTTGAAACAAAGCCTTAGATATCTTGAAAATAAATCGTTCCCCAATATGGTCGTCAAAATATTGATATAAAAGATTGTTTTGCGGTATTAAGGTCAACCTCATGAGGATATGAATCCCCCTGCATTTTTAGAGAGGTGATACTCCTCTTTGGTTAAAATATTGGAATATTCTTTGTATGGTTTTGAAATGAATGTAAATGGTGAATGCTAAAGATCAAACCCCGAGAGATCTTCCAAGAAATCCTATATATAAAAATGTACAATCTTTATATACAAAATATACATCATTTCATTTGAGGAAAATACAAGATAAAGTGTGTCAACATAAATTTGTGTCTACAAGGTTTTGGAGTCTCCATTCGACATATGTTCTTTCTTTCTTATAAGGTAAATTGAACTTTGTAATGTGCTATGACTTTGTAAGAAGAATGGAAAAAACAAAGATGGACGTGTCATAATAGAAATTTAGAAGAGTGCATCATTAAAACTCAAAAAATAATATTATAGACACACTTTAAACATCTCACTCTCAAAATATCAATTTTTGTGAGGTCATTAAAGTTATTCCCCAAAATAGCTCTTTGTAGAAGAATCCATAATAATATCCCACATGTGACAAATTTAACACTGTCAAAAAAAGAAGGTTGTCTCAACGTCCTCAAAAATCTTAATGACAAATTGATAAATTGTAATTAAACTGCAATTTCCTTTTTACAAGGAGGGATCTTGTTCCTGTGGAAATAAAATATTACAATATGACTGAAGACTTTTGACAAAGAATTGCTCAGACCCAAATCTTCATATTTGTTTGAAAATACATGAAATATTTGATGGAAAGAAACATAAATAAGAACATACAGGGAGGAAAGTTTTAGTAGTCCAGTCCACCAAATCTTGGAGAGATAAAAAATTTCTTCTTGTAGACTATTCACCACTGTAGAAACCTCTGACTGCCAACCTCTTGATAGTGACTTCTCTTGCCCTTTTAAAATTTGTTCTCAATGTTCTTGAAGTAGTCAGGGTTTGTCTTTCTATAAATTTCCATGATTCATTTTTTGAGTAAACCACTTTTAATTAATTATTGATTGAAGTCTCATTAATGACTTATGCCATTGAAATTCATGCCTCCAAGAAGGGCCCACTTATTCCTTTAATAAAGTTTATTTAATAAAATTTATTTTCAAATTTGTAATTTGACTTCCTTTAATAAAAGCAGATTGTGTTTTTACTTTCTGAGTAATATATTTTCCCTTCCAACCATGGAAAATATTCTATATGCAATCTTCTGCTTCTCATATTTCCAACGAGTCCTCCTCAGCGCAATTTGGAGTTATGGATCTCAAGATATGAGCTCATGATGTTGAGTTGTCAAACAAATTTATCAACAAGGCATAAAAATGTTGTTGAATGTTATTTCAATTTCTGAGAAAAATATGGCCCATTCCAACCCTTTAAACATGTTCCAACATCTTTCTTGTCAAAATACCTTTCCAACTAGGTATAGTTTTCCCAAATCCGACTCCCATATTTCATGTTATGGCTTATAGAAGTTCATCACTTAGCAGTCATTCATTTAACCCATAGGTTAATCTTAGCGCTTGATCTAATTTCATTTTTCCTTCATAAGAATTCAAATTGTGTTCATAAAATGTTAATCCTACATGTATAGGACTCTTGTAAAATTAATGGTATATATTAAAAAGGTTTATCATACACCTAATGTGAGTTAAGAGAAGACTTTGGAGACTTTAAAATTCAACTTTCCCTTAGAAATTGATTAATTAATTAATATTTTAAATACCCATTCAACCTCCACCTCATGTCCAGTCAGTAGTGTCCATGTGTCTTCACGTGATAGTTCAATAATATTCCACATGTCATATCTCCATTCATTGCCATGTGTCACAAGTTGTATGATGCCATATGTATTCCATGTGGAAAGATCTTATTGGTTGATGGTATAATATATGAAACTTAGGATAAAAGGTTCAGTGAATAAGGAAGTGAATGAGAGAGGAGGAGTAAGGAGAGATAAGTGGAGAAGGTGAGGGAGAAGAGGGAGTGTGGATGCAAAGATGCAAAGTGAGGGATGAGAAATGATGGGGGAATGTAGGTCCGCATGAGGGAGTGAGGAAGGTCGTGAGGGAGGAGAGAGAGGTGAGGTAAAAATTGTTAAGTGTAGGTGAGTTGGGAGAGGGAGTAAGGGAGTGTGGTGTGGGGTAAGAGCATGCAAGGGTGAGGTGGGGAAGAAAGGAATGTAGTTATTCAAGTATTTTAAAATGGTTAAGTATGGGGAAATGAGGTAAGATGAGAGGGGAGGGGAGGTAGGTAGGTAGGTAGGTAGATCTGAAGAGTGATATTAGATAAGTAAGGGAATGTAAGAGGAACACAAGATGAAACATGATATGGAAAGAAGTATGGAAACAAGATATGAAATATGGAAACGAGACATATGGAGTGGAAACAAAAAATACATAACTAAGAAATGAGTATAAGTGTGGTTCCAAGAAAATGGGCATGGTTTCAAAAATCTTAGTTCCAATAAAATTAGTTCAGTTTGCACATGGAAAAAGTATTTTTTGGGCGATTGAACATAAACCTGGACATCTTAGCATACAAACTTGGATTTTGAATCCGAAAAATGCATGATGAAGCTAAGACTGAGGGATACACTGAGCTGATAATTTTTCAAAATTTCCTTCTTCTGATATTGAATCTTTTTTGTTATTCAAAGAGCAGGAAATCTAGGTGGTCAAATTTGTTTATCACCAATACCCAATGCATACAAAATGCCCCGGTTGTTCTCCTATGTGCCTATTTTCTATCTATATTCATATCCTTCTCTTACTTTTCTCTTCTCAACTACGTAACATACTCAACAAGCTACATATTCATCGATCCAAAAATCTCCCCTCTATCCCAAAACCATTACATATTTATACAATTACAATAGGGCTTAGCCCATTTTCATGGACCAAAATTCCCAACGAATTGCAGTTGTCTTCCTTCCTTTGCACGCATTGATCCCTGAAATCACGTCAACTACCTTTCCTTCTTTCCTTTGTGCAGTTCCCCAAAAATAGTCCCAAAATTCTTGTCCCAATAGACATCGTATTGAAAGTATGAGATATTGACAGGACGATATTTCTAGTGAAATTTAAGTGGTGCCAATATGTGGCCTTGCTAACTCGGATCTCAGAGATAGCCATACGTTTGACTCTGAGTTTTCATATAGCTAGTATGAAATGCTAGTACATTGAGCTCTTACCACAGCTATAATGTGATGGGTAAGCAACCCATTGACACTATAATTGTATAATTGTCTTGGTATGGTATCAAGGAGGTATCACCACAAGATTAGAATAGAGGTCAAGTTTGTGGTAATGCCCTTCACTTATAATCAAAGTGGAATATGATTAATATAATAACGTTTTGAATCAAAAAATTGTTTGGGAATGATTTGTTGAATTTATAATAAAATCCTAGATTAAATAACCATTGTAACTACAAGATTTCAAATATTTATCCATAGTAAAGAAGTTAATAATCTATGGATTGGTTGTATCTTTATATTTTGAGATTAAAAGAAAGGAATATATATGACATCAATTTACCTAGGGTAAATGTATTCTCAAAATCATAGAGGTATTATATACCCGGAAACTCCATAACCCTTCACACAAACAACAATGAGTATTACAATAATATTATATGAACATAATTGTAATTGGAAAAAGGAATAGTGATATATCTAAGAAAGCAATACATACAAATAGGAAGACTTTTGAAATGTTGCCACTTAGAATGTCGATAATAGTGAATAATGTTGGCAACAATATTTTAACATGTCATGGTAATACCATGACCATTAGATAATAATGTCAAACCATGAATCACAAAAATGAATAATGAGAGATTTACAACAAAAATTCTAAGTATGATTACAAATTACATATTGACAAAGTGTTACTTAAAAAAAAAATATTGTTGGTAAAGAGGAGACATTACAAATGGTATCAGAGCATGGTTTAAACACTATGGCCTTATGGGCTCAAAACGAATGGAAGTATATATATATATATCTTATTAAAGACAAAATAATTGACGTCAATCATGTTTTTTCACATATCATAATCAAATAACTAGTATCATGGATGAAGAACCTGGTAAATTAACACCAAGTGGTCTATGGTCTACAGATGTATGTGGAACTAAACAATGAACAACCACGAGATAACTCTATAGGACTATTGGAAACCATGCGTAGCATAAAGGAAAAATTACAGAGTATCAAGGAAGATAATGAAAAACTACTCAAGCCTAGTAAAGAACAAGAAGAGTTGAATGAAATCCTACATAAAAACATGACTGATATGAAACAATTCAAAAATATAGGACATAATTCCAACAATGCTAAAAGGAAACTTTCCAATGAAGAGTCACACAAGCGTAAGGACTATCAAGTAAACATTGAAAGAACATAGTTCCTAGATGAAGAAAACAATAAGGATAACTCAGATAGAAGCACACTACAAAAGATGTTACCTAAAACCAAGAAAAGGAAATGACATGAGGAAGAACTGTTTGGTGAGTTTAAGAAAATTAGACCACTTAGTTTTGATGGTGAGTCTGAGGAGGGAGCAGAATCTTGGCTTCTGAACATGGGTAAATATTTCCAAATCTACAACTACCCAAGAAAATTGAAGGCTAGGTTAGTTGTATACCAACTGACTGGTAAAGCTTCCATTTGGTGAAAGGAAACTAAGGCAGTTAATAATATTAGGATCAACAAACTAAATTGGAAAATATTCAAGAAATATTTTAAACAAAAGTATTTAACATAATGATACTATGATGAAAAGCTAAGGAGTTCCATGATCTTAATCTAGGACATATGACTATTGAGGAATTTGTCACAAAGTTTGTGAATCTAATGAGATATGTACCTTACCTTAGAGAGGAGAAGGAAAATTTTCAATGGTTCACGAGTTGTTTGCCTCAAGCATACAAAGACAAAATTGAGTTACTTAATCTAAAGACAATGGATGAAGTAATAATGGACGCCAAACTATGCTTCACTCAATTTAAATAGAGGTATGAAAATACAAATACATGGCATAATAGAAACAAGGACAAGTTTGATCCTAGAAAGACACCATTTAAACATCCTCGACAACCATCACATAGTGCAACAGGTTGGAGAAACAAATTCAATGAACAACAAAGTGTATTAGTTCAGAACAATAGTAAACCTATAGAATTGGTAGACAATACAACTAGGGATACAATTAGGTATCCTCTTCAGTGTTGGGATTGCAAAGAACCTCACTTATACAAAGATTTCCCTCTAAATAAAAACATAAATCAGGAAGTATATAATATCCAAGAAGAAACAATAGTAAATTATATTGTTAGTAGTATTCATAAGATCAATGTCGCCCTGGAAAATCGATAGGTTGACCATCAATCCTCCATGGTGGAGACAGAAGGTATGATTAATCATAAACATGTATTCATGTTAATAGACCCCTGTGCAAGTCTAAGCTATGTTTCACCTATAGTAGTATAAAGTTGTAAACTATATAAAATCATACATAAGAAGTCTTGGCTAGTTCAGTTAGCTACATGAACGAAATGAAATCTTGTTGAATTGGTTAAAGAATAGACAATAATTATGGATGAAATGGATATTGAGGTAGTTCTAAACATTTTACCCTTAGGATATTATGATTTAGTCATAGGCATGGACTAGATGGAAAAACATTTAGTTGTTGTACATTGTCATGGCAAGACTTTTAACTATTTAGATGAATCTGGAAAAGGTAGAATAGTAAAAGGAATACCATGAGGAGTGTCAGTGAAAAAAATATCTGCCTTACAATTAAAAATAAATGGAAGGAAAGGTTGTGAGATTTATGATGTGCATATATATGAAAATGTTGAGAAAATGAACAAGATCTTGTTAACAGATGACCCAATACTAAAAGAGTTCCAGGATGTGTTTCCGAAATAAATTCCAGGATTACCCCCTAGATGGGACATAGATTTTATCATAGAATTAGTACCCACATTTGCACCTATATATAAGGCTCTTTAATGGATGAGTACTTTAGAGTTGACTAAACTTAAGATGCAACTCCAAGAGCTGATGGATAAGTAGTATATTAGACCTAGTTTGTCTACGTGGGGAGCACCGGTCTTGTTTGTTAAAAAGAAAGATGGAACTTTCAGATTGTGCATTGATTACAGACAATTTAACAATATGACAATTAAAAATAAGTATCATTTACCTCGCATTGATTACTTGTTTAATCAATTCATAGAAGCTAAGATATTCTCTAAGATAGATTTACGGTCTGGATACCATCATGTTAGGATTAAAGAGGAAGGCATTCATAAAACTGCTTTCTGAACCAAATATGGACACTATGAGTTTGTAGTGGGACCTTTTGGTTTAACAAATGCCCCTGCTACATTTATGTGTTTAATGAACAATGTGTTGAGAAAATGTCTAGACAAATTTGTAATCATGTTCATAGATGATATATTGATCTATTCAAAAACCAAAGAAGAACATGAAGAACACCTAAGAATGGTTTTTCAAACACTTAGGGAGCATCAACTGTACGTAAAGTTCAGTAAATGTGAATTTTATTAGGATGAAGTATAGTATTTGGGACATATAATTTTGGCAGAAGGGATTTCAGTCGACCCAGAAAAGGTCAAATCCATCCAAGACTAGACAATGCCAAAGAATGCATTGGATGTCCGATATTTCATGGGAATCACATGGTATTATGATAGATTCATCAGGGGTTTTCAAAACTTGCCTACCCAATAACTTGTTTACAGAAAAAGGGAATCATATTTATATGGAGAGAAAAATGTCAAGAATGTTTTGAAAAATTGAAACAATTGTTAACAACAACACCTATCTTGAAGATAACAGACCCGCATAAGGACTTCGTGTTCTGTACCGATGCTTCATTAGAAGGACTAGAATGTGTATTGTTACAATATGACCATGTGATTTCTTATGAATCATGGAAGCTGAAACTTCATGAAAATAACTATACAACACATGATATAGAATTAACTGCTATTGTGCATGCTTTAAAAATGTGGCAACACTACTTGTTGGGTAGGAGATTTCTATTAAAATTTGATAATACCATCCTTAAGTATCTTTTCTATCAACGAAACTTAAATGCAAGACATGAAAGAAGCTTAGTTTTTCTAAGTGAGTATGATTTTGAAATAAAACATATTAAAGGAAAAGAAAATAAGATAGCAGATGCACTGAACAAAAAACTACATGCAATTTTCAGTAGTAATATACAAACTGACTTAAAGCAAAGAATTAGAACAATAATAGAAAATGATGAAATTTATAGTAAATTACAAGAAATATTTCAGAATAATAAATCAGATGAGGAAGAACCAAAATTCAGCTGCAATCAAGAAGGTCTAGTACAGTACAAAGGAAGAATTTATGTTCAGGTCACCCAGGTTACCAAAAGACTATAACAACCTTAAACAAAGAATAATTTTGGTCGGGGATGAAAACAAATGTAGATGAATATCTTGCTAGGTGTCTTGAGTGCCAACAAGTTAAAGTTGAGCATCGTCATCCAACACGATTGTTGCAGCCAATACCAATTCCTGAGTGGAAATGGGAAGTGATTGGATTTCATTACAGGACTTCCTACAAGTAAGAAACAAAATGATTCTATAATGGTAGTAGTAGACAAAATCACTAAAGTTGCACACTTTATCCTAGTAAAATAAACTCACAAAGCTATAAATATTGTGGAAATATTCATGAAGGAAATATTTAGAATGTATGTTTTACCCAAAACTATCATTTCAGACAGGGATACAAATTTCACTTTGAATTTCTAGAAGACTTTGTTTAGTGGTTTGGATACTCAGCTAAATTTTAGAACTGCATATCATCCTCAAACTGATGGTTGGACCGAAAGGACTAACCGAATTGTGGAGGATACGTTGCAGATCTATTTAATGGAATTCCCCACAAAGTGGGAGGAGTACGTTCATCTTGTTGAGTTCACATATAATAATGGTTATCAGAATTCTCTAAAGATGAGTCCCTTTGATGTGATGTATGGAAGGAAGTGTCGAACATGTGTTAGCTCGGACAACCCAGTTGACCGAATCATTTTAGGTCCAAATATGCTAAAGGAAATGGAAACAATTGTTCAGAAAGAAAAATAGAATTTGAAAAGTGCACCAGACAAAAAAAAGAGTTTCACGGATCTGAAAAGAACACATGCATAATTCAATATAGGAGATCATGTTTATCTTAAATCCAAACCCAGAAACAATTCCGTAAAATTGAGAAAGAGTACCAAGTTGGCACCACTGTATTATGGGCCATTTGAAGTGGCCTATCAACTTTCACTATGATCTAGGTGGATATCGATGGCCACCCAAATTTTCCAACTATCTTAAAACAATTTTCTAGTAGTTTTGGTAATTTACTATTTTTAGCAGTTTTTAACTTCCGGGGCCATTTTGAGGGCCTAAATGAAGGTTTTCGAGATCGAGCTTCTCAATGAAAGATAAAGGTTCTAATTGAGCCCCCAAAATGAATCTCTTCGATGATACCTTTCCAACAAGATATCGTGCGCCCCAAACAGAGATCGTATGCCAAATTTACGCCCCCGAGAAGTTGATATACCAAACTACCCAAAACGGGGTCCACAAAATTGTTGGCTTTTCATCTTCCGAGGTTAGGGTTTTGGATTTTTTTAATGATAAAAATAATTTTGGAGCCTCATTGTAAAATCATCTTCTTGTGAATGCGATTAGCGGACACATCTCTTTTCAGAGATAAGCTGTCACCATTCTAGCAAGTCTTTCACTCTGTATTTTTACAGTCTTTGTACATTTTCACTCAATTAATAGAAAATTGTGTATTACTATATCTTTGTGTTTATGGTTGCATATCTGATACATTTATGTTATATTATTGGATATCCAAGATATCTCTGTATATTTATTTATTATATCTCCACTCTCGTTTCACGCCGAAAATAATCTAGATCACACTACTAGCCAATTTAAAAGTTCACAATGTATTTCATGTTTCATTGTTAAAGAAGTATGTACATGTTGTAACTCATATTATAAATTGGAATGTGATTTAGGTGGATCTAGAAGGCGAGTTCTGGGTGGAACCGTTACACTTTCTTGACAATAAGGAAACTATGTTGTGGAATAGAGCGATCGCTCGGGTTAAAGTGCGGTGGAGGCACTTCGGTCCTAAGGAGGCCACATGGGAAATGGAAGAAACGATGATAAAGGATTATCCATTTCTGTTCCAGAGTTGAGATGCTCAGATTGGAACACTGAGGATGATGTTCAGTTCAAGTGGTAGATGATGTAATATCCCTCCATTTATAAACATTTTAATATTTTAATTTTTTATGGTTTATGTTGTGAATTTTTGGGAAAATATTTATGTTAAAATTATATCATCATAAACATTGATGATGATGAATATTTTTGTAAATATTATTTTAATTTGTTTTATTTAACTAGAAACAAATTGATTAGAGAATCCATTTATAAAGAGTAAATCATTATTCCATGGGAGAATGAAAAGGGATAAAAACCACCAGAGTATATATTGTCCATTAGGACAAGCGTAAACCTACTCCCAAATATGTGGGATGTGAGGGAACAAACTAGCACAAAGTTAGGACAAGAATATTCCCTGGGGTTAGGGATGAGGCTAACTTGGAAAAAGACCCAGGCAAGTTATTATTTTTCTATGAAAGGAAGAAGAGAAACAAGATTAGAGGAGGGAGGACGTTATTGAGTACTTGTGAGAAAGAATTGAGTTTGAGGGTTCTGAGAAAGAATAAAACTCTGATTTATCTGGAGATGGTTATACACATTTTCAGTCCTTATGGAATAATGATTTAGGCTCGGGGGTGACATGAACAAGTAATCTTGGTTGTTCATTTTTATGGTTGAGAGGAATTGGTTCTCTATTCAATTTGTTTCCAATATTGAAGCAGGTTAAGATACGTATTTTCTAATTTATTTATCTTTATTCTCAGATATGATTTCTTTATCTTATTTATTTCTATTCTTTTTATGAACTTATTACTTTCTGGTAAAGAATAATGAAAAATCTATTGTGATAATACAATAGAGAAAGAAGGAGAAATGGTTATATTTTCTAAGTATTTGTGCAATGAAAAATACTATGATATTTCACAAAGGTAATGGTAAAGTTTATAATATTATAAAAGTGGAATATTTCTATCTTGCAATAAATAGTATTTATAAATTTGTTTTAAAAACTGAAGTGGAGGAAAATATTTATATTATTGCAGAGAGGAATACAAAGAATTTCATTCTTCTTCATATGTACAATAGTGATTAAACTCAAGTTTGAAAATTTTTGTAATCTTGAAATTAGTTGCAGTAAGAAAAAAACCATAGAAATTAGAGGAAAGAAGTAGAAAGAATACATTATTTTCCTTGAATAGAAGAGAAATAACAATCTTTATTCTACATTGTGCTATCTTGGTAAGTTTTCTTTCAGTAGATAATCTTGCAAATAAAAGAATGAATATATATATATATATATATATATATATATATATATATATATGGTGACGAAAAATGGTCAAAATTAGTTGCAGTAAAAAAATAACCATAGAAATTAGAGGAAAGAAGTAAGAAGTAGAAATAATACATTATTTTCCTTGCATAGAAGAGAAATAACAATCTTTATTCTACATTGTGTTATCTCAGTAAGTTTTCTTTCAATATATAATCTTGCAAATAAAAGAATAAATATTTCACACACAAATA
>JZKD02S0058963.1:516493-576384 GCA_000966675.3 Picea glauca | reverse complement strand
GGGACTATGCAACATCTTACTGACATTTCGGAGTAGGAGGAAGAACTTCTTGATTACAGTGTAGACCCAATGGAGGGAGTTGATATCTGGGGATCACTAACTAGATTCTTGGCATGTCCCCCGATGGACACGTCATCCACTTAGGCTGATAGTGGACCAGGGATGTTGGTAGGGGTGGTCTCATTGTCGGTTCCGGTGGTAGGACCTCCTTTCATCAGTGGGTCTATTGTGATTCCCCATTCTATCATGGATGATTTCCATTTATAATATTCTGGAGTGTTTAATGGTGGTTCTCATGCAACAATAGATGATCCACATACTTAGACTTTCTCTTCATGGGAAAAGGTTCCTTTGGGCGAGAATCTGTGGCAGTCAGATCATGCAAGGTCAGAATATCTAGGGTCTCTACTAGGGGGCTTTAGACTAGAGGTTTCCCTTTCAGAATGTAACTTCACATCGAGCTCCTTTGCATATCTCTCTTTGGCAAGCCTCAATATCCCTCAGAGGGGTTTCTAGGACCCTTTCCTTCTGGAAAAAATCACATAATCTTTGTTGGTGCATGATTATCCACATGGGTCATCTCTTCCAAAGCTAGATCTTGGGTCTTTCCCAACCTCAGTGGGGGAATCTATCTCTCAGGAGGAAGAGCCCCATCAGAATCTCCAGACCCAAGTTGTAAGTGTGCGCAAGGAAAAGAAAAAGTGATTTAGGCCAAAAAGAGGCACAAACAGGTTGGTTTTAGGGGAGGACATCACAATGGACCAAGTCTCAGATTTTTCCTCTACAATGGTGGTAGGAAACTCCAGGGGTATTCGTTTTAATGCCAAAACCATCAAGGATTGGGCAGGTAACTTATGAACGGGGCACTTAGGTTATGTGTCGACGGTCAGGATTCTTGGAAGGAGTTGGTTCACCTTCAAATTTGCAAGAGTAGAGGATGCTCAAATCCCCCTGGAGCATTCACTCAACCCTAATTCTCTTTAAACTTTGGAGGCCACTATTTGATGTAGGAAAGGAATGGTTAGACATTGTTCCTATTTGGGTGAGGCTCCCATGTCTCCCTCTATAATTATGGTCTAAGGAAATATTTAAAATGATTGGGAATACTCTTGGCACTTTTCTTGACGTTGATATGTCCTTTTTCGCCTCAGATGAGTATGTAGCGGCGCAGATTCTTGTTCAACTAAACCTTAGAGAAGGCTTGGCGGAGTACTTGGAACTTATGTCATGGGGGGGAATATATACCCAAAAGCTCGACTATGAGGGAGTCCCCTTTCGGTGTCTAAGGTGCCACAGATAAGGACATGTTGTGAGTCAATGCCCTCTGTCTTTCATTTCAAAGAAGAATCGGTCGGATCCATCTGCAACAAGAGCTCACAAGGACACCCAAGTTTTCTCTAGCTCAAATTCTATTCATAAGGGTTATTTTGAAGAGAAAAATGATCGTGCTCGTAAAAGGCCGATGCTTGGGGTTTCAGGCTCAGTTCAATTTTTGAATGCTCAGGTTGGCTTCATGTTTTTAGCACTTGCTAGGTTCCCAATGATCCACCATCGAGGAATCTCCTCTCTCCTGGCCTCGAAGCAGTCGGGCCTTTCCTCTCAGGATATGTCTTTTTTTCCTTCTCGGTCCATTAACGTTCTAATAAATTATCTTTCTATTTTAGGGAAAGATTGGTTTGGGTCAATTACTTCTCCTACCTCTCTTCCCTGAGGTCAACCCCCTTTTCCTCTAGTGGAACCCTTTCCTCCTCCCCCTCCCCCTCTCTCTCAAGGAGTGATCCCCTTTCCCATTAAGGATTCCACTCATTCTTTCCCCACCCCCTCTCCTAAATTTAAACTTGCTTCTATTCCCTCTCCCCCCTTGGCTTCTGGAGAAGTGTTAGATTCATTTGTGGACTCATAAGAGGTGTCCATTGTTTATAACCTCAAAAATATACAGGTGAAGGGCTCCTCTGGGATGATAAAGCATGGGTTGGGAGAAAATCTTGAAGCATCGTTGGGTCAAATAGGAAGAGGAAGGAGATATTTTTTTTCAAAGGCTCATAATAAAGCTTTGGTTGATGTAGCAGCTAGGAAAAAACTCTCAATATTTAGGGCACTTAGAGCAGCAAATCCCCAGGAAGGGTTTTCCCCATGAAATTTCTTTCCCTAAATTGCAGGGGTGTTGCAGGCCCTTCCAAAAAAACCGCTCTTAAAAGGTTGTTGGAGACCCAACAACCAGATGTAGTTTTGTTTCAAGAAACTTTATGAGCCAGTGGAATGGTGATACCTCTGTTAGAATATCTTTTTCCACATCAGATTTTTTTAGGTCTCGATGCAAGAGGAAGATCAGGTGGACTGGATATAGGGTGGATTTGGACAAATATTAAGCTAATCAATTCTTGGGGTTTTGACTCTGGTCTTGGGGTGGAGATTTCGTGTGCATACTTGGGCATGACCTTCACTCTATTGAACTTATATGGGAATTATCCAGACAAATTCTCTTTCTTGTAAACCCTAAAGATCAAAAGTTTTTTATCCAAGGAAAACCTGATACTGGGGGGAGACCTAAATTTATCTCTAGGAACGACTGAGGTATGGGGTCCTAGGGCCCAGGCAGATCCCCTTACAAATTTTTTCAAATACTTAATTTATGAGGTGGGCCTTTTAGATCTTAGCCCTATTAAATTAGGTCCTACATGGAGAAACAAGAGGATGAGGGAGGATCATATAGAAAAGCGTCTAGATCGCTTTTTGGTTTCTGACAATCTGTTATCCCAACCCTTACATTTGAAGCAGTGGATAGGGGTTGGAGGGGAATCATATCAGTCTCCCATTCTCTTTGAAATAGTTGGAGTACCGAGAAATCCTTCGAGCCCATTCAATTTCAACCCGATGTGTGCTCGGGATGAGAGCTTTCAAATGCTTGTCAAGGAGTCTTGCGATCCCTTTTTTGTAGAAGGGGGCCCGATTTGTTGCAAATTTAAAGTGAGTTAAAAAGGAGGCATTAAGATAGGAAAAGGAAAATATGGAAAGAGATTCTAGGGATCTTAAAAAAATTGAGGAAGCTCTGAAGGGTATTTATGATTCATAGGGTGAAGGATACAACAATCCATATTCAAAAGCGTCCCTCCTCTTCCTAGAGCAGAAAAAAGAGGCAGTTGTTGAAGGAATAAGAGGAAACTTGGAGGCAAAAATGTAGAGAAATCTGGTTAAATAGTGGGGATGATAACACAAAATTTTTCCAGGCTTATGCTAATGGAATAAAGATCAAGAACATTATTTGGAGTCTCATCGATGAAAAAGGAAGGGAGGTCTCATCTTTCCAAGATATTGCTTGGTTAGGGAAGACCCACTTCCAAAACTTGTTCAAAGCACCAAATGAAACAAGTATAGTAGAGATTATTCACATCACTAGTTAATTCCCCAGGTTTGTAGATGAGGATGCAAATAAACTAATAATGGAGGAGGTCATGAAAGACGAGCTTAAGGTAGTGCTCCATAGATTTCAAAAAAGCAAAATCCTAGGACCGAATGGATGGAGTATTGAGTTCTTTCTGGATTTATTTGATCTTATTGGAAAGGATCTATTGTCAGTTGTAGAAGAAACTCATAGAGAGGGTCACATGCATGCTCCTTTAAATTAAACTTTTATATCCCTAATTCCAAAGAATGACAACCCATAAGGTTTATACGAGTTTAGACCCATCTCCTTATGTAATTGTATTTGTAAAATCATAGCAAAAGTGATTGCAAGAAGACTCAAAGGAGTACTCTCAACCTTAATTTCTAAAGAACAATTTGTTTTTCCGGAAGGCATGAAGATTCACGAAGCCATTGGAGTGGCTCAAGAAGGAATCCATTCCATAAAAATGAATAATTTGAAATGAGCAATTCTAAAAATCGATATGTCCAAAGCTTATGATCAGGTAAATTGGATCTACATCAAGATTCTTTTAACACATTTAGGTTTTGGAATTGATTTTATTAGATGGGTGATGTATTTTATTACAACCACCTATTTTTATGTTCTAATAAATGGGTCTACCCCCCCTTTTTTCAAAGTCGAGAGAGGTCTTTGATAGGGTTGTCCATTATCACCTCTCCTTTTCCTTTTGGTGGCAAAAGGACTCAGTAGGGATTTGGAAGCAACAAAAATTAACATATATTTTAGAGGGATATTCTTCTCCCCTCTAGATTACCCATCTGTTGTTTGTAGATGATGATTTGATTTTCCGTAATGGTTTATGTGGGGATACTAAGAAACTTCGTGAAACTCTTGATGTTTTTGGGAAGGCCACCGGGATGTTGATAAATGACAGAAAATCCTCAATGTCAATTCAAAATATGGAAGATGAGGGTATTGGCCTTTACAAATCATTTTTCCCTTTTGAGATCAAGGAGTTCAATGTTTGTTTGAAGTATCTTGGATTCCATATCAAATTGGAAAAACGACTAAATATATGGAGTCATAAATGGATCTTTCGGACAGGTAGAGGTCCTTGTCAAATCAATTTTAGAGACCATTTCATTCTTTTGGATGTCCCTAGCTTGGATACCTAAAGGGATCTTAGAAATAATAAGGAAACTTTGCTCAAAATTCTTGTGGGCAGGAAATCAAGAACAATTCATTCTCCCCTGGGTGAAATGGTCTACCTTGGCCCTCCCAAAATTCCTAGGAGGATGGGGCCTAAAGAATATATTTCTTTTTGCTAAAGCTTTGGCTTCCAAATCAGTTTGGAGGTTAATTTATACTTAAAATATTTGGACCCAGGTAGTGACCCATAAATATATTATGTCAAACTCATTAATGGAATGGATTAGAAGGCCTTCAAAAAAACACCCTGCGACATCTATTATTTGGAAGGAAATGGTTTTCTCTTTCGAGGTGATTGGATATGGATTGGGATGGAAGGTAGGAAAAGGAAATAAGGTTAGAGTGGGTATGGATCTGTGGTCAGGCAGTGTGGGTTCCCATATTATGCCAGAAAACTTGATTATGAGACTTCAAGAGCAAGGCATATTCTACTTCATCCATGTAGGGGATCCAATCAACTCATCAATTTGGTCTAAGGAATGGAAGTCTCTCCGTGAGATTGGATTGGAAGATGTTTTTGAAGCTTCTTGGGTAAACTATACAAGGTCTCTAAATCTTGTTCACATTCGACTAAAGGAGCACGAAGATGAGTTGGTATGGGTTGCACACCCTTGTGGGATTTATACACCAAAAGTGGGTTACATTCAACTCAATATAGATCTCTAGATCAAAGACCCGGAATGGTGGTGGAAGGGGTTGTGGAAGATAAACTTTCCTCTCAAACCAAAACTTTTCCTTTGGTGTTTATTAGTAAAAAAATTACCAACATGGGAAATAATGAAAAAACTTCAAATTGTAGGACCAGGATGGTGCGCTGTTTGCATGAAAGATGAGGAATCCCAGGTTCACCTTTTTTTGAACTACTCCTACATAAAGGCAGTATGGAAAAAAATTTCCAGAGTGCTAGGACGAGCCCTCCTTTGGCACAAGCAATTAGTGGAAGAAGCCTGGAAATCATGGGTCTCATATGCCTCATACTCAAACTTCAAATCATTACCACCTTTGGTATGTTGGGACACGTGGTTGGCTAGAAACTATGTAATTTTTAAATGCAAAGGAATTCCATCGGAAATTATTGTTGTTCAATGTCTAAGTATTCTAGCCCATTTTCCTCAAACAAAAGAAAAGGAATCTCGAAGGATAATCCATCCAGAAAGGATTGACCATCAAAGGCCCTGGGATTTTTTTGACGAGGCCTCTCAAAACAAGAGTCAACTTTTTGGAGGGGGGGTCGTTCTTCACTTATCGAATCAAGTTAGCTTCAAAATAAAAATGGGATTGGGGGTAGGAACAAACAATTATGTTGAATTGATGTCTCTCAAATTGCTTCTACTTTTTGCAAAAGAAAAAAATGTCAACTCTATTAAGGTGTTTAGTGACTCTCAAATGGTTGTTAAATGGGTCTAGAATATTCATCAATGTCACAACATTATTTTGCTTCCGATTCTTGAATAAGTTGAAAGGCTCAGGGCTTCTTTTGATTCTTTTGATCTTCATCATGTTTTTATGGAAATGAATATGACGGAAGATAAATTATCAAAGGATGGGCTTCGTCTGGATCAAGGCCAATGGATGATATCTGAAGAAAACAATGGCACATTTTAAGAGTATTACAACCGGCCCTTTGTTGACATGCTTATCCATATTCAGTAGCTCAGATTCTTCAGTCCTTCCTAACTTATGCTATTTTGGTTTCTCAACTTTTCTAAAGCTTATTGGGTGTGGGTCATGACTCTCATTGCACTATTTTGGTGATAAGCTATTCATTGAACTTCTTCTCTATTTCATTTCCTGTAACGATTGTGTATGTATGGACTCTTTTGTATATTTTTTTTGACAAATTTTTTTATTGCAACCCGTTTGTGATGTTGCCTCATATACACCATGGCTTGGCTATGGCCCATTTTCAGCAATGCATATGAGTATGCATCTACAAAATGTAATTTCCTTTCCTATATGAAATAAAATTGATCTTTTTCCAGAGGAAAAAGTAATAATATGTGTGTGTGTTAGTTATAGCAAGTGAAATCTATACAAACTGATTTATCTGAGTCAATAATCCTAAAGCTAATAACCAGAGGAATATTTCAACTTTTCATATCAGTTCAAAGACGAAGACTATATGCAATAGTATTTAGATACAAGAAATATTATAAAGGATTCTTTAAATATATAAGAGAGAGCTGACAATATATTTTATGAGATGAAAAGATTTATCAGTTTACTCATTACGTTGAAAGGCGTACACCTATTGACAATGGGCAGATTTAATAGGGGTTTAATGCTTAATAAGTTTTCTATGGACATGATTAAATATGGCTGGAATATTCTTAGTAGTCACACAAAATAAATGGCTGTGATTTCAATCATTAACTTCCTAGCTATTATAAAGACATTCGTTTATGTGTTTACTTTTTTACGTTTACCTAATCATATTTAAAAATTACTTTGATAGCTAATTGATTGCCATGTAAGTGATTAACATAAATTAAAATATTAACACCAGATAAATGAAGTGAAACCGTTTATTTGTTAATCAATAATAAAATTTAATAAATTCTTTACCAGCCAATACCTTTCGGCGTTCTCCAGCTGCTATATTAGCGGTTGTGCTAGTAAATAATTACAACCAGAGTTCATATAAAAGCAATGTTAGGGTTATAATTAAAAACAAACCCTAAGTTGTCGACCCCATAGTCGTGGATTCAAATAAATATAACCAAGAAAATATTTAGGACTAGTACATGTCTCATAAAAACCCTCGACTCAACACCAGATCCGAGATAGGTATTCTTGGTTAACTAACTAGTCAATGACGAAACCATATACATACACGAGAAGAGTATTATCACCCTCAAACTGTAAATTTGTACATATGTTTTCAAAAACCAAACTTAAACAAAGTTATGACATGTACAATAGTATACAAAGAGCTTGGGTACGAGTTTAAGAGGAAAATACATATGGAAACCCTCTGGTTCGAAACGAGCTTGATTTCTAGGTCTAGGAAGGAAATGCATATGGAAAACCTCAAGGCCAAAGAGGAGAGAATGAAGCTCTCACTACTCTAATCTTCCACAGTGAGGAAATGGTGAATGTGACTAAGCATGCAAACTGTATTGAAATTCTGAGGTATTGACAGGATGGTACTGTCAGGGAAATTTAAGTGGCTCCAATACATGGCCTTGCTAACTCGGATCTTGGAGATATCTAGAAATTCAATTCTTATTTTTCGTATAGTTAGTAATAAATTCTAGTACATTGAGCTCTTATCACGGCTATAACATGATGGGTGATCAACCATTTCACTCTATAGTTGTATAGTTGGCTTGGTAGGGTATCGAGGAAGTATCACCATTATATTTGAATAGAGGTCGAGTTCATAGCAATGAACTTCACTTATAATCAAAGTGGATTATGATTAATATAATAACGTTTTGGATCAACAAATTGTTTGGGAATGATTTGTTGAATGTATAATAAAATCCTAGATTAAATAACTATTGTAACTACAAGAGTTCAAATATGTATCCATAGTAAAGAAGTTAATAATCTATGGATTGGTTGTATCTTTATATTTTGAGATTAAAGAAAATGAATACATATGAAACAATTTATCTAGGGTAAATGTATTCTCCAAATCATAGAGGTATGATATGCATGGAAACTCCATAACCCTTTACACAAACAATGATGAGTATTACAATAAGATTATATGAACATAATTGTAATTGGAAAAAACAATAGTGAGATATCCAAGAATGCAATACCTACAAATAGGAAGACTTGTAAAATGCTGCCACTTAGAATGTCGATAGTAGTGAATAATGCTGGCAACAATATTTTACCATGTCATGGTAATACCATGACCATTAGATAATAATGTATTGTGCCAGGCACTGCAACCCCCCCATTTTTTGACAATTCAATTGCAATTCCCTTTCAAGAAATGGAGCCCCCATTTTTTTTCTTTGATTTTGAAAGAGTTCTCCATCAACTTCCTTACTTATCCCTCAAGCTCATCTTCCAAGTCTTCCCCATATTAAGTTAATAGTTGCAAAAAGAAATTCTTGAAAAATTCATTTTCCAAGAAAGTTTGAAAATTTCAACAAAGTCAATTTTAACTCCTTTGATGTTTATTATAGGAGTTCCCCTTAAATCCTTGGATATACATCAGAGGAGTTCCCCTTAACTCCTACGATATACATCAAATAAGTTCCCTTCAACTCATTCGATGAACATCGGATGAGTTCCTCCCAAGTCCGTTGAATTCAAGCCCATTGTTGAATCTCCTTCGATGAACATCGGAGGAGTTACCTTCAACTCCTTTGATGCTCATCGGAGGATTTCCCTCCATCTCTGTCGACTGGCTCAGAACACTTTGTGTTAAGTCCTCCTATGTACAACATAATACTTTCCATGAAGTCCTCTGATGTACTTCGGAGGACTTAACCCCAAGTCCTTCGATCATAATTACCAAACCAACCACATTAATTACGATCTAGTTGAGCTTTATATATACCAACTTCCCCCTAGCTTCTCATTATATCACCAAAGCATCAAAGAGAAAAAAGGATTTCTCTAGACGAAGAACTTTTTGAGCCCTTTCTTTCACCCACAACCTCTTACAGTCTTCCACGTGGTAGTGGGATTCTAGGAAAGCCTTGGTACATTGTCCCCTCGCTAGGGTTAGGTTTTATCTCTTCATATTTTGTTTGTTTGTTTGTCCCTCGATACCAACCTCCTTTTTTTCTCTAACCTCAACCTTTCGGCAACCTGTGCCACCCAACCTGGTTACGAACCCTTGCCTCCATGATGTCAAGTTTTTCGCAGCCCCTCTATGTTGAGCCAGCGTCAGATATTACATGAGAAACATTACAAGCCATCCCTAAATAGTTTTCCCCAAAGGAAATGTCAGGGATAATCATAAACATGTATCTCCTCCAGTCAAGGCCCAAATATGACCTCCCATCTAAGCAAAGAGTCCATGACAGGGTCATTCTTTTCCTCTTCATCTATCCATAGGGAGTCTAACCTTTGCCTTATCTTCCCAAGCCCAAACAGAAAAATTTGTATTAACTTCTCCGATCATATTGGAGGAGTTCATATAAAGTCCTTTGATATGATCGAAAGAGTTCCTTGGAACTTTGTCGATCTACAGGTCACTTCAGAAGCATTAAACCCAACTTCTTCGATGTGTTATTGGAGAAATTAACATTAACTCCTCTAATTCACATCAGAGGAGTTGACACCAACTATGTCAATAACACATCTGATCCCTTTCAACAAACTTCCCTGAGTCACATCAGAGGCTTTGGCACTAACTTATCTGATGCACATCAGAACACTTATTATTAACTCCTCTGATTTCCATATGAGGAGTTAACTTCAAGACCTTCGATTTTACCTTGTGAGCACAATTCTCACTCTTTCCTCCTGAAACCTTAACCAAGTTGTTTAACATTCCTTCCATAATCTTATCATCATCGGATGACAACCCTCTACCAAGTGACAATTCAAGTGAATCTTCTGGTATTTCAAAACTATCAAGTTGCATTCAACTTCGTATTATTTATTTCTTAAATCTCTTCACTAAGCCCACGTTTTTCTTACAGGTATAAATATGTCCCCACGAAAGAAGACAATAATTAAGACACTTGGGACCAAGGCCTCTAGTAGTTTCCAACAGACTGAAGGTGAACCAAAAGTGACTGGAGATACATAGGATGACACATCTAAACTCCTGGAAAAGGATGGAGAAAAAATAAAGTGGGGAGAGGTGTATCATATTTTCAAGAAGTTCAACTTCTACACTAATGCTGAAAAATCAGGATGATATTAAAATATACGACAACATCAGAAAACATGACATATTCAGATTAGCATCCCACCCGACTATATTCCCCTGTGCATGTTGGGTTGTTATATTATTTGCAGTGAAAGTCTGGTCGAGGTGAATCGACTGAAAGTCGAGGTTGAGGAATTCAATCAGGTAAAGTTGAAGTCAAAGATATTGACAATAAGTCAACCAACTAGAGGTTGAAGTGTGGGCATGAGACGAATGACTAGAGACTGAATGAAGGTCAACTGGTAGTCGACTGGTAAGCCTGACTTCGAGAATTGTAACAAAATATTGGGATTTGCGGGATTTGAAGCCAATGATATGCATGGATCTATAACCATTTTTTGGGTGGAAATGTTTAGGGATTTTCTTGTTGTAAAGCCTATAAAGAGGTGTGTTGTAAGGCCAAAAAGGATAATGTTGTAATGCACTTATGCAGGTTAATGCATGTGTAAGTGTAGGTTGTTGGTCATGCATATGTAAGACGTTTTGTCTACAGGGTTTTTCTTTTATGTGCAAGAGGGTATGATGTCGATTATGTCTTAGGTGTGGACCAAGGTTAGACATGTAACCCTTTATTATGATTGAATAAGACAACAAGAGAGAAGAATGCTTAAAGGAATGTTGGTTTTCCCGGTTAAGGGTTTCTAGGGTAAAATCTCGGTGTACTGTGTGATTGCTTGTGTCATTTTCTTTCTTGATTAAATTCATCTTCTCTTTTGCTAGGATTGGTGTGGAAATGTCCTTCATTTCCTGACATGTGATATCAGAGCTTAGGTATTCCTTGACAAGTGATCTATTAGAGCAGTGTAATTCTTTGGTGAGTATATCATATCTTGATATGCCAATATTGAATCTGAGAACTAAATCTTAGGTACAGTAAGAGTCGTAAGTCATAAATTGTTTTAAAGATCGCGGTAAAGAATGGCGAGCAGTTCCAAAATAGAGATAGAAAGATTCAATGGCTAAAATTTTGACCTTTGGAAGCTTAAAATGGAAGATCTTCTTGTGGATCAAGAACAATGGATAACGGTCTATCCAGGTACCCAACTGACATGCATGTCGACGGAAGAATGGGAGAGGCTCAAAAGAAAAGCAAGAAGTACGATACGGATTTGTCTTTTATATTCGGTGTTGTTGAATGTCTCAGGTGAAGATTCAGACAAGAAAATGCAGGAAAAGCGAGGAAGATTATACCAGTCAAAATATCTGGTAAATAAGCTATTTCTCATAAATAAATTGTATCTTCTAAGGATGAGTGATGGAAGTTCAATGACTGAGCATTTAAATGTGTTTAATACTATGTTAATCTAGTTATCGTATATGGATATAAAGATCATTGATGAGGAGAAGTGTATCAACCTATTATGTTCTTTGCAGACTCCTGGGATAGCTTAGTCATGGCTATTGGGAGTAATACAACCACACTAGCACTAGAGGACGTGGTTACTTCTCTGTTGTCAGAAGAAATGAGAAGAAATTACATGGAAGGATCGACCAAAGATGCTCTGGTAGTGAGAGGTCGATCAATAGACAGAGATAAAGGAAGATTCTCCAATATAAATTTCAAGTCGAAGGGTAGATCTAAATACCTTATTCAGTCGGTGCAAAGATGTTGGAAATGAGGTAAATCTAGGCATTATAAAAATGACTGTAAGTGGAAGGCAACAAAAGGAATTTTTAGATCTGCTGAGAAGTAATCGACTGAGATAAAGATGACCTAGAAAAAGGGAGGTGATGTGTACCTGGAATCGACCAGTACACAGTCGGATCAAGATGTTTGTTTGATCAACTTAGGAGAATCCTATCATATGACACCACATAAAGAATGGTTCTGTGAATATGAACAATATGATGGGGGTGATGTGGTCTTGTGGAATGACTCGACAACCAGAATTGTCAGATGGGGATGAGTTCGACTGAAACTATAGGATGGGAGGAAGAGAATCCTTCCAGGTGTGCTACATATTTTGGGTTTGGAAAGAAACACGATATCTATCAGAAAAATGAGTGATGCAGGTGTGCATACTCTATTTTAGAAGGATTTATGCAAGATGGTCATAGGTGCGATGGTCTTAATGAGAGGAGTTTGAATTGGTACCCTGTACAAATTGTTAGGGAATGTCGACTGGACTGGATGCAACAACATCATTTCTCCTGAAATCGACTCAAATACGACTCGACTCAACTCATTGTCAACACAAATCGACTCGACTCGAGCCAAGTTAGTTTAAACCAACTCGACAAGACATAATGAAATCGACCCGACCAGGTTATGGCACGAGAGGATGGAACACATTGGAGAAAAAGGACTTCAAACTATGCAAAGCAAAAGTATTCTAAAATTTTTTCCTGAATTTGGTTTAGAATTTGACTTTTGTGAACATTTTATATATGGGAAACAAAGTTGGGTGAGGTTCCCATCTAGAGCGACAAGGTAAAATGGGATTCTAGATCCAGTGCATAGTGATGTGTTTCGTCCGGTTATAGTGCCTTCACTTGTTGGATCCTTACATTATGTCTCCTTTACAGATGATTTTTCTAGGAAGACATGGATATATTTCCCGAGGAAGAAATCAAAGGTTTTCAAGAGATTTAAGGAGTTTAAATCTCTTGTCGAAAATCAGACAGAAAAGAGGATTAAAGTGTTGAGGAATGACAATGGTGGTGAATTATGTGGAAAGTTATTTGATCAATTCTGTAATCAGTGTGGAATATAATTCCAAAATATCACACAATATACTCCACAACAAAATGGAGTTGTCGAGAGAATGAACAAAACATTGATGGACAAGGAAAGGAGCATGCTCAGTGGTGTTGGGCTCGCACAAGAATTCTGGGTAGAGGTAGTCGAGACTGCAAGATATCTGGTGAATATGTCTCCTTCATTGGTGCTAGTCAAAATGACTCCAAATGAGGCATGTTCTGGTAAGAATCCTTCGGTGGCACATCTCAAAGTGTTTGGTTGTGATGCATTAGTGCATGTTCCTAAGGAAAATAGGAGCAAGCTGGAAAAAAGGCAGTCAAATGTATTTTCATCAGATAAAAAGAAGGGATGAAAGAATATAAGATCTGGGATCCTACATCAAGGAGAACAGTGTACAATCAAGATGCGGCATTAAGAGAAGTAAGAGATAAATATTAGCCCGAGGAAGTTGTTTAGACCAAGAATAATCATGATACAATGTAGTTTTAACTGAGGAACGAAGAATATGATTCAGATGAGTCGATTGAATCTGAGGAAGAGGTGGAACAATTGACTTTGGTGGTAAGGAGGTTAGAAAGAACAAGAAAAATAGATGTGAATGATCGATACATTTGCAACACCATAAAAGATCCCATAGCCTCATTTAGGAAAGAGTATATGGAAAAATGCTATCACATTGAGAGAGGGACTAAGAATATGGACAATAAACTTATTAGCGAATTTGAATACACTCCCAAGGATATGTTTCCAAAATGGTACAAGGCCGACAAATAGTTCAAGTACATGCCCAAGGGAGGCTACCCCAAAAGCTCTCTTAGAAGGCCTTATCAATATCTAGTAGATATGTTTTGTCGACTATATGGAGAACCAGATGCATCCCAATTTTATTTATCATATATGCCTTTGATATATTACTGTGTAGATGAGGGAGTATCATTCAATTGGGATGTTATCTTATCAAAAAACCTAACAGTGACCATCTCTTTAGTCAAGGGATATCAAAATGGAACATTCTCGAGCTTTCACATGTCCTCATACCTCTTGGAAATTATGTGTGTGGATCATCGATACCCAAATATGGGATGGAAATGGCAGTCCTCAGACCCAACCATCCATGTATACTGGAAATTTCTATGGGAGCACAAGTATCAGATAGAGTACCAGAAGATATGTGAACATTTTCTGGCCCCCTTGTATGAGTTCATATTCTGCACCACAACCCCCTACATGACTGATAAGGCAATGGTGGTCATAAAAAGGACTGGAGACTGGTACCTCTTGGAACACGACACCTAAATAAGAGTATATGGTGCCATGAAACCCCTTCATCTCCTTCCTTGATTTGTGCCCGATAAGATTGTGCTCCAGGAGGTTGCATATCAGACAATAATACATGGGTGGGGGGAATGTTATATCTATTCAAAAAGGAAAATTGACCACCACTTCTGTTATATATTGGGAACTAGTTATTTTAAAATACCAAGAAGGATCAAGCAGAGGTAAACACCTTTTTTTCTTACCACTTCAAAGAAGAGCAGTTCTGAAGGCACGATCCTAACAATGTCATAAGAGACCACTTCAAAAAAATGGGTATACCCAGGGAATATACAATGGATATATAGGAGGAGGAAGTACATAAGAATGCTCGAACTTACAATGATGTAATATTCTGAATATGTGTCTAACCCAAAGGAATAATTGTGGATGAAGAAAGAGATAGAGAAGAAGCGTGAAAGAAAGCAGAAGAGGAGGTGGCCAAAGAATCATCCCCCGCCTCTACCTTAGTACATTCAGGATTGACAGGAAAAGAAGAGAAAACACCAGCTGAAAAGAAAAGAAGGAATAAGGAGAAAGTCTAGAAGAAGAAGAATGATGTTCCCAAGAAAAAATGGAAGACTGAGGCAGAGAAAGCCAAAGCCAAAGCCGAGGTATATGCAAAAGTTGTATCAAAAAGGGAAACCAAACAAAAAGAAGAAGCAATAAATCAAGCAGTTGAAAGAGTGGTTGAAGAAGCAGTCGCCAAATCAACAAAAGCATAAGAAAGACATGAAGAACAAAGGTGATGACACTCACCCAATGGATAGAGATTCCCCAGAGGTGTCAACTACATGCATCAATATGGATACATCAATCAGTGGGTTAGGACTGGGGATATGGACATTGTTTCAACCAAGTGAAGTACTTGATTTGAGAAGATTCACTTATGATAGCAAGAACGGCAAGATCGTGCAAGAGCAATTGAAGAAAGTACCAACAAATGAAGGAATTCCAATCTCAATTGTCACACACATTCCTATAATGGGATATGTAAGGGAAAACCCAATAGCCACTTCTACAACTAGTTCAACCTTTAGGAACTCCAACAAAGAAAAAATCCAAAGGTTGTGCCAACAGAATCAAGAGCAAGAAGAGAAAATCAAGAAGCTTGAAATAAATATTCAACAGGTAAAAGTAGACGAAAGCATCATATGCAACTTCGAAGCGAGTGATGAAAAGTTGAGAACAGATCTAGAAGAGGCCTTTATAGACATGTATGCACAAGTTCATATCTTCCAGCAGACGATACCTACAATCAAGGATCAACATAGTCCACTGCAAAAATATCAATTAGTTCAATACAATTCTAGAAAGGATACACTACCTTGACTAATGGATTGTAAAAAATCCTGACGCACCAATTGAAATTATCGTTTCTATAAAATAAAAAGAAGAAATGACATCCACTCACTACATCATTGCCAGCAAGTTGGGAAAATATTTGACAAAGAGACGACTAAGTCAATGGAAATATGTATGAAATTGCACAAGGTTGCTCAAGAACTAATCAAAGGATGTGGACTTCCCACACTAGCTGAGCTTGGACAAACTTTGGTTATGGAATAATTAACAGAAAAAATCCAAGATAACACCAATCATAGGCAAGATATTATTGAGGAATCCATTGAATTAACCATGGAACTCATAGAACAACACACTGTACAATCGATCAGAATCCACACCATGATCCAAGCATTCATAGTCACTCTATCTAAATATATGCAACTCCTAGAAGAAAACACAACCATGCACGTTGTTGCACTCGAAGAGCTACTATACAGAAGGATCATCTCATTGTATGATCAACTAGAAGTGTGGATACTATACCTCAAAGACAAGGATCCTTGAATAAGACGAAATAGAAAAATGAATCCTATTTTGTCTTTTCTCAGCCGACCTCAATTTTGTCTTTAGTGTACACTTGTCACAAGGAAAGAGGAAATTGAACCATTTTTGTAACAGCCTTTTCAAGAAGAAGGAAAATAGTCACTTATTTGTTACTAAGGATTACATAAGAAAGATTAGAGGCTCACTTTGAAAGGACATTTTGCTTTTCAAGAAATGTATAGACCCAAGAACTAATTCAAGAACTTATACTTTGTTAATGAATGTTGAGAAGCCCTCAGGGCCAGTTTTCTTAAGAAGGAACACTTATGTGTGAATTTGTCTTTGTTGTTAATTATTTCGAGTGGAGATGTATGTTGTTCACATGGACTGTAAGAATGCTTGTTCGCTTATGGATTAATCTTATGCACTTTATGTCATTCTGCAATTTTGAGTATTCTCTCGTATATCTTTAAGTCCTGATATTGTCAAGTTGTTAACATATGCATTGATATAATTTAGATTGTTCTAGTTATATATATTTGCATGCACTTGTTTTTGGTTATCCTCTTCTGTTTAAGCTATCTATGTGGAAGTTTATGCAGAATTTGGTTTCATTTATAGCTCATCGGTTACTTTAATACTCTCCTAGATAGGATATATTAGCAGTAGATTAGTTTGTTTTCAACACATAGTATTCATCTACATATTTGCATTTCATATCCACTCACCATCCATCCTCATTGGTAAATCAGACAGTAATCGACCAAAAACCCCAAAACAACAATGAAAGTTAGGCCAAAATCTGGATGGGTCTCCTAATCCAAATGGTGCATAGTCTAGTTGGAACCATGTACCGAGGAGAACCCCTTTTTGTTGTCGAGAAAATTTAGACCCCTCAACATAATGTCAATCCATGAATCACAAAAATGAATAATGAGAGATTTACAATAGAAATTCTAAGTATAGTTAAATATTACATATTGATAAAGTGTTACTTTAAAAAATATATTGGTAAAGAGGAGACATTACAGGGTACCTCTACACTACCAGGTCAATAATTCAATTGACTTGATATCAGGTAATCCTTTACATAATATCCCAATATACAGATGTTATCTTTTGGATAATGAGGAAATAAAATATCAAATTCACGAGCTCATCCAAAAGGGCCACATTTGACCAAGATCCTCACCTTATGGGATCTCAATTGTATTGGTGCAAAAGAAGCATGACACATGATGAATTTATATTCATAATAGATCCATGAACAAAATCATTATCAAGAACCAATACATGATCCCCCTAATTGACCATCTTCTTTATCAACTTAATTTTTCCAAGTTCTTTAGTAAGATTGATATGAAGTCAAGCTACCATCAAGTCCTAATTAAACGAATAATGTATGGAAGATTGCCTTCAAGTCTAAAGAAGTCATTTTTGAGTGGTTGTCATGCCTTTTGTCTTGACTAATTCTTTGAAAAAAATCATGAGGATGATAGATGATATCTTGTGGCCTTTCACAAACTCTTTTTTGGTCATATATTTTGATGACATCCTTGTATTCAATAGAAATTGGGTAGAACATTTTCATCACATTCAATAGATCTTGAGCACCTTAAAGAAACACATTTTATATGCCAATCTAGAGAAAATCTCATTTGGCATGTAGATAATTCAATATCTATGGTAAATCATGGATGGACACAGGGTGCATGTGGATGCAATCAATATCCAATTCATTCGCAATTGGTGAACCCCAATGATGCTAATAGAGCTCTACAACTTCTTGGGCCTTACTAACTTATACCATAGGGTCATGTTGTTGTTATCTCATATCACTTGGCCCTTAAACCAAGTGACCAAGTTTGGAGCTAAAGCTAAGTTTTCATGGTCTGATTCACAACATAAAGCATTCAAGGATCTAAAATGTTGCATCTGCTACAAACCAATTCTCACTCTACCAGACCTACAACAACCATTCAAGATTGAGAGAGATTCATCTAGATATGTTATTGATGCAATCATCACTTACCATGGACATCCATTGGCCTATCACAAGAAGACATTCTTTGATGTTTATCACACGTATCCCACCTATGACAAGGAGATGTACTCCATTGTGCAAGCATGCTAACATTGGAAGCATTTTATTCTATGAAAATAAATGATCATCCACACTGATCACAAGCCCTTGTAATTCATGCAAACACAGGTAAAGTTACAAAATTTCCACCATCATAAGTGGTCCACGTACTTGCAACAACTCCACTTGAACATTAAGTATAAGAAGGGAAACACAAACAATGTTGCATATTGCCTCAACCGACCCCGGGTTGTGGAAATAACCATAGTTCTTAACTCTCATGGGAACAAGACCTCTGAGTGGCCCCAATTGTATGGAAACAAGCCTAATTTTGTTGTTTCATATCAGAGATCGAGTGCAAGTAAACAAGTTCCAAACTTTCACCTCCATGATGGACTTTTGTGCTATCAGGACTATCTTTATGTTTCTTTAGGTGAGCGTGCAAAGATCATTTGGGAGGTACATTACAATCAGGTGGTAGGGTAATTTGGTGTGGAAAATACAATAGGGATACTTTAGAAGTACTTCTATTGGCCAAAACTCCAACAAGACGTCATCATGTATATCAGATTATGCACTACCTTTGTCATTACTAAAATTTCCATTAAAAATCAAGAGTTGTATACTCCTCTACCTACCCTAGAAAAGGCCTATGATTTAGTCTCCATGAATTGCATGTCAGGTTTTCCCTCCACTAGGAATGGTAATTATTGTGTCTTTGTGCTTTTTTATCATTTCTATAAGATGGAAATTTTTCCACCATGCAAGAAGAGTGTCAAAGTTGAAGGCACTGCTAATATCTTCTTTGATCATGTTTGGATTCATTTTGGGATACCATGGACCATTATTCCAGACAGGGATAGTATGTTCCTCAATATCCTTTGGTCTAGCCCGTGGTATCTAAAGGACACCAAGCTATCCAAAATGTGTACCTTCCACCCCAAACATATAGGAAAATAGAGGTGGTCAACTGGAAGATTGTGCATATCCTATGTATGTAAAACTCCAAGCATTCACGTACATGGAATGTGAGCCTTCCATATGTTCAACATAGCTACAATAGAGACATATCTTTGTTGGTTCTTAATGATCTATTTTCTGGTCTAGATGATGGAATGATTATCGCAGGTTCAGAATGTCGACAAATTGTTTCTAAACATAGTGAATCTAGAATATTATTCAAACATACAATAGATATATCCACATATCTATTGGCCATATCCTTTTTCAAGTGTTCTTGGGGTTACAGTCAATGGCCCCTATTGATGTAGTTATTCCCATTGCATCTATATGGGAAGATTCTGCCCATGGTTAAGCCAAAGTAGATAGAGAAACCAAATTTTTTGAATGGATCTAGCACATCCAACAAAAGGTTCATGATATCATGTAGAAATCTAATTCCAAGTACAGGCAATGACATGATTAGCATTATATTCCACACAAATTTTAGGTTGGTGATAAGGTGTGGTTGAATTTGAAGGAAGAACACCTCATAAACCCCCATAAGAAGATCAGACCAATCATATATGGGCCTTAAACCATCACAAAGGTCATGGGTGAGAATTCTTTTGAATTGAGTATTCCCCCTTTCCTTGGCTTATGCCAAGTATTTAATGTGGAGTTGCTTCAACCATATTTTCCACCTCTATTGGACACCTCGAAGATGGATAAGAATATTCCCCATATAGAAATCAACCCTAGCTATATTTAGTAGGATACAGTGGACCAAATCACAGACACCAATATCAAGGGAACTCGTCGGTAGAACACACAACTCTATCGGGTTACCAAAGAAGGACAACTTCTTCACCAAGGAAAATGAATCACTAGGAGTCAGATTCAATAGAATTTTCGTCATCTAATGGAGGAACTTAATTCAATGCATACCATTTATTCTCAAGGGGGATGATTTATATATGTGGATATATATGACCACCCACCTCTTCCACTAAATCAAAACGGTTCCCCATCTTGGCAGTTTTCTACACTTTTTTAGGTCCTCAACTTTCGACGCGTTTTTGAGTCCCTAAACAATGTTTTTTGGAATTGTGATAGATTAGGAATGACTTGGAATTCCCAATCCTTGAATTAAATTGTTCTTGTCATCGATATATTTCCAAAAAGATATTATGCACCCCAAATATATTTTGTATGTGAAATTTGTAGCCCTAGGAAGTTGATGTATCAACTAGACTCCCAGGGACGCACATTCATTTTGCCACTTCATCTCCTAGGGTTAGGGTTTTTGTATTTATGGTTTTTTCCTCTTAAGGTTTATTTATTTATGTTAAAAGGTCATTTTGGCCTCTTGTAATATTTCTCTTATGAATGAGAATAGAGGACACCTCTCTCTTCATAGATAAGCTACCACCATTCTAACCATTATGTATTTCTTTGCATTTCACAATCTCTTCCTATTTCATTTATTAATAGAATTTGGTTCTCATTGTATTACAATGATCTCTGTAATATTTATGTGTGTGTATTTCCATTCACATTCCCACCTTACATTTCATTCTCTATACAATCCATATCAGTGGTATGAGAGTAATTTACTCTTTGTTGTTTCTCGGTGCAAGTCCCTTACGAGGTTAGGGTATAAAGAGTTAGGTATGGAACTAATTTTTCTTAGGGAAGACCAATATTTCCAAACCAAGTGGCCTCCAATGAAATATGAAAAGAGATATGAAGGAAATAATATCCAATCAATTTGTTGCTCGAGGAATCCCTCGTGTGACATAGGAACAAGATCATGGATAATTTCACCTAGATCCTTCGACGACTGCTAATGAGGTTTGATACACCTTCAACAAGAAACCATTTTAGAGGTGCAACACCCTTCAAGGTACATATTAACTTTAAAATTTCTTTATTTGAAGGTAAGATGAATGTAGATGCTTTATAGAAATCGTTAAATATGTTAGAGGGTTATTACTTGTTCAAAATATTTCAGACATAAAAAATATCACCTTTCCACTCCTTAAGGCCCTTTCCCATGTCAAAAATTGGTGGGAAATTTATTGGTAGAGAAATAAAAAATATTAGTATATAACATTTAGGACAGAACCCATTTGGGTGGCTTTTATTGATTCTCTCAAGGAGGAATTATACCCCGTTGGAAACTATGATCACCACTACACAAGTTAGAAAGCTCTGTGTCAAGAGAGAGACTAGATGATCTCAGAGTACACCAATATCTTCCATACATTGTGCACGAATTTAGGTATCAGAGACTCTATGTTGTACCCAATATGAAGTATCACAATGGCCTACATAGGTACATACAAATATAGTTGGATTTCTTATACATATACTCACTAGGACCCACTTATCGATATGTTGTTAAAATTAGATAGAAATTTAAGCTAAGGAATATGCAAGAATTTTGATCTACAAATATTCCACAACAAAAGCATGGTAAATGTGGCCCTAACTCGTATAAAAAATGGCAGAGAAAGGATGTCCAATATCAAGACAACCAGACCAAGACATAGGCAAATAAGGGTAATGGAAAGTTGAAGAAGGATACTGAAAAGTGGTATGATTTCAACAAAATCCCCTGGCACAATACTAATGAATGTCGCTCGAAACAATTATTGTTGGCTGAGATGAAATAAAAAGAATGGAACTTTGGCTCAGACTTTGATTCAAATCAAGATAATGGAAAGCGGATCATTTACACAAAACCTAGTGCTACCATCACAACTACAAAGATCCAACCAAAATAGATAGAGGATCCTGAGGAGGGTGAGCACCTCTTCCATTCATAGATGTGAGTGAAAGGTACTCAACTATATTTCGTTTTTTATAGTGGTAGCCAAAATAATATGATATCGGTTGAGGTCATCAAGAGATTGAAGATGATAATAATGCCACACTCCCAACTATACACCATCAATTGGTTGAGTCGAGAACGAGACATCCACGTTAGCCAACAATGTAGTTTGTCATATGTCATAAGGCCCTTCAAAGATGAGGTATTGTGTGATGTTTCCCCACTTGAATGTGATGTTTCCTCACTTGAAGTTTGTGTTGCTCTTTTAGGACAACCCTATATGTGGAAACATCATGTTATTAATGAGTATGGCCCTCTTAGTGTCATTGTTACCTTTGGAGGCCAACTCTAGAGGGTACCAAACATAGTTATGACTATTTTAGTCTCCTTAATCTCGACAAGGTAGTGCCAAAAGGTAATCTCAACAAAGTAGTTCCAAAAGGTAATATATTAGACCAGAAAATTTGTAATCTTCATGGTTTGGTTGGACGGTGAATGAAAGGTCACTACAACCACCACTACCTTGACATAGGGCCTCCATACACAATAGAAGAAAGTGGACAATATTATAGAGGAATATAGATACATATTCACTTCACTTGCAGGGGTGCCTCTACATTTCTAGGTCAAACATTCAATTGAATTGACACCTAGTGCTCCTTTACCTAATGGCACAATATACAAATTCTCTTGATTCTAGGGAATGAGGAAATAAAACGCCAAATTCACGATCTCGTCCAAAAGGGTCACATTCAACCAAGTTCCTCACCTTATGGGAGCCCAATTGTATTGGTGCAAAAAAATGATGGGACACAATGATTGTATATTGATTATAGATCCCTAAAGAAAACCATTGTCAAGAACCAATACCCGATCCCATAGATTGATAATCTTCTTTATTAGCTTAAGGGTGCCAACTTATTTAGAAGTATTGATTGAAATTCAAGTTTTCCTTGTTTGAGTCACGACATAAATCATTCAAAGATCTGAAAATATGCCTCTTCTCAGAACCAATACTCAATTTGTTGGACCTACAACAACCATTCAATATTGAAACATATGCCTCTAACTATGCTATTAGATTCCTCTAACTATGCCTCAACATGGAAATCCATTGGCATATCATATTGAGACACACTCTGATGTTGTTCGTAGGTATCCCACCTATGATAAGGATAAGTAAATATTTGTGTAGGTATGTGAAAAGTGGAAGCATTATATTATGGGAAAGCAAATGATCATCTAAATTGATCCCAAGCCCCTGCAATTCATCCAAACACAAGGAAAGTTACAAAATGAACACCATCGGAAGTGGTCCACGTAGCTACAACAATTCTACTTGAACATTATGCACAAGAAGGTAAACAAAAACCATGTTGCAGGATGCCTCAATCGGTCGCTAGTTGTGGCACTAATCACATTTCTTAACTCTTGTGGGCATGAGACCTTCAAGTGGCCCAATTTTATGGTAGAGACCCTAATTTTGTTGTTGCATATTAGACACTGGGTGTAGGAAAACAAGTTCCAAACTTTCACCTTTAAGATTAAATTTTGTGCCATTTGGTCCATCTTTGTATTCCTTAATTTGAGTGTGCAAAGATAATTTGGGAGGATGATTACATTAGGGTGGCAAGGCACTTCGGTGTGGAAAAGAAAGTAGTATTTTTTTAGAAGTATTTATATTGGCCAAAACTTCGACAAGACGTCAACAAGTATATTGGATCATGCACTTCCCATGCCATCTACAAAGGAATATTTCTCCCACACTTAAATTGAGGTATATAGAGAGGCCAAATTTCTTGAATGGATCTAGTGCATCCAACAACGAGTTCATGATATCCTGTAGAAATCCAATTCCAAGTACAAACAACAACATGAATAGTGTCGGGTTCCACACAATTTTCAAGTTGGTGATAAGGTGTGGTTGAATTTGAAGAAATAGCACCTCACAAGTCCCATAGGAAACTCAGACTAATCATATATGGGCCTTACACCATCACAAAGCCTCTAGGTGGGAATGCTTTTGAGTTGAGTATTCCTCCTTTCCTTGGCTTGCACCTAGTATTTAATGTAGAGTTTCTTTGACTATATTTTCCACCTTTATTGGACACCTTAGAGGTGGATGATCATTTATGCCCTACAAAACTCAACCCTAACTGCATTGAGTAGGCTACAGTGGAATAGATCATGGACACCAATATCAAGGGCACCTACCAATAGAATACACAACTCTATCGAGTTGTCGAATCATGATAGCTTATTCACTGAGGAAATTGGTAATCCATATGGATGTCGGTGGCCTCCCACCTATTCCAAGTGGTTCCTTTTGGTAGTTTTCCAGTTTGGCAGTTTTTTTTTCCTAGTTTTCGGGTCCCTGACTTGCAGGCCGTTTTGAGGCCCTAAACAACGTTTTTAGGGCTCGCCACAATAAAAAATGACCTTTGATGGATAGTGGCAAAATGTGTAGTCCTCAGATAGACCTTTTCCAGCGGGCTATCGTGTGCCTAAAACATAGATCGTATGCAAAAGTTACAACCCCGAGAAGTTGATGTACTAACTTACCCAAACGGGGCCCACATGACTTTTGACGCTTCATCTCCCAACATTAGGTTTTTGGATGTCTATGGTTTTTGACATTCATGTTCATTATAAAAATGCCTTCAGAGCCTCATTGTAATCATCTTCTTGTGAATGAGTGCAGTCGTCACTTCTCTTCTCAGAGATAAGCCGACACCATTCCAACAAGCTTGTTTTCAGTTGCATTTTACAGTTTCAGCTTATTTCCTTATTGAATAGAAAACCAGTTTTACTGTATCTCTGTTATTTTGTGTTAAGCATATTTTAATAATTTTTATTCATTTTGTTCTGCTCATAAAATCTAGATCAGTGGTATCAGAGCGGTCTGATCCTTGTCTTCTTAATGCATGTCCCCAACGAGGTCAGGGTACAAAGAATTGGGTCTCGAGCTTGTTTCTCTTAAGGACAAAAGCTCTCGCACACCTAAATGACCTCTCATGGCAAGAGAAAAGAAAGATGACATGACAAGATATCCCTTCAAAATGTTGCTTAAGGAATCCCTCACGCAACAGAGGAACGAGATGATAGATAGTTTCGCGCAAATCCTTCGGCGACTACCAACATGCGACACATCTTCCTCGAGCAGAGGCGCCGCCCCATTAAAGGTACAAATCAACTTCGATATTCCTATATTTGAAGGTCAAATAGACGCAGATGTTGTAGACAAGTGGTTGAATCTACTAGAAGGTTATTTTTCTGTCCATAACTTTTCAAATAGAGAAAAAATTACTTTTGCACTCCTCAAAGTCGTTCCCCATGTCAAATATTGGTAGGAAACTTTCTATGAGAAAAAGGAAACAAAGGAACCCTCATTATTTACATTCGCGGTCACCTGAGAATCCTTCAAGGATGTTATTAAGGAACAATACTACCCTGTCAGAAGTTATGATTACTTGTATACCAAATGGACCACACTGCGGCAAGAAAGAGACCAAGAAGTGCCAAATTTCACAAATATCTTCCATACCCTACGCACCAAGATGGGTATCAAAGATTCAGAGCAACATTTGGTTCTCATGTATCACATGATGCTCTGCATAGATACATCCAGACCGAAATGGAATTTTTGGACATCTCGTCCTTGGGTGCGACCTATCGATATGTCGTCAAAATTGAGCAGAAGCTCAAACAAAAGACGCAAAAATTTGGGTCTGGGAACCCCTCACAACAAAAACCAGGAAATGACAGCCCCAACCTATAGAACAAAGGACAAAGAAAATATAGAAAATATCAAGACAACCAGTCCAAGCCGCAAGTAAAGAAGGACACTGGAAAGACAAACAAGGATACCGAGAAGTGGTGCGACGTCCATAAGAGACCTTGGAATAACATTGTTGATTGCCGCTCAAAGCAGTCGTTGGTGGCCAAAGTGAAAGCCTCTGAATCATATGCAGGTTACGACTCTGACTCGGAACCAGAAAGGGGAAGACGTATCATTGATGCGGAACCCAGTGCCACCATTGCTACCATCAAGCTCCATCTTGGTGAACCAGACGAACCAGAAGAAGGGGAGCACCTTTTCCATTCGTAGATGTGGGTAAAAGGAACCCTGATGCACTTCATCATTGATAGCAGTATCCAAAAGAACCTCATCTCAGAAGAGGTCTTCAAGCGGCTGACCCTACAGACAACGCTACACCTGTAGCCCTACACCATTGAATGTCTCCACCAAGGAAGCGATCTCTGTTTCAACCAAAAATTTTGATTGTCATACGACATCAAGCCCTTCAAAGATGAGGTATTGTGTGATGTTGCTCCTCTATAAGTTTGTAATTTTCTTTTGGGCCAACCTTATTTATTGAAATGTCATGTTGTATATGAGTCTAGGCCTCGTAGTGTTATTATTACTTTGAACATGAAATTGTACAAGATACCCGAGGAAGTCCCTCCTAGTGCTATTTCCTTGATCCAGATTTTATGACCAGAATGAAATGAATACAGATTATTAAAAGATGCTTAACACAGAATAACATAGATACTATAAAACTGGTTTTCTATTCAATAAGGAAATAAGTTGAAACTGTAAAATGCAGTAGTAAACAAGCTTGTTGGACTGGTGGTGTCTTATCTCTGAGAAGAGATGTGATGATCATGCTCATTCGCACGAAGATGATTACAATGAGGCTCTGAAGGCCTTTTTACAATAAACAGGAATGTCAAAAACCCTAGACATCCAAAAAACTAACCCTAAAAGATGAAGCGCCAAAATTCATGTGGGCCCCGTTTGGGTAAGTTAGTACATCAACTTCCTGAGGTCGTAACTTTTGCATACAATATCTGTTTTAGGCACACGATATCCCGTTAGAAAGGTCTATACGAGGAATACACATTTTTTTTCTATCCATCAAAGGACATTTCTAACTATGGCGAGCCCTAAAAACATTTTTTAGGGCCTCAAAACGGCCTCACAAGTCACGAACCCGAAAACTAGGAAAACAAAACTGTCAAACTGGAAAACTGCCAAAATGAACCAATTGGAATAGGTGGGAGGCCACCAACATCCATATGGATCAAGTGGCTATCCAAGAGTAATATTTAGTAGAAGTTTCCCTATCTTATGGAGACACTTAACACAATGGGGACCATTGCTTCCTAAGGAAGGATGATTGATCTAGGTGGATCTCGGTGGCCACCCCATCTTGGTATTTTCTCTATAGTTTTTCAATTCCTAAACTTCCATTGCATTTTTTAGGCTCTAAACAATGTTTTTTGTACCTACAATAGATCAAGGTTTCCATGGTCTTCCTAATCCTTCATTTAAATTGTTCTTGTCTTCTATATTTTTCCAATGGGCTATTGTCCACCTCAAACATAGTTTGTATGTGGAAGTTGCAACACTGTGAACTTGACATATCAATTAGACTACTCAGGGCCCAAATTATGTTTTCCACTTCATCTCCTAGGGTTTCTTTTCCTCTTTGGGTTTAGTGATTTATGTTAAAATTTCATTTTGGCCTCTTGTAATTTTCTTCTTACAAATTATCATAGACGACACCTTTCTATTCAGACATAATCTACCACCATTCCAACCATTTTGTATTACTTTTCATTTCACAGTCTCTTCCTATTTCATTTATTAATAGAATTTGGTTCTCATGGTTTACGGTGATTTTTGTAATATTTTTCTGTGTGTGTTTCAAATTGTTTTCCTTCCTTTCATTTTGTTCTCTATACAATATAGATCAATGGTATTAGAGAAATATGCTCTTTGTTGTTTCTTGGTGCATGTTCCTAATGAGGTCAAGGTATAGAGAGTTGGGGCTCGAACTAATTTCTCTTGGGGAAGACCACTCTCACCAAACCAAGAAGCCTCCCATGGAGGATGAAAAGAGAGATGACAGAGTATGGTATCCTATAAAATTGTTGTTTGAGAAATCCCCTGAATGATAGATGAATGAGATGAAGTATAATTTCGCCTAGATCCTTCAATGACTACCAATAGTGGTTGAGACACCTTCAACAAGCAACCATTTCAGAGGTGCAACATGTCAGGTACGTGTTGTATTATTTGCATGATTGTGGGTCCCCCTATTAGGGGTTTTGAATACCTTGAAAAAAATATTGGTTTTTATTCGCCAATTTTTTGGGCATTCTTTCACATTTGGGAGAGGTAGTTTTTCTCCTTTGGCAGTTTAGTGGTGCATGGTATTTCAACCCATGGTTTTCTAAATTCGGTTAAGGAATTAATAATGTAATCTAATTTGGGTCAATGGATTAGGGTTTTTAGGATGTCATGGGATTCTATATATATTGTATTGTAAACAATGAAGTTGGATGGTGAACAAAATTAGAGGTGTGACTCTAAAACATGTTGTTGGTTTTCCTGGTTGGGTTTCTAGGGTAAATCTCTATGTATATGTGTGACTGCAATTGTTTTCTTCTCTGTGTTAAGAATATGTGTGTGCATTGCATTATTGTAAAAGGTTTAAAATTTACATTTGGTATCGGAACAATTATTGGCTTCAGGGGGATGCCTTTGTGGCTAAGGGTTTGGGTCGGGTCTAAGATAAACCTTGTTATAGTGGGAGCACTACAATATCGATTCTTGTGGTGAAAGGAAATGACGAGAAGTTCAAAAATAGAGATCGAAAAATTTAATAGGAAAAGTTTTTATTTGTGGAAGCTCAAGATGGAAGATATTTTGGTAGAGAAAGACCAATGGGTCGTTGTAGATCCAAGTACTACACCTACGGAAATGGCAATAGAAGACTGGAAAAAATTGGATCAGAAGGCAAAGAGCACTATCCAATTGTGTCTCTCAGATTCAGTGTTATTGAATGTGTTAGGGGAAGCTACAACCAAGGAATTATGGAATAACTTAACGACTTTGTATCATTCCAAGTCCCTGGTAAACAAACTTTTCCTGTGAAATAATTTGTACAACTTGAGGATGAAATATGGAGACTCGGTAAAAGAGCATCTGAACACCTTCAATATTGTGTTTATTAAACTATTGCCTATTGATGTTAATATTTCTAATGAAGATAAGTGTATCAGTTTATTGTGATTTTTACCAGACTTGTGGGATAGTTTGGTTGTGTCCATGGGCAGTAATGAAACTACTTTAAGTTTCTATGGTGTGGTCTCATCCTTGTTGTTGGAGGAGATGAGGTGGAAAAACATGGAAATACATACCATAGATGCCTTAAATGTAAGAGGATTCTCCCAGGAAAGAAATAAAAATAAGTCCTCAAGTGGGAGATATGAATCTAGAGGAAGATCTAAATCTCGAGAAAATATCGTAAAGGTATGCTAGAGATGTGGAAAATAAGGGCATTAAAAGAAACAATGTAGATCCATAAGTGTTGAGAGAGGGAAGAGATATAATGATGCCCCTTCTACAAAAGCAAAAACCTATGCAAATGAAGGAGGGGATGTGTACTTGGATTCTTCAAGCAGACATGCAGATCATGAAGCATGGTTGGTTGACTTAGGTGCATCCTTTCATATGACTCCTCCCAGGGAGTGGTTTTGCGAGTATGAAAGGTATGATGGAGGTGATGTTTTTCTAGGAGATGACTCAACAACCAAAATTGTAGTACAAGGAAAATTCAAGTTGAAGCTCATGGATATTAGGATTATAACACTCCTTGGTGTTTTTCACATCCCTAGGTTGGCCAAGAATTTGATTTCTATAAGCAAGATGGACGATGCAGGTGTAAAAATAATGTTTGAAAAGGAAACACGCAGGATCATTTGAGGAGAAATGGTGTTGCTAAGGGGAGTTTAGATTGGAAATCTATATAAGATATTGGGAAGCACTATTAGTGGTGGGTAAAACAATGTTGTTGTTCCTAAGATTGGATCTGAAGAAGGAAAAACTCATGCAGCCTCTGGAGAAAATACTATGTTATCGCATCAAATAATGGGGCATATTGAAGAGAAGGGGATTCAAGTACTTCATGGTAAAGGTATGGTTGAATGTATGTCAAATTAATCTTTGCATCTTGATTTCTATGAACATTTTTTGTATGGGAAGCAGAATCGGGTAAGATTCCCCTTGTGCTACAAGAGCATGGGAAATTTTATAGTCGATGCATAGTGATGTGTTTGGACCTATGACGATTCCATCATTAGGTAAATATGTGTACTATGTGTACTATGTCTCATTTATAGATGAATTCTTGAGGAATGCGTGAATTTATTTCCTCAGGAATAAATTTGAAGTCTTTGAAAAATTTAAAGAGTTTAAGGCCCTTGTGGAAAATCGAACAGAAAAGAAAATTAAGGTGCTACAGACGGATAATGGTAAAGAATTCAGCGAGAAAGAATTCAAGGAATTATGGAAGAAATGCAATATATAAAGGCGTAACACTACTCCATACACACCTAGGAAGAATGGAATTGTATAAAGGAGGAACATGCCGCTAATGGAAATATCAAGGAGCATGCTTAATGGTGTCAGGTTGGGACATGAATTCTAGGTAAAGGTAGTGGACATTGCATGTTACCTAGTAAATCAAACACCATCAACAATGTTGGATGACATGATTCCACATGAGGTATGGACGTGTAAGAAGCCCTCTCTAATGTATCTCATGGTTTTTTGTTGTGACTCTTGTGCACACATTCCAAAGGAAAATAGGAGTAAGTTGGATAAAAAGGTTGAAAAGTGTATCTTTATTGGCTATAAAGATGGGTTGAAAGGTTATAAGATTTTGAACCTAGAAACTAAGAAGGCAGTGTATATATGAGATGTGGTATTTAGAGAAATTAAAGATGTTTTCAAATAGGAAGTCCTACCAAGGGAGGAAGAACTAGAAAAAATAGGTTTTGAATTGAAGGATAATGACTCAGACTCTACAACAGAACAAGTATTAGAAAAAGAAGAGCCTCATACTCCAATATTGAGGAGATCGGTTTGGGAAGTAAGGAAACTAGAAAGGTACACTCCACTTGATTTTCATCCTAATTTTGCTTTGTTTATTACTGAATATGATCCTAGAATTGTTAGGGAGGCAGTGGATTCAGAGGATGGAAAACTTTGGGAAAAGGCCATGGTTGAAGAAATAGAAGCCTTGGACAAGAATGAGGCTTGGGATCTAGTGGAGTTGTTGACTGGAAGAAATACCATTGGTAGAAAATGGGTGTTTGAGAATAAGTTGAATGCGGAAATAAAAGTGGAGAAATAAAAAGCCCAATTAGTAGCAAAAGGTTATTCCCAAGTAGAGGGAATTGACTTTGGTGAAATTTTTTCTCTTGTCGCCAAGTTAACTTCTATTAGATTTATTTTATTTGTTGCTACTGCATTTTATTTTGAAGTAGAACATATGGATGCGAAGAAAACATTCCTACATGGGGATATAGAATAATAAATCTACATGAAGCACCCATAAGGCTTTGAAGTGAAGGAAAAGAAAGAGAAGGTATGTAGGCTGAAAAAAGTCTATGTATGGGTTAAAGCACTAACCAAGGATGTGGTATGGAAAAAATGATACTTATATATTAGGACTTGGTTTCACAAGAAGCAAGGCCGATCACTGTGTGTATTTCAAATTAGTAGGTGATAACCTTATCTTTTGGTCTTGTATGTGGATGATATGTTGTTGATCCAGGAGGATCTAGAACACTAAAAATTGTTGGGGTCGAAGGGAATCGAACTCGTAACCTCTTGCTTAACAACCAAACGAACTAACCACTACTTCATTGATGAGTCTTGTTATGGTTAGTGAAAAAATCCATATTTAAAGTGGATGTTATAACAAGTTACCAAGAGGGGAGGCCCACGGGTTTTGACCCCGCAACCTCCACCCGACATACGTGCCAACGAACCAAAAACCAACCAAGTACTTTGAGCATTGCACCAATAGGCACCTTTGTAAAATCCCTCCAACAAATATTATTTAAGTTTATATTAATACATCAACTGGAATATAGTATAGTCAGGCAGGTTTGAACCCTCGACCTCCACTATAAAAGCACCACACCTTTGACATTGCACCACACAATGCTCGTGTGCTAAGAACTTTGCACATAATATTTTTATGCTTAGTTTTTTAGACACAAGTGAGTCTTGTGCTAGAACTTGGAGTGAGTTCATTTTGACATTGATTTGTGTGCCAAGAAAACTCAACAATTTTGGTTTGTGATGTTGTATTTGTGCCTTTGGGCATTTTTGAGAAACATATAGAGTGTTTATAGTCAAACGTTTCAGTTTTCTGAGGTGAAGTTTATTTTGGTAGTCACACTTGACTTTGTGTAGCAGATTAGAATGTCATTCAAAAATATAAGTTGGATTCATTATTGTATCAAGCATTTTGAGCTTAATAGAGCAGTCTCTCATTTGGAAGCGAACCAGGAGACGTAGCCCAAGATGGGTGAACTTCGTTATCGACTCGTGTAAAGTGCCTTGATTTTTGTTGTTAATATTTCTCTCGAGTTCAACATTGTTTTTTTTCCACAAGTTATTTAACAATTAATTAGTTTTGGATAAGTAAGCGTATTCACATGATATTTTAAAATAGTCAAAGACGGTCAAATTTCCCAAATCTAGTCTGATGTTAATGTATTCTTAAGAAATAATTTGGCATCTAAGGAGTTTTGATCAAGTGGTATCATAGGTGGTTTGACAAGTATTTTCAAGTGAATGCTTGCGAGGTCCAAACCCAAGCTTGGTGAAGGTTAGTTTGAAGAGTAAAATACTGAGAAGGTTCGATTCATGCATTTGGAAAGAAAGAAATGGCTTCAACAAAAGATGAGGATTATTCTAATCCAAATCCTTTCAGTACTGAGGAGGCATTTTATAACATGTTCATGGAAATGAAGGCCATGGTGGAAGAAATGTACGACGATCGAAAGAAGGCCAAGAGAGAAAGTACATCAATAAAAACGGAAGCAATTAAAGAAGAAGGATAAGGTGAAGAACCTCCAGAGCCTATTTCACCCTCATGATCATCATCTTCTTCTTTCGATGAAAGTGATCATTCTTCTCATAAGAGGAAAAAACATTCTAAGAAGTCTTCTCATTCTCATGATTTGCCTTTGTTAAATCTAGAAGTAAAGTTTGATTTGCCTATTTATGATGGAGAGTTGAATGTAGAGAAGTTGGATAATTGGGTCAAACAGATTGAAGTATATTACAGGGTACAAAAAATCATAAAGGACACTACAAGGATATAGTTGGCTACTCTTTGCTTGAGTGGCACAACTTTGACATGGTGGGAGATTCGAACACAAGATGATCTCATTCAACATGGTAAAATCATTTATTCTTGGATTGAATTTATTGTTGCATTAAGAAAGAAATTGTATCCATTATCTTATATGAAAACATCAATGATTGCTTGGAAACATTTAAGACAGTCAAAAGGGAAAAATATTCAAGCTTATACACAGGAATTTAAGAGGAAGGCATTGTCTTTGGGAGTTCCATTACATACTCTTGAAACTCTTCTAAAGTATATTGGTGGTGTTATCACCGAAAAATTGCTCACAACAATACAGACAATGGTTGAAGAAATTATCATCACAACACAACAACCAACATACTTCTAACATTTACAGAACCTATTCAGTAAGATACCAAAACTATACAAAAATCCCATGAATTTATGCACACTTCCATGAAATCCAACATGTGAAGATTTGCGCAGATCAACACAGTGCTAAATGCATAGACTGCACGACTTGCATGCCTATCCTTGAAGAAACCCACATTGATGTGGAAACAACACAATTATGAAATTGATCGGACATCAACCACTTCCAGGTTGAAGTGTACCATGACAAGACCTCAATATCAGGTCGAAATCTTGCCTTGGGGCTACTAAAAGGGTAGTAACTACCTCCAAAGGTCTCCCATTCACACTTAGAAAATGTTACGTAATATATTTATATGGTCCTATAAATACATGGCCATGGTATGCTAAAAAAGAAAGGAATTCATTGTATTGTATGTTACCCATATGCTCTTAGAGAAGCCATCTATTATCTTGAGAGCTACTTGAGCAACCATAGCAAGTGGTAAGTTCTTCACCTCTTGAGAAGCTTGACCAAGAAGTTCTTCACCATTGTTAGTCACAGATAAGAGAGGAACGCTCTATTTTGGGGGGACTTAAGAGCCCTCCTAAGGAGCAATAAGGGATTCACAAATCCCACTTTTCTTGTTTGGTGTTCTCAATTCAAGGATCACTTTCCATTTGGGTAGTTATTTCTTGTGTCATTTTTATGCATCTATTTGAGTTTGTACATGCTTAGTTTACTTCCATTTCTTGGTTATTTATTTTGTCATTTACTTTCTTGTTGATTCACTAATCAACTAATCACTTCATGTGTTTTCTTGATGGTCTAACAAGGTAACTAAAGGGATTCTTTTTTCTCACCCAAGTGACCAAAAGAGACCAACAAATTGGTGACCATATTGGGGGAAAGGACTAGATTCCTCCTCAATTAGGCCATTAAAGATTTCATTCTCACTTTTTTGTATTTGCGGGAACCAAAACCGGCCTAGCCCAATCCTCAGACACAACAATTCAGTCTCTTGTTGAGAGAACTCAATTCAAATTTTCATCCCGCCATTTCTCTGTGTGTGCGCAGGTACGGGATAAACAATCGCACAGGACCCTGCATTTCACCTTCTCTTTGTTCACCTATATTGCACATTATGTGCTACTATCAGCAGTAAAAATCATGCAGAAGCACTTTTTTATTGGATTGTAAGGGATTTTGAAGTTGGTTTCACCAAGTAGTTGTAGGTTTATTTTCTGCACTTTGTAAAAGCCACATAAAGTAGGTTTTGAGTTCTTTCTTGCATAGGTACTAATTAGCCACACATGGACATATAAAGGGGTAAAAAATAACCATATAATCTTTCCCTTTCTTTGTTTCCACATGGATGACTTAGTATAGCATTTTAATTTTACAAATCATTACATTAAATTTGGACTAGGCGACTATTTTAACATCTTTGAGTATACTCTTCCCCTTGCACCTTTGAGCGATCTAGGGGAATCAGAAAAAGAGTTTCTTAAGAAACCTCCATCTCCATTTCAAATAAATCATTTTATGAGAGTCCATTACCTCTTAGTTTGCTTATTTTGCAACTAAATCAATCATTTTAGGAGAGGCCAATACCTCTTAGTTTGCTTATTTTTCAACTAAATCAATCATTTTAGGAGAGGCCAATACCTCTTAGTTTAATTTTTTTTTCAACTAAGATGAGTTAATTTTAGGAGAGGCCAATACCTCTTAATTGTATTTTTAAAACACAATATTAAATGATTTGTAAGGCCCCATACATGCCCACATGTTTTACAATATTAGAATAATTTCAAGTTTTTTAGAAAATAGAACAACCTATGAGAGTTTAAAGGATTTGTAAGAGCCCATACATGCTCAGTACATATCTACAATCTAAGGAGAATTTCAAAGTTTTCTTAGATTAGATAACATTCTAGGAAGTTAAATAGATCAAGATTAAGGACCCACATGTCCACCATGCCAGTGATCTAGGGCTTTTAAAAGTTTGCAAGGATTGTCTTCGCACTTGGTAATGTAAAGTTAATCAATATTTCTAAACGACCAAGCGATGTCCACATGTTAAATTTTTGATCACCTAACTTATTAAAAATCAAATGACACCATCACTTCTTTCACAAAAAGTTCACCACTCACTCAAAATATTTTTTATTAGATACTTGAAACTGTAGTATGCTCTTTTCCCCATGCCCATAGGTGATCTAGGAGAATAATAAGGGTTTCATTTTTCTAGTGGAATTCTTGCTCACACCATTTTAATCAACGAGGTTGGACCATGACCCAAACCTCATATCCCATTTCAAATCCTAAAAGCAACCACTAAACAACACATATTTAACCTCCACGGGAGGAGCACAAAAGAAATTTTTAGTCTAAGTTAAGATTTTGGGGATAGGCGTCCAAACAACTCCCCATTATCATTTCTCATTAAAACTTAGAAGTTGTGAAATAGGATATTGAAATCCTATAAATGAAGCAGTCATGCACCATAAGGCGATGGGATACCCATGAAGGGTAAAAGGCCGAGGTCTGGTTGTTCTATGCGTGCCTCCTTGGGTCACCCAACTCTTGGAAAGCATCCAACACATGACCCATTTCTTAGGCCGAAAATCTAAATGTTGTGCTTGATCGAGGTAGTAGTGGCCAAATCTAGGTTTTCCACCCAGGTGGCGATTGTGGGTTGCAATCGCACCTCAATCAGATTTTAAACGACTATTGGGAAATATCATTGGTACTTGCAAGATATGTCACCTTGACCCCTCATTATAATTGATTGCTCATACCTTCACCAGTTCCTCTTCTGGTGGGTTCGTGCCCCATTGTTGAGTGCTTTTGGAAGGCCCAGTGCTACTTTGAGAGGAAGGATGTTACATCTTTTAGGACGTGCATTTTATTTTGTTTCCCCTATGCGGAAAAAACCCAAACTAACCTACATTGTTGCTTGTTTAGTTGATTTATGTATGATCATTGATTACATACAATTTTAAATGACATTGTTGAGATAGTACACAAATATAAAAGTCACTTGTTTATTTTATTTCTCTCATCACTATTCACACACACTTTTTAGCTAGTCTAGAACCATATGGGAACCATAGAATCCCTGTCATTCTAGATGCTTTCTTAGCCTCCCACCAGTGTTGGGAGATATTTCTGGTTTTATCGCCTCATTGAGTCAAATTCATGACTCACCTTTGAGTGTTTTAGTGTTGGGATCTACCTTACTTGGTTATACCTTACTTTGTGCAAATTCCCCCAACAACCCATTTTGTAGCCCCTCCTCTTCAGGTATTGGCTCTCAAACCATCAACCACCATGGAAGGACCACAAAACCTACCATGTATAACCCCATCCCCTTCTTCCAAGTTTGGAAAAAATTGGGCCCCATCTCCTACTTGTATTGGTCATCCACCACTCACACAAAGTAAAAAGAGAAACACCCATTATCAGCACCCACGGCATGGGGAAAATAATCGTAAAGATGGGGGCACTCATAGTGCCCACTAGAAATACAATCAAACCAAGCATAAATGTACCACCTGTACATGGAATCATCACCCTTGCCCCTTTTGCGAGATTTATGGTCACCCATTGATTCGTATTATTTTGAGAACGACATGAAGACAAAAATATAACAAAGATATAACAAGGAAATACACAGAGATATTGCAAGAAACACATAAATATAGTGAAACCCAACTTTTATCAATGAATAAGAGAGAAAAACATTATGGAACACAAACTCGCAGAATGGGGTAGTTTATCTCTAAAAATAAAGAGATGTTGGCTACGCTTCATTCGCAACAATATTTACATCACACTCAATTACATGCTTAAAGGGCCTCCTTTACCTCAATTATATATGAGAGAGTGAGAGGAGAACAATTCCCATGATGCATGTGGGATAAATTGGTATAAGTTTATAAAATGTCGTAGCCATATAAAACACTAGGACTTCTTGGTCGATCACTCATCCCAGTACTACTCTAGCCTGATGTAGAGTTCGAATGGGATCCACTGCATTAATGTTATGTTTGATACAGGTGGATATTGGTGTCCACCCACCTATTCCAACTTGCTCCTCTTGTCAGTTTTTAGTTCAATAGGTTCTTCTATACTTATTTGTAATTGTGGGTTCTACACTTCCAGAGATGTCTTAATCCCTACACATATTCCAGGTGGATATTGGTGGCCTCCCATCTAATCCAACTGGCTTATTTTGTATGTTTCCATGTCATCACATCTTGTTGTACTTCGAGGGCTATTTTGGGGCCCTTACCAGTTTTGTTTTGGCTCACCACAATCAAACTATAGAAAGAGTTAGATTTTTATGGCGTAATGTGTATTTCTCTAAAATATGTTTCCAACGGGCTATCACGTGCCTAAAACGAAGGCCGTATGCAAAAGTTACAACCCCAGGAAGTTGAGGTACCAACTTACCCATAGGGGCCCACATAATGTTTGGTGTTTCATATCCTAGGGTTAGGTTTTTGGATGTCTAGGGTTTTTTCATTCATGAGTAATATAAAAAAGGCCTCTGGAGCCTCATTGTGATCATTCTTCTCAGAGGGATGTGTGTAGCATCCACAGATTCTCTTCTCAAATATAGCTACCACCATTCGAGCAAGTGTTTCAGTTCTTCAGTTTTACAGTTTCAGCCTATTTTATTTATTTAATAGAAGATATTGTTCACTGAATATTTGTTTTGTTCTTCATATATTTGTGTTTATTGTATTCAATATGTTAATAAGTTCGTTCCGCTCCTAAATATGGATCAGTGGTATCAGAGTGGTCTGGTCTTTATTTATTTTTCTTCTTGAATGTCCCTGACAAGATCTGGGTACAAGAAGTTAGGACTCAAACCAATCGATCTATTGCAAGATCGATCACATCGATCCCGACAACAACCCATGGGAGATAAAAATAAATATGATGGAGCAGGAGATCATTTTAAAATGTTTATTGACGAATCCCTTGCATGATAAAGGAATTAAATGATGGACAACTTTGCGCAGATCCTTCGGTGGCTACCCACAGGAGAAGAATATTCATCAAGAGGCCATGCAACCCCCTTCAAGGTACATGTAAATTTCGATATTCCATTATTTGAAGGACTGATAGATGCATATGTTGTAGATAAATGGTTGAATCTGTTCGAAGGGTATTTTTCAATCCATAATTTTTTTGATAGGGAAAAGATTACTTTTTCACTCCTCGAGGTTGTTCCCCATGTTAAACACTAGTGGGACACTTACTCTGAGCAAAGGGCCATAGAGGAATATGCAATATTTGTGGTTTCCCTACATGGGATTCCTTCAAAGATGCCATTAAAGAACAATACTACCATGTTGGTAGCTACGAGGACCAGTACACCACATGGACCACCTTGCGTCAAGAAAGGGACCAGACAATACCAAAATTTACCAATATTTTCCATACCATGTGCACCAAGTTGGGTATCAAAGACTCTGAGTGACATCTAGTGCTCAAATACTGTGGTTATTTGCATAGATACATTCACATCCCTACATCATCGAATGGATTCACCAAGGAAGAGATCTACGTGTCAGCCAACAATATTGTCTACCCTACGACATCAAGCCCTTCAAAGATGAGGTATTGTGTGATATTTCTCCCCTTGAAGTTTGTGATTTTCTTTTAGGATAACCATATTTGTGGAAGTGTCATGTTGTGTATGATTCTAGACCCACAATGTTAATATTACTTTGGGTAGACAATTGTATAGGATACCAGAGGTAGCGTCACCTACCGTTATTTATTTAATCTTTGTTAAGCAATGCAGCAAGGTCATTTCATAGACTTGGAAGTTCATCTTCTTTGTGATCTGTGCTCACAGTAAGAAGAAGGTCACCACCACATACATGGCCTCTACACAGAGCCTCTCTTTGCAGCAGAAGCAAGTGGACGAGATCATGGAAGAGTGCATAGACATCTTCTCCTCACCCACCAAGGTACCAACGCACTGCCAAGTCAAGCATCCAATTGATCTAACCCCTGATGCAACTCTGTCTAATGGACTAGACTATCTTCTCTCACTGACGGAAATGATGAAATCAAGCGTCAGATCCAAGAGCTTCTTCAAAAGGGGAACATCAAACCGATATCCTCCCCTTTTGGAAGCCCGATTGTACCGGTGCAGAAGAACGACGAGACCTGATGAATCTGCATTGATTATACAACATTAAACAAAATCACAGTCATAAACTAGTACCCAAATCCCAGGATTGATGACCTTTTTTACCAACTCAAGGGGGGAAATTTCTTCAGCAATATTGACCTGAAGTCTAGTTACCACCAGGTTCCCATCGAACCAACTAATGTCTGGAAGATAGATTTCAAATCTAAATAAGGTCTCTTCGAATGGTTGGTCATGCCCTTTGGCCTAAAAAATGCACCAACCACTTTTATGTGGTTGATGGATGATGTATTGAGACCCTTCACCAACTCTTTTGTGGTGGTATATTTGTGCTCCATTTTTGTGGGCACGAGGCATCTAAGTGGCCCTAACTTTATCAACAAGATCTGGACATTGCCACCACCTATCAACTCTTGGGTACAGGCATGAATGTCATGGATTTTCATATTCACGATGGGTTTTTATTCCATCTGGGCCATCTCTTTGTTCCTTCAAGCAAGCGTGCAAAGTTTATTTGGGAAGCCCACTACAATCGGATGGCAGGACATTTTCGCATGGAGAAAATTGTGGTCGTTCTCCAAAAACATTTTTATTGGCCAAAATTTCGATAGGACGTCAGAAAGTATATCAGATCTTGCATTGCTTGTGCCATTGCCAAGGCAACCATCAAGAAGCAAGGCTTATACACCCCTCTTCCTACCCTAGAGAAGCCTTGGGAATCCATCTTGATTGATTACATGTATGTCCTTCCATCCACCAAGCACGACAATGATTGTGTATTTGTGGTCGTTGATCAGTTTTTGAAGATGGCCATCCTAACAGCTTGCAAGAAGAACATCACAGTGACATATACTACCAAGATCTTCTTCAAATGAGTGTGGGTCCATTTTTGGATACCACAGACCATCATCTCCGACCGGAACAACATGTTCCTCAACACATTTTGGTCGAGTCTCTGGTCACTGTTGGACAAAAAGCTCACTAAATCCATTGCTTTCCACCCCCAAACAGATGGCCAGACAGAGGTCGCCAATCAGATTATTATGCACATCCTGTGCATGTACAACTCTAAGAATCTGCGTGCATGGGATGAGAGCCTCCCCTATGTTCAGAACAGTTACAACATGGCTCTCCATATCTCCACCAACCATAGCCATTTTCAGGTGGGACTAGGATTCCAACCCTTGGGTCCCATTGATGTTGCACTCCCTCTGGAAACCACAAAGTTTCCACATTCAATATGAGACTGACAAAGCCACCAGATTCATTGAGAAGATTCAACACATCCACCAACAAATCCAGGAGATTTTGTAGAAAGCCAATGCTAAGTACAAGCAACGCCATGATCAACACAGGGTACCACACCAGTTTCAGGTTGGATACAAGGTATGGTTACACTTGCAGAAGGATCATCTTATAGGGCCACATTGGAAGCTCTACCCACTTCGCTATGGGCCTTACACCAACACCAAGGTTGTGGGTAACAATTATTTCAAGTACAACACTCCACCATTCCTTGGCTTGCACCTGGTGTTTAATGAGGACCTCCTTCGGCCATATTTTCTCCCATTATTGGACACCTTAGATATTTCAGAATAGCTGACACCAACAGAGCTAAATCCCGACTGCATGGAACATACATCCACTAATTAGATAGTGGACACATAGGTCAAGGGCACTCGCTAGCATAGGATCCATATTTTTGGGTTGTCAAGGTAGGTTAGCTCCTACACCAAGGAAAGTGGCTCACCAGGGGCCAAATCCAGCAGAAGTTTCCTCACCTAATGGGGGAACTCAATGCAATGGATACCATTGCTTCCTAAGGGGGGAGGATTGATCCAGGTGGATATTGGTGGCCACCCACCTATTCCAATTGGCTCGTCTTCTCAGTTTTTAGTTCAACACATTCTTCTGTACTTATTTGTAATTGTGGGTTATACACTTTTGGGGCTATCCGAATCCATACACATATTTCAGGTGGATATTGGTGGCCTCCCATCTAATCCAACTGGCTTATTTTGATGTTTCCATGTCATCACATCTTGCTCTACTTCCAGGGCCATTTTGGGGCCCTTAACAATGTTTTTTTGGCTAGCCACAGTCAAAGTTTGATGATGTAATGTATAGTTCTCTAAAACAACTTTCCAACGAGCTATCACGCGCCGAAAACAGAGGTCGTATTCAAAAGTTACGACCCCAAGAAGTTGAGGTACCAACTTACCCATAGGGGCCCACGTAACTTTTGGTGTTTCATCTCCTAGGGTTAGGTTTTTGGATGTCTAGGGTTTTGGCATTCATGAGTAATATCAAAAAGGCCTCTGAAGCCTCATTGTAATCATTATTCTCAGACAGATGCACATAGAAGCCACATCTCTTCTCAGAGATAGCTACCACCATTCGAGCAAGTGTTTCAGTTCTATAGTTTTAGAGTTTCAGCGTATTTCATTTATTCAATAGAAGATATTGTTCACTGAATATATGTGTTGTTCTTCATATCTCTGTGTTTATTGTATTCCGTTTGTTACTCAGTTCATTCCGCTCCTAAATCCGGATCAATGTTGTAGGCATGTACATAAGACCACTTGGAAATCATTACATGATGTCTATAAGTAACAAATGAAGATGGAATTACATTGCATTCCCCATCAAAAGGGTGAATATCATGGTTTATCAAAACAATAGGCTTGAAATGTTAATTTAGTGGAAAAGGTGGATGGCCAAAAAGATCCATCTGGATCATTCCTCCCCCCTTAGGAAAATATTGTCCCCATTGCGTCAAGTTCCCTTGGGAGATGGGAAAACTTCTATTGATTCTAAACCTTGGTGAGCCACTTGCCTTGTTGAAGTAGATGTCCTTCTTGTGCTTTGTCTGTGAAAGGATGTCATGAACCTGTTGGAGGCATTGGATCCGTTCAACAAATATGGTTGGAGGATCTGCCTTGGTCTGAGTGTGGGAGGAATTTATTAGTGAAGATGAAGCAAGAAGAGTTATATCAATGGGGGCTAATTGTTGGAACCCTAAGCATAATTGAAAAGGGTCATGTCCAATAGAGCTATGTTGACCATATGGAAGACTCTCATTCTCTCTATGCTCCTCTACAATATTTTTGACCTGCTTCTACTGGATATAAATTTCTTGGGCCGAGGTTGTAGTGGTCGTAGTGACCTTTTGTTCATCTTCTAACTAGATTATGAAGAGGGAAATATTGGTGGTCTGAGAAATTAATTTGCGGCATTTTTTTTCCAAGATCAATGAAGTGGTATTAGTCGGAGCTACCTCCGGTACCCTGTAGAGATGACCTCCCAGAGTAACAATGACATTGTGGGGACAAGACTCATAGATAACATGACATCTCCACATATATGGTTGTCCTAAAATAACATCAAAAACTTCAAGTGGGTAACATCACACACTACCTCATCCTTGAAGGGCTTGATGCCATAGGACAGGTGACATTGTTGGATGACATGGATGTCTCGTCCCTGACTCAACCATCCAATGGTGTATGGTTGGGGGTGTGGCATCATTTCCAGCTTCAATCTCTTGACAACCTTGGATGATCTCATATTCTTATGACTCCCATTGTCAACAATGAAGTGTAGTTGGGTCCCCTTTACCCACATCTGTGAGTGGAAGATGTGCTCTCCCTCCTCAAGCTCCTCTAGTTATTTTGGTTGTATTGTTATGGTCACGATGGTAGCATTGGGTTCTACATCAATGGTTTGTTTCCATTTATTTTTATTTGAATCAAAGTCTGAGTCAAGTTCTAATTATTTTTCTTTGAGCTCGGCCACCAATGACTGTTTTGAGCGACATTCATCAGTGTTGTGCTAGGGGATTTTGTGGAACTTACACCACTTTTCGGTGTCTTTCTTAAACTTCTTGTTACCCTTCTTTACATGTGTATTGGACTGGCTCTCTTGAGGTTAGACTTCCTTATCGATATGTCCTTCATTATGTGATTTAGGGTTTCCTTTTCCATTCTTATGTTGTGGCGTATTTTCAAACCCAAACTCCCACTTACTCTGTTGCTTGAATTTCTACTCAATTTTGACAACATATCGATAAGAAGATCCCAGTGAGATGTCCAAGAAATACATCTTTGTTTGGATGTATCTGTTTAGACCATTGCGGTACTTCAATACCAAGTTCCACTCGAAGTCTTTGATACCTAGCTTTGAGCGCAAGGTATGAAATATGTTAGTGTACTCCGGCACTGTTTGGTCTCATTTCTAATGCAAAGTCGTCCATTTCATGTGTTTCGGTCATCATATTTTCCGACAAGGTAGAACTCCTCCTTTAAGGCATCTACAAATGTTTCCCAAGTGGATTATATTCTTAATGGTGTAAATTCACCCATGGTGTACCTCTCAAAGTAACCTTCCCACCAAACTCTGACATGGGGAAGGGATTTAAGGAACGCAAAGGTGATATTTTCACTGTTGAAATTTTTTTTAACAGAGTAATAGCCTTCTAGCAAGTTCAACCATTTTTCTAGAGAATTCCCATCTATCTAGCCTTCAAATAAGGGGATATCAAAATTGAATTGTACCTTTAAGGGTGTCACACCTTTGAAATGGATGTTTCTCAAAGATTCCTTGGCCACCACCATATGTAGTCTCTGAAGGATTTGAGAAAAGTTTTCCATCATCTCGTTTCTTTGTCGCGTGAGGGCTTCCTCAAGCAACATCTTGAAAGGATTCCCTACTCTTTCATCTCCCTTTTCTTCCTCCATGGGCGGTTGCTTGGGTTCGTGAAAGTAATTGTCCTCAAGTGAAACTAGCTTGAGACCCAACTCTCTATACCATGACCTTGTCGGGGACTTTCTCTAAGAAATGACAAGGAGAAGATTGATATGATACCACTGATCCAGATTATTTTGAGAATGACATGAAGACAAAAATATAACAGATATATAACAAGAAAATACATAGAGATATTGCAAGAAACACAGAAATATAGTGAAACCCAACTTCTATTAATGAATAAGAGAGAAAAACATTGTAGAACACAAACTTTCATAATGGAGTAGCTTATCTCTAAAAATAAAGAGATGTTGGCTACGCTTCATTCGCAACAAGCTTTACATCACACTCCATTGCATGCTTAAAGGGCCTCCTTTACTTCAATTATATGTGAGGTAGTGAGAGATGAACAATTCCCATGATGCATGTGGGATAAATTGGTATAAGTTTATAAAATGTCGTAGGCATGTAAAACACTAAGAATTCTTGGGTGGTCACCCATCCTAGTACTACTATAGCTTGAGCATGCTTAATTTCAGAGTTCTAATGGGGTTTGTTGCATTAATGCTATGTTGTAGGCATGTACATAAGACCACCAGGAAATAATTACATGATGTCTTTAAGTGATAAATGAATATGGCATTACATTCCATTCCCCATAAAAAGGGTGAACATCATGGTTTATCAAAATCATAGGCTTGAAATGTTGATTCAGTGCAAAATTTGGATGGTCATCGAGATCCACCTGGACCACCCATACCATCAGCGCCCTGAATTCACTCCAGAGCTAGTCCAAGCCATTTGTTTAGAGTGCACGCAACAAAATAAACTTAGTAGTACTCATTACACTACTTCTACATGCCCCCTCCCACAGCATGAACCCATTAGTACATCAGGTGAGCTTCCATGCACCTTGAAATCATTTGTTACCCCTCGAGTGCGTAACCCCCCCTCACACCCAATGGATGGTTGAGAGATTTTCTCAAACCAATATCCCAATTTGATGGATCTTGAGAGATATTTACTCCCTAAAATCCTTGAGAGATATTTTCTCCCTAAAAATCTTGGAGATCCCAATTTAATGGATCTAGTGAGTGATCTTATCCTTGGATTGTTGAGTTGGTTCTCAAATAGAAAATTATTTAAATTCCTTATGTGAGAGATTAGAGGGGGGGGACTTTGGAATATCATACCTCTGATCTTGTGACATTCAAGAGGGGATGGATAGGATAACTTGGAGAAGTTGTCGCAACGTCAAACTTGATATTGTAAGTGCTTCTATTTTGTCGGATTTCCATTAACACATAACTTGGCCTATTCTTCTTATGTTTATGCATTCAAGTGTATGCATGTTTATTATTGCTAAATTCATCATAGATAGATCTATTTTCACTTAACAATATAGTGTGGAAGAAGGAGGTTTATATTTGTTCTTTGTGGGTATTTTCTTGCACCTACGAGCTTGGACATCAAGGTCAAAGGCTGGAGCAGTGAGGACAACCATCGTAAAAAGGTATGGCATCCATCTCTTCCTTCTCATTCTAATTTTCAAAATAGGTATAAGAGGAGATTAGTTCCCTATTTGTTTTCTTCTATCTTGGATCAAGAGGGGTCTTGATCCAAAGGGGGTTTCACCTGTTCGCAGGGAGAACTTTACCATAACAGAAAATTGGTGAATCCACTAGGGAAAGTTCTCTTTAGTATTTCCTTGGTATATTCTATCCCTTTGAGTCTTGATTGTTACTTGATATTTTTTATTTTGGTTCTTCTTATTTTATCTCTCTCCTTCCCATATCATCATTGGTAAGTTCTATGAGCCAAACACCTGAGTATTCCTCAGATTTGAGCAAAATTTTGATTTTTCACCATTCTCAGGAATTTATCCCTCCCCCATAAGGGACTAAAGGGCGATAATACCCTATTCATTTCCCCCCCACAGTGGCTTACGGAGCGATAATTGATCTGTTTTCATAGTTAGAACAACGATGTCTCTGTTTTAAGTGAATTTGGAGCTTGTTTTGCCTATTTTGTCATATTTTTGTCTCATGCCTCCTCATCAGAGCCTCTTATTTCTGTATAAGGATTTGATTGCTTAGGATTAAATGGTCATCATTGGCTTAATCCTCTTTGAGCCTCTTTTTATTTTCAATTTTGTTTGAGTGCACATCACCATCTTGGGTTAATTGCGATCCTTAGATTGTGTCTTTGGAATCTTTGGCTTGAATGTCACTTGCTGCTATCATCTTTAATGTTCTGAAATTTGTTTCAAATTTCTGAAATTGATCATTTTACTTTGCATTCAATTTTCTTTTTCAAATTTAAAATTGCACTCGTATTGGGGGCTTTTGCTTTTTATTGCTTATTATAAAATTGATTTCTTGTTTTGAGTAGCAAGTATTGAGAGATTTATTTCATTTGAGTTCTTTTGATGCTTGTCGACCTACTTGATTGCATTTTTTGGTTTCCATTATTTTGTTGTGTGATCCTTTGCATTTTCATTTATATATTTTTATCTCATTTGAAAGAAAAACAAAAGAAGTGGCATTAAAAAATTTCATTGCATTTGAAAGCATTAGAAAACCAAAAAGTGATTGCATTCTAGTTAGTGGGTGGAGTATTTTTTTATCATTTTTGAGATTGAGATTGGGTGGAGAATTCAAAGAGTAGTTCATATTTATTGCATTGAACGTTACGTTTTTTTCTTTGCTTGAGACCTCTTTCTCCTTTATGTAGATAGGCTTCATCAAAACTAAAAATTGCATTCCATTCATTTTTTCTTTTGAAGTCTTCTTGGAGTTAGAGTGATAACACCATATTGTCCACTTCCATTTGTCCTTTTCAGTAACAACAACCATAAAAGGAACAAGGTACCTAATCTAGAATTAAATAAAAAAATTCTTTATTAGAAAATGACAACAAGTCTAGATTGTAGGGCCTTGGTTGTAGGGTGGAGAATAAATTCTCCAAGGCCACTGAAACAAAACTAGGAACACTAATGAGAAAAAATATGTTAGTAACGTGAAGTGTTTTTTGGGAAATATCCTCTAACACATTATTCAAGCTGTAGGATAAGTCAAGAAGACTGCTTGGATAGGTCTCTGACACTCTCTCTCGGTGGGGTTATGCAAGTCAAGGGGGAAATATTAGTAGTGGAGAGTACTCATGGTAAGACCACTATCTGAGTTGCTTCGGGTCTAAGAAATTTGTCTTACATTCCCTACCCATTTGTTGGCCCTTGACAAAGTTTTGAGAGAACATTAGTCGTGTTTGACCATTTTTGGGACTTCGACAGGCTGGTCGAAGATGGAACGCCCAGGCGGAGCTGAGATTGCGGGATCTCACTCATTTTACGAGCTTTCGGGGTTATTAGGGTTTATGTAATGAGCATGGGATGTTGACCCATGGGTTTACCCATGTTTAGGCCTCATTGTACATGTATAAATAGATAGCTAAGCGATGTAAGAAGGAGTGAAAGTGTTAGCTATATGCAAAGACTTGTAATTGGCTTAGTGCAAGAGAATGTAAGTTGCTTTGTGCACAGACGTTGTATGTAAGGCTTTGTGTTATTCAGGAGTTGGCTCTGTGCCTTAACCTGGATTTGAGGAAGGTGGATCTAGTGTGTTGTGCGCATATCACCTGTCCAGTGCGAAGTCGGGTTCTGTAGCTTTGTTCACGGGAGCAGAAGAATGTAGAAAGCTTGAAGACTAATAAAGAAGAAGAAGAGTTGGTGGGCGTAGCCCCACACTGGGGTGAACCACATATATCCTGTGTTGATGTGCTTTGTGCAATAATGTTTATGGTGTTTATGTAATATCCTCGACCACCCAGGTCGGACCACGATACACGAGAGAACACTTTTGTTCTCTCTGCAGAGCATACTATAACATACCCAGCAACCAATTTAGCTATGCCACATAAATTTTTCGAACTGTGTCCAATTCAAATATATACACACAGAGCTCTTGCTGAAACATACATATAAAATGTAACCAGACAAATACATTATGTAAATGCATGGATTCATACCGAAATAACATGCAGCATATACATGCATTACCCATACATATAAAGACAATTATAACCACACATAGAATAAACCCATAAAATAAACATGTAAATAACAATGCAACATGTAAATTTATCACACAATTGACACTTATCTTGGTAAGAATATCACCAATTGTGTGCAGACCTTCCACAAACCTCCCACCCTTAGAACACACTGCTCATCATTCTCAGCAGTGGGTCACCCCCAAGCTGGGACTAAACTCCACCCGGGTAAAGGGATTCCTAACTAGGATAATAGTTCATAGACAAAGGGAAAGACATCGTCACAGGTGCCAACTCAAACTAACAGCCTACAGTCTGGTCTCATTCCCCACATGCATGTCCCAGCCAGGAAGTGTCTTTGCTCAACAGTCCTTTGACTACTCCACTTTCTTTCTGGGCTTCAACAACAGGCCGAACAGGAAGTCTCAGAGCCATGTAGTTACAGTTTAACACCTTCAAGAAATCATTTCCCTAGTAGTTCCCTCACCCAGAGAGGAATTTCTCATGGGCCTGAGAACTCGCCTCTTCAATATCCCACGGGCCTGACAACCCGCTTCTTTAGTCCAGCTCCCTAGCTAACCAACTACACAAACAAGTATGACTATGGATACAGGTTCAGGTATAGTGATGAAGGTACAAAAGATAGCTCAATGGGTGTGTGATTTCTCATGGATGATTGACTGGATGACTCAATTATGGAAGGAATCATGGATGAATGATCGAAAATGAACTAAGTCCCAACAATATGTATGCATGTGCCCAACTTGACACTTGTCATGTTGGGAGCTACTTTGGCCCACTTGTCCCCAACTTTGAAACTTAGGATTAAATAATTATCCATACTTTATATTTTAAGAAATATTAATAAATATCCCTTTTTGGCTTAAGCTCCCTAGCTTAGCCCTTTTCCTTAACTTTTACCCTCCCTTTCCATAACTAGTGGAGTTTAGTCCCCCGTACTCTTTTATCGTGGTCGGTCTACGCACAACAATGTATTTTATATTAATGATGAGACATATACAAAAATAGGTGCACTGGCCTTTAACATATAGGCTCTCTGGCCTAATAAAAACATAAGCATCCTAGCTTATAATAACAGGTTCAACATCCTATAAAACACATCATATACACAAAGGCTCCCTAGCCTCAAAATCGTGTGCACTTAAGTTGTTGCGTGCGGTATCCTGGAATGTGCACACTTCACCATTTTATTGTGCAATACATGCACGTGTTATACCATGGAAGATGTATACAAAAATGATGTCAAAACAACTCACCAGCTTACGTGGATTTGTATTTACATTTACAATTGGGTTCGGACTAGGGATATTACAGTTTATGTATTTACCTGCTTAGTGCACTGATATTGATGTATGATATATAGATCTATGGATGCTTAGTGCTTATGTATGATGAATGTTAGATATGATTTGATGCTATGTGCTAAATGCTTAGATGTGCTTAATCTTGATTGTTACTGCGTTCGTATGTAATAAGGGTTAACATGCGATGTGAATAAGGTTTAAGAACTAATGCTTGTTATTGGCTAAGCACTTTGTTAAGTGTTGTAATCACATATCTGTGTCCCAGCTTGGTTGTAGACACCTAAGTCCTACAACCCCCCTTGCCTCTACCTCGGGTAAGACTTCATATGCTTCGCAGGTGTTGCCGAAAGGGCCAGTAGTTAGGGTTTTTTTGGTGCATTGTTGAAGCGTTGAACCCTGGGTCTGCCCTTGTGCCAACAAATGGTTCCGTTGTCGGGACCTGAAACTATGATTGATGGGAACTAAAGAAAAAGAGAAAGATCTATGCATAGATCTATTGTTGTAGTGCACAGTATTCTACTTGACTTGCGAAGCTCTGAGCTAAGAAAGAAATTTGATCTGAAGAAAAGAGGTAAGATCTTAAAGCTTTGTGCTTTGGTAAAGGTAAGATAAGTGGAAATTTTTGCTTCGAAAGTATGAATCTAGGTATGTTTGATAGATTTTTTCCTAGTCTGAAAACTAGGGAACAGTTAAAAGAAAGAGTCAATCTGAATAAATTTGATATAGATAGTGAAAGATATGTTATTCCTATGCATAGAAAGAATTTTTGGACTAACAAGTGGATTCAGGAACCCAGAAAGATTTTTTGCAGATTGCAGGCCCATCATTGTGATCCTAGTGCGTAGTACAGGAAAGGTTGGGGATCATTTAAAAGAAAGAGAGGATTGACACTATGTTATAATTGCAGAAGATCGGGACATCTTGCTAAGGAATGCCCTGATATAGGTCCTATTTGTATTTTTTGTAAAGATAGTGGTCATGAGGTTGAGGATTGCCCAAGAATGATTGTTAAAGTTGAAAAGATGAACCTGAGACAAAAAAACTATAAAGAAGGTCAAAAGGCTAAGGATATGTTAGAAAACCAGAAAGAATCAAAGACTATGTTATTACAGTTAAAAGAAGAAATGGATGATCATAGAGACTTCAATTTACCAGATATCTTGGAAGAAAAGTAGTGCATAGAAACAAGAATAAGACACTTCGACATAGACTGTGTCTTGGATGAGGAAACACAGGTGAATATCATGCCAAAAATCACTTGGGAAATTTTGGAAAAGCCTGTTATGGTTCCTTCATTGGGAAGGATAGGATTGTTTAAAGGAAAGATGATAACCCTATGTGGAAGAGTTACTAATGTACCTATGATTGCTCATGAAACATTGACCAAAGAAGAATTTGAAGTCATTAAGTTTGTTTTGAACAACGCTCCTTTTGCACTTATGTTAGGAAAGAATTGGATTGAGAAGGACCAGATCAGAAGAAAAGCAGAGGAGGAAGCTACAACATAGAAAAAACAAGAATTAAGGGACTTCATAGCTAGAAAGATATAGTGACTAATAGAAGAACAAGAAGATCAGTCGAAGCAACAAAGGGCAAGAGAAGTAGTTGTTGAAGTTGAAAGAACACAAGAAGGCTTAAAGAACCTGTTCATGTAGGAAATAAGTGCATCCACCCCGGAAATAGTAAGAAAAAAGATATTACATTTGAACCCTCTGAAAGAACATCAGTAGTGCGAAGTTACTACGCTAAGAAAAAGTAAGAACAAGAATGGAAAGAGGAATCTAGAGACTCAGATCACAGGAAAGAAGGCAAGAAATCTTAGTAAGAAGAAAGCAAAGCTAGAAAAACTACAATAAGTTCTGGAGAAGACTTCGCAGAAGGCATGCTTGCAGAACTTGAACCTCATTGAAATAGCATAACCATTTAAAATGGTACTTCATCACAGTGAAGTTATATGACCATTGGAGGTGTCCTGACCATTAGAACGACGCTCCAGAACGGATAGAAACGTAGTTATTGGCAGAAAGATCGTCGTTGGACCGTTGAGACCGCACCATAACGGATGGATGCACATTGATGGATGTATTCCTACCCATTGGAAGGATCTGTTATGACACCCACCTATTTAACTCATTGGACGTTGCGCCGAGACCACTTTTTGCAAACTGAAATATCCACGCTAATAGAGAATCGATTTCATACTGCGCTATGATGTCTAGACCTCATCATCCATTTGATTACCTTGTCTTCATGTTCGCCTACCCGATCTCCTTGATTACAAGTGTGAATGTCGGGCGGACATAGCGCAGTAGAGAAGTCGGTGCAGGAAATTCTCCTGGATCTCATCACTGAGAAAGTCATGTCTGTAGGAATACAGGCATCATCGACTAGTGGATTGCAAGCATCTTGATTGGTTGGGTAGCGTTATGGCCACGCTGTTGAGAAACGAAGAAAACACCGCGATGATCTGGCTAACGCGAAGCAGATCCTATCGATCTTTCTTGACTACACCCTGCCTTTGGCTGGTGTAGTTAACTGTGACAGTGTCCCACGTGATTTCGAATACACGTTGATCACTGTGTACCTCTCAAAGGGGATACGTGCAGTTGGACCCCAGTTGGGACTAATCCCAGCTCTCAAGATCAGTGACTTCAACCTCGGATACCAGAAGAACTATCCGATGCTCGCGCCACATAGGTACCTAATGAAGATGAATGGGAAGAAGCCCAAGATAGTTCCCCAGCTGTGGATTAAGGAGCTTGCGCACTCCATGATCTATAACATGATGAAGATCCCCCACTTCGGCTGACATCAGGAGGTTAACGCTTGCATTAAACTCGTCATGTCATGCTACCATGGAGGGTATATGTGGTTTGACAGGCACGTGACTGTGGATCTGGCACTGATCCACTTGATCACTGGATTGAGCATGCAAGGACTGGACCCCCACCAGTTCTACCCAGGGAAGACGTTAGATAACTACTTGGTCCGACATATAAAATAAGACTATGGTGATGTAGAGAAGGGGAAGTGAGGCTACAAGGTAGCCTCCATCCAGGATGGCGTAGTACGCCTTGCTTGCCAACTGATCACTGGCAATATCGTCAGAAAGAACTATCTAACATAGGTCATAAGTTTTGTAGTCGACCTCGCAGGGAAGTGTGTCGAAAGAATGCAGATGAACTGGGCGAGTTACCTTGTCAACGAGTTGGAAAAGGACTGTCACGAAGTGCAAGACCAAGGGTACAACTTTCACTTCAGTTGGTTACTAATTTTAATCACATTTGTCACCTGGCAAATGCTGGAATGAGAAACCTTCCTGGAAGTCGATCCATTAGAGCCGTTGGCTGCAAGGTTCTCCACCTTGTGGTACACGAGTGATATGGAGAAGCAGTGGCAATCGAATGCGGTGTTCCACGCTTACTACCTACAACTGAAGTGAAACATTGAATCATTCCCCTGGATGACCCGAATACTTTGCATCAATACAGGCTGCTAGCGGAATTCCATGCAGACCAACACTTCATCTACATCACCGCTCACAGAGATGAAAGTAAGGAGGAGTTGCGGTCTTATTATAAGTTGATCGAGGAAGACATGGAAGAGATCACTAAGGAATGGCTAGCAGAATTCCTTGTATCGATCAAAGATGCAAAAATCTCTGACCCCGACATCATCGGAAGTCCTTTGGTCACCCGGAATGAGTATGATGGAAAGAGCAGTGCAAAGAAAAAGAAGAAAAAGGAAAAGGAGGAAGTGCATGACATAGAAAGTGATGAGAAGGACAATGCATCGGAGGAAATTGTGCCTGACTCACCTACAGGAGGAGGAGGAGATGAAGTGAACCAAGAGGAAGGAGAGGAAGAAGGAAACAAGCAAGATAAAGGCAAAGTGACACTATCAAAGGATCCCCTCACCACAGTAGAAGCATCGCAGAAGAGGAAGGTTTCCCCGAAGAAACCTTCAGCCAGAAAGAAGGCCCACACCAACAAGCCTCAGTCGAAGAATGTGCTCATAGTGGACGATATCTAGCTCATCATCACAGCTGTAGAAGATGCCTTAGAGGATATCGTGCAAATACATGAAGCGAAGCAAGAAACATTGTATGAAAGAATAGAGAAGGATCTCAAGGATATACAACAAGCTATCCATTCGAGCTACGCAGTGCCTACTATGCCTTCTTCAGCAGAAAGTGTAGAATTGGGGCATGAGCCAACCCAATTATGAATATTAGCAAATGCAACTAAGGCTCGACTCCGTCGAGTCCAAGAAGAAAAGGAGCAGACCACAGAGGCCTTAAAGAAAGAAAAGGAGGAGGTCCTAGAGAAACTTCTAACTACGCAGAAACAGAAAGATGAACTTAGGGCGATGTTCGAGGAGGACAAAAAGAAAATCCATAAAGAGAAAGACCAGTTGCTCGTGGATCAGATTGGGGTTAAAGAGGAAGTCCTTAAAGCACTTCGCTTTATGCTGGGATTGGCGTGGGAGGAAGAAGAGTCAGCTTAGATAGAATTGGGGAAGCTCGCTGAGGCCATTCAACAACTTCAAGCAAGAGTAATGGAGCTAGAAATCCAAGAAGTGTCGAGCACTCCACAAGAAGTGTGCGATCAAAGGGAAGAAGCTGCCAAGAACGCAATAGAAAGAATCAGGGCATTGGCCTCAGAGTGTAAATAATTAAGTGATCGAAGTGTGCAGACCTACGAGCACCTTGCAAAAGATACGAAACTGAGGTAACTAGAGGCACAGCTCCAGGAGGTGAAGCAACAGGCATCCACCGTACAAGAACAATTGAAGATGCTTACTATCATTGAGAATATGAAGAGGTCACAGGAGAAACGCCCAGTCCAATAGAAGTTTACTAATATCCAGAGCAAGGTTATGGAAGTGACACAAAGACTCTAGATGGTGCACAACGAAGCCTGCACACTTTTTGAAGAGATCGAAGGGAGAGGCTCACAGCTGGAATAGGTGGTCGCGATAGTGGAACAACACCTAGAAGGGCCTGTCACTGAGCAAGTAATTCGAGATTTCACTGAGCAGGAGGCCCTAGCGAAGCAGCAAGTTGAGGTAGCTTGAGCTAAGATCGAGGCCTTTGAAGCAGTGTTGCCCAAATCTGAGTGACTCGGGACAAGTCACAAGTGAATGTTGGGGGCATGTTGGCCCTTGACCAAGTTTTGAGAGAACATTTGTCGTGTTTGACCATTTTTGGGACTTTGATAGGATGGTCAAAGATGGAGCGCCCAAGTGGACTTCAGATCGCGGGATCTCACTCGTTTTACGAGCTTTTTGGGTTATTAGGGTTTATGTAATGGGTATGGGATGTCATCCCATGGGTTTACCCATGTTTAGTCCTCATTTTAAATGTATAAATAGATAGCTAAGCGATGTAAGAAGGAGTGAAAGTGTTAGCTATGTGAAAAGACTTGTAATTGGCTTAGTGCAAGAGAATGTAAGTTGATTTCTGCATAGATGTTGTATGTAAGGCTTTGTGTTATTGAGGAGTTGGCTCTGTGCCTTGACTTGGTTTTGAGGAAGGTTGATATAGTGCATTGTGCGTAGATCACTTGTCCAGTGTGAAGTTGGGTTCGGTAGCTTTTTGCACGAGAGAAGAAGAATGTAGAAAGCTTGAAGACTAATAAAGAAGAAGAAGATTTGGTGGATGTAGCCCCACACTGGGGTGAACCACATATATCCTGTGTCGATGTGCTTTGTGCAATAATGTTTATGTTGTTAATGTATTTACCTGCTTAGTGCATTGATCTTGATGTATGATATATAGATCTATGGATGCTTAGTTCTTATGTATGGTGAATTATAGATCTGAGTTGATGCTATGTTCTAAATGGTTGGATGTGCTTAATCTTGATTGTTACTGCATTGGTCTGTAATAAGGGTTAGCCTGCAATGTGAATAAGGTTTAAGAACTAATGCATGTTAATGGCTAAGCACTTTTTTAAGTGTTGTAATCACATATATGTGTCCCATCTTGGTTGTAGACACCTAAGTCCTGCAACCCCCCTACCTCTACCTCGGGTGAGACTTCATCTGCTTCGCAAGTGTTGTCGAAAGGGTCAGTAGTTATGGTTGAGCCCTGGGTTTTCCCCTGTGCCAACACCATTCACAGAAGCCCTCTCCCATGACCATTTCTCCCAACCACCAAGCACTAAGTGGTATCCTTGGTTTCTTTTCCTAGGTTACCTTCCCAGGTGACTGCAGTGGTGGTATTGTCAGTACCTGAGACAGGCTTACAACACACGGTTATGGATCTTTAGGAAGGTACTTGGTTGTGTCTAGTACTTGCACGTCTGGAAGTACATTACGAAGTAGTTGTGGGTAAATTGTCTCATGTTTCTTCATTGACGGCCTCATCTATCGTCTCTGAAAGATCCTTACTTCATTTCTCTATATTACAAAAGATTTGTTTTCTTACTCTTATATTATAGGGACTTTGGTAGTGTGTGCTCTTTAATTTAGCATACCCTGGCTTGATTTTGAGTCTATGGAAATAGTTTCAAAGATTGTCAATCACAGAACCCCTTTGCACGAGGATCCTTGTCCTTTTCCTTGTTTTGGAAATATTGGTCCTTCTTACATTGCTACATTGAGTGTTCTCAGATTCACTGTAGGGTTATCAGTATGGTTGTTTTACACTCCGGTGACCCAAATGCTCTTGGTGCCTCGAATGCAAGCCCTCCACCTTAAGAACATCAACCTCTTGTTGACCCTTTGCCTTCTTTACATGTTGGGTATTATTCCCTTTCTTTGTCCATGCCTGGTGAAAATCATGATGCTAGTAACCAGGCGGCTAAGAAGAAAAAGAAAAGGAAGAACAAGGAGAAGAAAAATAAGCAACAGGGCAATCAACTAGGCACTTTTAATCATGTTGAGAGTGTTGATAATGTTGGGATTCCTAAGAACATATGTCACAAACCCAAGTTCCCTTGTAGGATTTGTAAGGGTGATCACCTTCTTAACCATTTCCCTGGTATTTCAAAGGTTTTAGAAGTGTGGTCTCAGGGTTCACAAAAACTCATGTCACCAGCCTCTACAGGTCATTCTAGTGACGGTATGTCGACCAGTGATAATAAGGTTGGGGGTAAAAAAGGTAAAATCAAGTTTCCTTGTAAGTTATGCAACGGAAATCATCGTACTTACCATTTCCCTCGTATATAGGAGGCTTCACCAATGTTGGAAGATAGTTTTGTTTCCCAAAAGCAACCTTCAATTGCTTCCCAGGAGTCCTCCCCTACCCAACCTTTGGTTGATGAAGTGGCCAATACAATTCAATCTTCGGTTGACCCCACTCTTTCCTCGGAGAGAGACTTGAATACCACTAATGTTTTCTTTGTCAATTCAAAGTTTTTTGGACAAGGGGACATCCCATCTATTTCAATGAAACCCCCTCCAGGTACTGAGGCCATTTCCTTTTATTGGAATGTAAATGTGTTGAACCTGCACATAATATATCTAGCTAGGAATTAACATATACAGTTGCAGAGAAAATAGAAGAAAAGAGAAGCGGGAGAGAAAGAATGGAAGAATTCTCTTTAACCAAATGCATGAATGATAATTTACACATGATATACTCGGTATAACTCAACCAATGCACATTGGAGGAGAATTCGATGTGCCATAGTGGTGTTCTAGAGTGATCTGGACACACACCAACAGTTACAGGAGTAAACTGCCACATAGTCTAGTCTCTTGGGCAGTTACGGGAGTGAATCGCCACCTAGCTAAGTTAACTAGTCTATCAGTCTTTAGTTAACTGAATGAAACGGAGTGAAGTGAGGAGGATATCATGGAATCATGGTTAATGTGCTAGTATGGTGATGATCCCAAGGACAATGTGCAGTAGTTGGCTATGATCCCAATGTTGCATGGTGATAATCCTAATGTAGCATCTAGACTCCACTCAACTGATCAAACTGAAGTGAAAACTGAAGAGAATATTCTCCCTAGAGGAATATTCTTCTTAAAATATAGGAGACTAAATAATGACTAATAAACATAGGAAAAATAAATCTTAGTGTTGGCATGTTTTCAGACAGAAGGCAGAGTATTTGTTTGTCATTGATAGCAAGCACAACCCGATGATGATGAACAAGAGAAAGTGGCAAGACCAGCAGTGCAACGATGATTGCATGATGAACAAGAGAAAGTGGCAAGACCAATAGCGCAATGATGATTGCATGGCAGAAAATCCCGAAATGCGAAAGGACAGAGCATGTCAAATAACTCCATTTCAGAGTTTCGTAGACCGGGAAATCGGAGTTTCAGATACCGGGTGTTGGAAGTGTAGAAACACTTCACCATTAGAATGTTGAAATCGCAAAATGTGAAACCCCGACGTAAACTCCATTTCAGAGTTTCGGATACTAGGACTTGAAGTTGTCAAGAACACTTAACATTAAGAATGTCGAAATCGCGAAATGTGAAACCCCGACGTAAACTCCATTTCGGAGTTTCGGATACCGGGACTTGGAACTGTCAAGAACACTTAACAACAAGAATTTCGAAATCGTGAAATGTGAAATGCCGAAACGCCAAAAGGCAAAACTCTGAAATCCCATCAATTGCCCATCTCAGTGGGTTATGTGAACCGTCCGATTATTTCAAAGATTTTGTGATCATGATTTTTATAATGGTGGAGTCACGATGACTCGAAGGGAAAAATGTTGAAACCCCATCAATCGTTCAATTAAGAAAAGAAGGGATCAGGTTATGAAGTTTTTGTGGACCGTTGATCTGGCTCCATTTCGGGGATCGTGACATGGAGTAAAAGTTATCTTATCACAAGGAATGTCGAAATGTCGAATTGCGAAATTGCGAAATAAACGCAAGAGCCTACGGATCCAATCCAACGGTGCAGGTGAATTTAAGACTAATCGGAGGGCTACTGTTTCATCTCTCAGTTAATTGAACAGTTACAAATTAGTTAGCAAAACTGATTCATGATTCTTGATCGGTTGGAGTTTTAGTTGCTGAGACATTTTCTTTGCCTAAGAAGATTTGAAGTGTAACTACCATTATTGTTGTGTTCAAAAGAAGAACATAGAGACTGTGTTTTTTTTTTGGTTGTCGGGACTGAAAAATGAGTTGACCTGTAGAATTGAAATACTACAGTATGTGTAGTGTGAAGAAAGATTAGAGAGAAGGAACAGAAGTTGAATAGAAGAGAAAAGGTGAAGAGAGCAGATTGTGCACATATCAAAGAGGATCGGAAGGACAGAAAAAGAATAGATAAATAGAGACAGCAAGTCAAGCCAAATATGAACAGAGCAGAAGAATAGTGTAGTAGAGAAGAATTGCAGAACAGTGTAAAATTGGTAAGAATTAATTTATCTGTGTGTTGGTTATTCAATCATTTATTTGTAAACAGGGAGGTGTTAGGGAGGATTGTTGTCCTCAGAGGTTGAAGTGGGTGCTTGAACACAAGAAGTTGTAGCTTCCATCTGGTTGCAGCCAGAAAAACCAGGGTGGCAGGGTGGTACAAGGGAGAACAAGTGTTCTCTATTATTCAGGTTGGAGGCTATGTAACTGGAAGTAGGTGCTTCCATTCAATTGGTGTTGGAACACTCAGGGAGTTGGTGCTTCCTTCTAATGGGTGCTAGAGAAACCAGAGAGTTGGTGCTCTCAAACAAGTTGGAGCTTGTAAAACAGAGGTAGTAGCCTCACATTCAGTTGGTGCTCAATTATAGATGATGTACAGAACTTAAAAGACTACCTATCATTTCAAAGAAGAAGGGGTTTTCTCCCTTTATGGGTTTCCTTGTGAAAATCTGTCTCTGTGTATATCTTATGTGTGACTGATGCTTATTATTTATGTTGTCCATATGTTGTATAATATTGATGATCACTTGAAGGAAGTTTAAGAATTGTTTAATTGAAATTGAATATTGTTTAAGCACAGTAACAACTGATTCACCCCCC